>LPNX011118945.1:79079-202491 GCA_001517045.1 Pseudotsuga menziesii | reverse complement strand
ATCTGATTCGATAAGCAATATGCCTTTCTCAGCCAAGAGCATTTTAATTTTCAGACTTAATGAATTCAAGTACTTACCCCTTGGTCCTTTGAAAAACTGTATTTATGCTTCGCCGAAAGAAGTATGTGTGTCAATGGCGAACTCCGTCACAAATGCTTCAAGGGTTCGCGTTGTCCAGAAGTCAACAGCTCTTGATACCACGTTGTTCACACTTTTCAACAACTTAATTCTTTCAGGGGTCCAGGCAGGAGACTGATATTCTTTGAAGTTTGTCTTTCTTTCTGTCAACCTGGATAACCACTGGTGTAATTCTATGTGGATACTACCAAAGAAAATTTCATAAATATCAGAAAAAACGTACCTTTGCAAGAAGTCGTCTGAGCTATGACGAGGGTCCTTATTGTCTTGTTTAACAAATTTCAGATAAGTATCTTCAATCCAGTCACTGATTTCTTTTACTGAGGGCCTCCAAAACATGTCCCTCCAGGTACGACGTAGATCCCTCTTGAAGCAGATACTGGTTCAACCGACAACGGAACCAATTTGTTGGTGCTTAGGGCAGACCCGGGTTCTTATACTTTTATTTACCAACCAACAAAGAGACCCACAATGTTGGCCTTTTCGGCAACAACCTGCGAACAGGTTGTAGTCTCACTCGAAATAGCTATGGGGTGCCGCAGAATCAGGTTTCTGTAGGCAAAAGAGGGATTTAGAGAAAATCATTTCAGAAAATTTTAGGGTTAACAATAATTAAAATCAACATCTCTTTGTCTTAATTCAGCCATTGTAAGAATAAAAAATAAAAAATAAATAATATAAACAATTTTTTGAAATCAACCCTTTAACCTCTTTAGACCCCACCCCTCCTCATCCTAAAATTAATCTAAAACCCTAAGTTTAGACATTAATATGCATTAAGATTAAAATAAAATTTGGTAATAATAGGAATAAAATTAATGACTTTAGGATTTAAAATCTATTATCAGGGTTTTTAAATATGTTATTAATAATAATAAACTTAATAAACTTTAAGGTTGGAAAACTTAAGTATAATTAAAATTCATTAATATTTTAATAACTCTAAGAAATTTATTATGAAAGTTTTTAAAACGGTCATTAATAATAATAAATTTAAAAACTTTAAGGTCCTTAAATTTATTATTAATAATAATAAAATTTATAACTTTAGGGTTTTAAAGGGTTTCAAACTCTAACTTTTCAAACGTTAAAATCCAAAATTAAGTCACCTTTCATTAAAATTTAATTATAATTAAAATTCATTAATAATAACAAATTTAATAACTATAGGGTTTTTAATTTTTTAGGTGTTAAATTTGTTTTTAATAACAATATATTTATAAACATTAGGTTTTAGGTTTATTTTTTTTAAAGCTTTTAAAAGTGTTATTAATGATAATAAATTTATATTTAGGGTTTTAAAAACTTTTTGGCATTAGGTGGGTGTTTTTAGAAAAAATCATTTCAAAAAATTTAGGGTTAATAATAGTTAAAATCAACCTTTCTTTGTCTTAATTCAGCCATGGAAAAATTTTAAAAATAAAAACTTAATAATACAAACATTTTTTTCCGGAAAAATAGGTGTAGGGAATAATTTTTCCGCACACAAAATAAAATTAATAAATATTCTCCGACCTAGCAAACCCTAGTCTCCGCGGCTGACCTTAGACCTTCTAACCAGCTCCAGTATTTAACTTTGGTTCTCACTCTCTCCACATTCGACTTGTCCTGATGATGGATCCGGATATGGATTCGAAACGTCGACTTGGTCATTTCGATACTGTGGTTTCTCCGATTACATCTCCAATATTTATACAATACAGAGCTTCTACATTCACTTAAATAGCTTCGTAGTTTAGATAAAAAGACAGTTACTTGCTTAACCCTTAATTGGGAATTCACAACGAAGTTAATACTTAACAGTTTATCTTACTTTATCATTCATCTACTTATCAATTGCATAAAACATAATAAAACAAAACAAAAAGGAACCACCACAACACAAGATATACGTGGTTCACCCCCAGTGTAGGGGCTACGTCCACATAACTGCGTTTATATTCAACTCTTTACAAACAACACAGTTCTAATCTGCGCACTCAGCTGCAGATCTTCTCAACAACCCAAAACTGCGCACTAAGCTGCAGATCCTTTCTTCTAAAACCCTCTGCGCACTCAGCTGCAGAGGTCGTCCACGCACTCAGCTGGGACTTTACCTTCCAAAACCCTCTATGCACTCAGCTGCAAAGGTCGTCCATGCACTCAGCTGGGACTTAACCTTAAACCCAAAAATAGGCCTTAGCTTCTTCGCATCAAATTACCATCATACAAAACCCTTCGAAAAGCTCTTTTCTCCTTTACATAAGTGCCTATTTATACAAGTGCACTATTACAATACCATGTGTTTAAACCATGGGCTTAAACCATGGGTTATTTACAAAAAGAGGGGCTTCGACCCAACCCCGAAACCCCTAAGACTATTTTGGACCGCAACTCTGCTTACAAGCTTCGCACCAAAACCGCGGAGTTGCCAAAATTAAGGACCTTCAAGGTCTGCGCCCCAACAGGTGTTAGTCGTAGTGGGAGACATAAGGATGTGTGTTTATGAGAGGGAGAGAGAGGATGGGATGTGTTAGTGGTAGGGGGTGACCTATGGATGTGTGTGTGTGTGTGTGAGTGAGAGAGAGAGAGAGAGAGAGAGAGAGAGAGAGAGAGAGAGAGAGAGATCTAATGGGGAGGTGATGTGTTAGGGGGTTTGGGAATAGATAGGAGGATGGGGGTTAGGTGTAGTTGGATGAGTTGGGGACTGAGAGAGAGTAAGAGAAGGGGTTAGTAAGAGTTAAGGGGGAGAGAGAGAGGGGGGTTATGGGTTTGGGGAGGAACTTAGGGAGATTAGAGGGAAAGGGGGTATAGCTATGGAGTACATGTGTTTGGGTTAGAGAGAGAGGGAGAGGTAATGGAGAAGAGTTGTGGGGTGGGAGAAAGAGGAAGAGGAGGATGGCTTAGAGGTAAGGAGAGGAGGAGGCAGGGTGGGTTATTAATAGTTGGGGAGAATATGAGGGGTTAGTATGAGTTAGGCAAAAGATGTGTGTGTGTGTGTGAGAGAGAGAGAGAGAGAGAGAGAGAGAATGGGGAAGTGGTGTGTTAGGGAGTTGGGGAATAGATAAAGGGTGGGGGTTAGGTGTAGTTGGATGAGTTGGGGAGTGAGAGAGAGTATATCTATGGAGTGATTAGAGGGAAAGGGGGGTATATCTATGGAGTGTGGGTGTTTGGGTTAGAGAGAGAGAGAGAGGAGGAGGAGGAGGGGGGTTATATTGATATAAATTTACGTGTTTATCATATTTGTTCATAATTAATTCAATTTGATATGTTTGGTATGGAATTGCTTTTTCCTGTTTGGTAAATAATTCATGCATATAATTGATTTTTCCTCTTAATTGCACTTTTTATGGAAGATTTTTGTGCACCATATGATGAATTATTATTATGGAGTCCCCTAACACTATGATTTTATTGAAACCCATTTATTACATTATCGTTACCCCTTGACATAAACTAAAATTTCAACTTTGTTGTTGGTAGTCTTACCTAATCCCCATATAAATGTTGTTCTTGGATTTCCTTTCGGGTCAAAGTTGACCCTTACATATGCCACCCCTAAAAACAATTGCAATCTCTACAATTCTGTGGTAACCTAATTACTATGAAAAATACATTATAGTAAGTATGGTGATGTATGTTCATTGGTTTCTATTCATTTTGATATGATTATATTAAGGTTAATGATCTCTTTGAAATGTATAGTTATTTAATATTTGTGTTTAACATCAACCTTTGGAATAATATGTATTTGACATTTATGCATGATAATGGAGTCTATTTAAAATATTCATTCATTACAGAATAATGAAAGCGTAATCTTAGCCAAATATAAGATTACTTTATAATGAAAGGTTGATCCTAGCCAAATAAAAATCAGCAAGCAACTTTATCAATATATAGATATAAATAATTATGTAATTTATAATACGTAGGTAATTATTTATATGTATCATGATGAAGTCTAATTTAAATATTGATTTAAAAAAGATTTCCTAAAAATTAGTGGAAGCAATTTTTTAATTGATTATCATAATTTTCATGTTTACCGAATGCCAATAACCAAATTTTAGTCTTAAAGATTCCATATTGCAAATAAAGTTAAATAAAGTCAATATAATAATAAAACTAAACTAAACTAAATGAAATGAAATATTAAAAAAACTTAATCTAAATCTAAATCTAAATTAAACCTATTAAAATGATATTAATTTAAAGAATAAACCTAAATAAGGACCAAATAAAATAAAATCAATTAAACATTATATTTTTTAGCTAACCAAAGACTTAATTCCTATGCTACTTCAACTTGCTTAAACTTAAAATAGAATAAAGTAAAAGTTAAAATGAAACAAAATAAATAAATAAACTAACCTCACCTAAATCCCCCTACTACGCTAACCTCCATCCCTTGTGAAACATGTGTATCCCACTAACCTTAAGACCATGTCTACACGGTGCTTCTCCTAAAAGATGTAACATATGAAATACATGCACCCTATTCAAAGCCACTACTTTTATTAAAGCACCCTCCACCTTATATAAAGTTTACATGTGTGCATACTTATCCCTTTGAGATTTCAACATGAACCACTTCAAAATTCCAACATTAACATTTTTAAAATATTACATGACATCCTTATTAGCCCTATGCTTGATTTTTATATAAGAATTGAATTAGAATTATATGGGAAAGGTGAGTTCCACACCAGTTTCTTTTTGTTTTCTTGTGTTCCCACTTCTACCATTATACCAAACTCTTTGATGTCTTCTGTCATTTAAAATTATATTATAAATCTTAGAGACATGGCAAGGTTTTATTGTCGGATTTGTGTTTTATATAAATTTATGTATGTGTATTGGTTTTTGTAATTAATCATATAATATTAATGAGAAGGTTCCTCTTCCTTTTGGTTGAGGGTTCATTTATTTGTGTTTTCCCATATGATATGATACCATAGCTATTATCACCTTATAGTAAAATATGTTTTGTAAGTACACTCCATCGATAATGTATTTTTAATAAGACATTGAAATCTTTTAAGATTGATGCACGATAATTTCCATTGAGGAATACGTTTGTGACCTAGAAGGATGTGTGGTCGTTTATGTCTCTAACTTTTTAGCATCGGATTATGATTTCGAAAATCATGACAAAATTTACATGGGAATTTCGAATACGAGAAATCTTCTACTAATTTTATGCAAAAACATGGACTTTCAAATACTATTTGCATTTCATTCGATTATGCAGGGTATTACTACCTTACATTATTAGGCCGACAAAATATTTACTACTTTTTACATTAGTTACTTCAATATTACAAATGTTACATCGCATTACAAGATCTCTCCCATAATATTCACTATCACTATTATTTTTTGCCGACATGTTACAAACCTTACATCACGTTACAAGATCTCTCCCATAATATTCACTATCACTATTATTTTTTGCCGACATGTTAGTAACGTTACATCACGTTACAAGATCTCCCCCATACTGGGCTGTAGAGCGCCTCTCGGCGCAAAAATGTATGTTGATTTAAGCTAGTAACAACATTACAACTTTGGTTGTAACTTATTATCTTATTAAAATTACAATTACTTATAAAATTTATTAAAGTATGCTAAAAGAAGAGATACTCTAGGCTCTTAGTATGTTTGAGGGCATGTCTCAAAGAGGCATAGTCTCATGGAAATCAATGATAATGACTTATGTGCAAAGAAAGAATTGTAATAAGGTCAAATCTGTTTTGTCAAAAGGGTATTCGATGTAATAAAACTTAATGTAGGCACATTTGACATCCTTTTATTTGAGTGGGTCCACTTAGCTACTTTGCAACATGGGGCATAGATCCATTTACTTACTAAGAATTATATTTGATATCTACATACTTTCACTCCCAAATTTCCACAAGTAAATTTAATAATGGGAATTTTCATTAGAACATTTTGTCTTGTAATCCCTCTTTGGTTTTATATTCCATAATGGTATATGTGCAGGTGTGATCTTTTCAATTTACTCTTCTTTTTTAAGCTACTAGTAGGAGGAATATCTTAATCGTCTTCCCAACCACATGTAGCTTATGACACCTTCTAGTGAACTGGTATATGTTCCACACCACCATTCCATATCAATACAATCTATAAACCCCATTGGTTGACTCAATATGGGGCTGCCATATACAACCACTCAACAGTTCATATCAGTCCTATAATCACTAGTAAGTGACTTAAACAAGGCATCCTACTAACAAGGGACATCCGTGTTGGGATAATTATGTATGGGTAGAAGGTGGAACCAGACAAACATGAATGTTATGCATGATGCTTATTTTTGTACTATATGTGTATATTTTGTTAATACAATTAAGCTTATTTACAAATTATTATTATTATTATTATTATTATTATTATTATTAACAACATATTAATATTAAAACGTATTAAAAACATATTATATTAATATTAGCTTTTGATAATAGTTATTTTGAATGCATTAATTAAGTTATTTTGCTTATTTAATCCTAGACTTGGCTCAACCACACTATGTCGAAGGAGGGGAGATATTGTTTTCTTCAATTATGGGTCATTGGCACTTTCAAAGGTAGGGAGATATCAAAGGGAGGAATTTTCAACTTTCTGAGCTTAGATGAAGTGAAAATCATGGCGGACAGTTTCAAGTTGTAAATTAATGGAGGATGAGAATTAATAATTTTTGGCGACCATGACTCAAAATACATGCACTTGCCAAAACTTTGACAAACTGCCAAAAGGGTCAGATGGTGATGATTTTCATCAAATGAAACATGGACGTGACCAACATGATGAGATGAACCTATTGGTATAACAATCATGGCATGATGATGCTTATAGCAAGAAAAACTAACTCCATGGCATGCCTCAACATGACACATGACGACACATAAGATGAAACTTGATAAGTGTGGTGAACATGGCATACAAAAGCGAAAATAGTGAAACAAGGTATGGACATGACAAGTACATCACCCTAGATATGAAAGCACAGACAAAATGGACTTGCGACAAAGTTTAATAGGTTCTCATTTGGATACCCATTTTCATAACAATGATTAACAATGCTCCCAAAACAAATTGTAGTTAGGGATTAAAATTAGATAATAAAAACAATATCTTAAGCATATCATATAGAAGAAGAGGGAATTATCCATTGCCCAAACAACGAAAAATTGCAATTTTGACAATAATATTTTAAAATTTTATAAAATTTAACGCTGCATGTGGATTCAGAGACCCATTTTAAGGAAGTCTCTGAATCCATCTACGACGTTAAAATTTACGAAATTGTAATAAAATTATTACAATTTCATAAATTTTAACAATGGACATCTTATATAATTATTAATTCAGATTGTCTAGTTTATTTTGTATCCCATGACTAAAATAGTCATATTTTTTTATCCCGTGACAAAATTAGTCATTTAATTTAGTCATTTTTAGTTGTGGTCACTTAAAATTGCTCAAATTTGGTCATATTTCACTTAAAAACACTGTGGTGACCAACATTTTTGGTGGTTTAGTCATTTATTTCACTTGGTGACCAATTTTTTTTGGTTGTCTGTTCATTTATTACTCATTATTCTACTAGTGTTCCCTTCGCTTTGAAGCCTCCAAAAACTCCCTCTGACTTCATGCTACCCTTGACTGACCCATTTGTGATGTCCAACCCTTCAATAATGTCACACCAGCCCGTTCCACCACCCTTCACGTTGCAAAAAAAGCAACCCCACGACAGATGTGAACAACGCAGACAAAACCCAAAGATGCATACGATTCCTGACATGGACCTTCCACATATGAGAAAAATCCCACCCTCTTGTATCGTCGATGGCTACCACCGTGTCAACTTATTTCCATAATGGACACATTCATTTGCCGCCTACAACCTATACCACTTGCTCTCTCTCCATCTTTGAAATGCCATTCCCTCGTACTCTCCTCCTGTGCAAAGGCTTTATACTTTCCATTTCCCTTGTGTCCTCCCTGATGTCCACTCACCATCATAATTACAAACCATTCACACATGATAGGCGGGCTCGCTACTTGGCTCTTCCCTGGCGTCACACCTCCACCCTTTCACACCCACATCCAGGTATAATAATAATAATAATAATAATAATAATAATAATAATAATAATATAATGAATATGTTTTAATATTAATATTAATACCAATATAAGTTTTAATATGTTTTTTAATATTAATATATAATATGTTTTAAAAGTTATATTATAAACAATATAATAATATTAATTCATTTCAAAAAAATTAAATTCACAATGCCTAAATAAGAGATAATCAATTGAGGCTTTTGGAAATTTTTAGGCCTTTTATGATTTAACATTTGTATTATCATCCACTACACAGTATCTACAAATTGTTTATCCTTGCTATCTTTCCGTTCTTGCTTCATCTCTTGGTGCAAATCTAGTAGTTCTTGGTTTAGGTATGGATTTCCATGTCCTTTTATATATTTCTTAAAATCAAAGCAAGTTTCTAACAGTCATTGTAGATGGATCACATAATATTTGTGCTTTGATTTGATACGAACATTATGTGAGGGAAAATTAAAAAGACATAATATTTGTGCTTTTGTTAACCCTTGGATTTTCTAAGAACCCCAAGTATTCAATACTCAAAACTAAATACCGCTTTCTATATCTATGGATTCATTCATGGCCAGACCAACCATAGGTTTCTTCCTCACGTGGGGAATAGGTTAGGGATTTTTTTAAAGAAAATACCTAGGTAAACTCGACCAGACAAGACATGTGTTTCTTCACCATGTGGGGGATAAGTTATGGATTTTTTTAGTAAAAGAGATAGGTAAATGTAATGAACAAAAATATATAATAAATAAACACTAATAACTATTAATAATGAAATAAATAAATCTTAACGAAGAGTAAAAAATACAAAATAATATATTAATTATAGGTATTAATTACTAAGTGAAAGGGTGTAACCATTCACTACACATGCTCAAGCCTATAAAGGTGAGCCTCAATGTAAAAACTTATCACTTATCACTTATCTATCAATCTATACATCATTTTATGTGGGTTATTTCAGAAATTATGGGTTCATTCCGAGTTAATTGAGAATATCCAAATATGGATGTTACAGTGGTATCAGAGCTATACGACCCTCGGACATTAATTACACTATGTGTAAATATGGTTTTTAACCACTATTAGGGTTTCCCTAAAAAATAGGACATTGTCAAAAAAAAAAGTAAAAATAAAACAAAAAAAGTTAAAAGTGAAACCACATGTGGTTTCTTAATAAGTGGGTTTGGTTTTGAATATAAAAGTGCATAATAATTACTACTTAGAAGCAAGTGAGATTTAAACTTAGGTGGGGAAGGTAACACTCATAAATCCCAACCATCCTGTCTACTGGTATTTTACAAAACTTAAGGGGAAAAAAAATCTAAAAGTGCATAATAATTGCTACTAAGAAGCAAGTGAGATTTTAACTTAGGTGGGGAAGGTAACACTCATTCCTCCAAACCACCCAATCTACTGGAATTTTACAAACTATTGGAAAAAAGAAGAAGGATATATTGATTAAATTTCAAAGAAAACTCAAGAACATGGATTTTAATGTTGAAAAGAAGGAAAAGTCTCTTATCACCTTACAAAGAAATGTTGCAATAATATTTAGAATTAAAGGGACACTTGTAGGGAATGATATCACCATTTTTATTGCACTTGCTGAAAGCAATAATTATATTAGTACTGAATTCACTAACATTTTAGTGATTCCCGAGTCAAATATTAGGGAAGAGCTATACTTTTGGGACATAAAACAAATTGAAATAAGTGGCTTACAACTGAATGTTGGAGATTATATGGTCACATCAAAATTCATTGTTAGTTCCTTATGGATCTTTGACGGTGACATAATTTTGGGTTTAACTTGGATAAAGAATTGGGGACTTTCATCTTAAATGTCGAAAAGAATTTTCTAACATTTTCCTATAAACAAAAGAGAATCAAATTTCAAGATATTACAATGAAGTCAGATATAGAAGCTCCAACATCTAAAGAATTCAAGGATATATCAAAGATAATTTCACAGGGTAATCAGAAGTCAAAACAAAAGAAGCAGAAAGAAGTTGAAAACATTGTTGCCAGTAAGGATGAAGAAATTACTTGTTTGAAGAATCATAGTCAAGACCTGATCACATAGATTAAGAAATAAAAAAGGGAAAAAAGACTGCAAGAAGAAATCCAAGTGGAATTCCACCAAAAGGAAGTGGATCTCCAAAAATAAATTCAATAAGAAACTATTACAAAAAATGAAGAAAATTCTCGCTTAAAAATTTTGAATCAAGGGTTGAATGAACAAATTAAAAAATTAAAAAATGAGAAGTTAAAAAAATCCTCATAATTATTATCAACCAGTAAATCGCGAGAATCACAAACAATTGAAGTTTCTACAAGGGTTCCACATACGACTTGAATACCTTATCGTCACCAAAATCATAGAAGACGATACAACCAACATCAAATTAAAGCAAAAACGATGATTAACACAATAGAGAAGTCATCAAAGGTTCAAATTCAAACATCAGAAAAAGGAATCAATGCAAAGTTCGTCAAGGTTCAAAAGAACAATCTTATTGTCACATCGCTATAAGAATCAACAGAAAATGGTTTCGAAAAACAATTACAAAAATCGTTAGAAGCACCAAAAGTTGAATTTCCAGTAAACACTTCACAGGTGATTCGAGTTTCGTATCGCCGTCCAAATCACAAGAGTCGTTATGATAGAGGACACGATCAAAAGGAAAATTACCAGTATTATTCCTACAGAGAGAAAAGACAAAATCGACAACTCTCAACAATCAATCTGCAAACAATTCCGTTAAAGGTATATTTCGGATGAACGACTTCACAAATGACGCAAAATTTCCACACAATGTTTAAAAGAATGCATCGTCTTATTTCATCAAGTATTGCAACTACCAACACACAATGTCATGAGAAAGCATTACGAGCAAGAACAAGGGATAAAGTCTTCCATAATTGTGCTTTGAGGACAAAGAAATTCTAAAGGGAGAGCCAATGTAATGAACAAAAGTATATAATAAATAAACACTAATAACTATTAATAATTAAATAAAAAATATTAACGAAGAGTGTAACAAATATAAAATAATATATTAATTATAGTTATTAATTACTAAGTGAAAGGGTGTAACCCTTCACTACACATGCTCAAGCCTATCAAGATGAGCCTCAATGTAAAAACCTATTACTTATCACTTATATATCAATATATACATGATTTTATATATACATACATGTGGGTTATTTCAGAAATTATGGGTTCATTCTGAGTTAATTGAGAATATCTGACTATGGATGTTACAGTAAACCCTAATATCTATAGGATGGTTGAAGAAGGTAGAGTCCCGCTATTATTTTCTTATGGTTACTGTTTATAAAGATAGATCCATCTTTGGCTCAATATTCTTGATTCTAGATCACTATTTACATAGGTTTGAAGCAAATCCCCACTGCCATAAACCAAAACATCTCATTTTTTCCCACTTCATCATGGTTGAAGTAAACCAGTTCTATCCTAAACTAGAGAATCCCATGCACCACAGTAAGATAAAACAATCTCATTTCGACCAATCCCGAAATGTCAGTGAATTCATTGGCACCATATGCATTAACACTATGAAACCCTGTCGAGGTGGAGTAAGTAGTCGAATGGTAAGTTGCTCTTGTAATGACGGTGCGACCCGTGTTTGATTCTCTCGAAGGAATTTCTCACTTTAATGGGAGTGTGGTTCAGTGAATGGGAATGTTTAGGATGCATTGCATTGTAGGAGCATGGAACCGGGATACGAACCCCCACCTTTTAGAGTAATGGAGGTTAGATAAATTTGTATTATTATTTTTATTATATATATATTATGTTTGCGTTAGGTTTTGATAGGGTTTATAATGATTCATTTTGATTAGGGGAAATCCCTAAGCCTCTTGTTAATGGACCCCCTAATCCAAAGGCATACAACATTCACATTTTCCTTGAGGAATGCTTCAGGAAAATTTTGGCATCACAACTTCCACCAAGTAAATCACACGCCTCAAACTCACGTTTCGTCAAAAGTATTGAAATTCCTGATGTAAATATCTCTTCAACCGCCTCCAAATGCAAGAAATACTCTCAATGAGAAAGGGCTCGTCGACCTCTTTACGAGGCTCTGGTCATATCCCTTGGATATTGAAACTTGGTTAAGCAAAAACTGGAGGTCACTCATTCAAGGATAAGTGCAACAATTTTTTTGTGGAAAGGAATATTTATTTTTGTCTTTGAAAAAAAGGAAGACCGAGATCTCATTTTCATAAATGAGCCTTATTTCATGGGGCCTAGGGGTAGGTATATAAATGGGATCTATCATTCAACCTTGAGAAATATATCCCTACTGTAATCCCAATTTGGTTGAAACTCCCCCACCTCCCTCTGCATTGTTGGAATGATCAAGATCTTCGGGCAATAGGAAACACACTGGGGAAATATATAGACAAATCAGAGCCCAAACCTCCAATGTTCTCTTGTGCCAGTATTTATGTTGAAGTTGATTTGGAGAAAGGTATTCCAGAGGCCATTAACCTCTCGATGGAAGGATGGAATCACATGTAGACTGTTGACTATGAGAAAATACCCTTCAAATGCAAAGTGAGTGGCAAATACAAACATTTTGCAAAATTTTCCCCAAAAAGAATGAAGAACAGGACAAAGGAGAACCTAGTATAAGAATGAAATGAGGTCAACAGGAAGAAAGAAAAACAAAGTATCCCCCCATCTAGCACATTCTCCGACTAAAAATAAAATCCCAGAAAATAGGTATGAGGTCCTTACAAGCGAAGATAATGAAGATGGAAATACTTTTGACAAAGAAAAGGAAAATATTCCTGGTAAAAATCCAAAACAAGAAGTAGACATGGCAGGAAATTCTAAGCAAGATCATGGTTTCCAAACCCTTCCACTTCAAGCACATATATAAGTAAGATCTGAGGCTTCAATGAGCTATGGAGGATTGACCACGAGATCAAGGGCTAAGGTACAAACATTAGAAACTTCGGAAAGAAAAGACAAAGAAGTCAAACCACAAGCAAAAAAGAAAGGAAACCCAACACGATATTAGGATTATTAATCCTCCCTTGTCCAATTTGGTCATATGTCTAAATCAGGAGTCATGTCTAAATCGGGAGTCCATCCAATCTATTTTTAGTCACTAGCACCATTGGGTCCACTTGGCCTAATTGGGGCACATGTTTCAGTTACTAAAGTGTGGGGAAAATTAATTGAGACCTACTACCACAGATTGCACTTGCATGCATCAGTTTAGGATCCTCCTAGACCAATCCCTACTATTTAGGAGCCATTGGGAGTGCCAAAATCAACCAAGGTCAGTTGAGTTGAGTTGGTGACTAGTCAAGCTAAGTTAGGAGTCAGTTACATTCAGTTCTAGTTCTCTACATTCAGTTAGCGTTAGGTTTGCAAGGATGCATGCAGGAGGGGCGCATTTCTCACCTACCACAGTCAGTTAGCCTTAGTCAACACTGAATGTAACACTTGAGTTGTGTTTTAGAACTCCGATGAACTCCGGTGATGGTTCAGACAAGGTCAATTAACCATTGAGTTCTCCAATAATGATTTAGACAAGGTCTTAGTTACCTACAGTCAAGTAGAGTGTAATCAATTTGAATTTCCTCATGTGGATTCGAATTGCTTGTGGCTATTTAGCCATTGTACTTCATTGTAATTATTATCCTATTACTTTTGATTAATGAAAGCATTCACAGTTGCAATCCATTTTTGTACTTTTTCATTCTTCACTTGCGGAGTAAATTGTGTGATCTATTTTGTGAGTTGTGTGTTTGTCTACATATCTATGTACTCAATTTATATGGTATCAGAGCCTTGGCGGACAAGGCACCTCTCCTCCTCAGATCTCCAGCAGGATCATTTTTTTTTAGCAAAATTTCTCCTTCTAGTACTGCACCAGAAGCGAAGAATTTACCACTTAATATCCCAAGTTAGGAAATTGTTGATCAAACTTGCTTGATCAACTATGCTGGGTGTGAAGGAAATTCCAAAAGTGCAGACTGCCGACCTTACTTTGTATGTTTGATTGTGTGACAGGTTATCATTTCTTCTCACAACATTCGCTACAAGCTGCCCTTTCTTCTTACTGCATTCTCTACAGCAGCTCAGTCCTCCTTACTGCATCCAAAATGGCTCATTCAGTAGATCCTCTCACTCCCTTCAACTATCACCAGTGGAAGGAATACATGGGGGTACTGCTCCGCACCAAGAAGCTCTTTAGACTCACAGAAGAAACAAAGACAGTGCTAGTTTTGAATCATGACACAGAAAAGTAATGGAACAGGCTTGATGAAGCTCATGGATACTTATTCTCCTCATTCTCTCGAGATATTCGATTCCGCATCCAAGGATTGAAGACTCCCAAGGAGATTTGGGACAAGCTTGCCTCCTTATTTGATAAGCAGGATGGGATGAGGGTCCATCAGCTAGAAAATGATCTGATCACTCTTAATCCATCCAACTTCGAATCACTGAATTAATTATTCACAAAGTTCAAGAACCTGATATATCAGTTGAAGCAATGCAAAGTGGAGAAGGATGAATATCAGCTCATCATTGCCATTCTCACAAAGCTCAATGCAAACTACTCAGTCATTATATCAACCTTCCAAACAGTAAGGCTCACCACTCCAAATTGGAAGATGCCCACTCTTGATGCCTTCATCCAATCTCTCACTTCTGAGAATGATAAATTGATCCAAATGGGGATCATTCGATCTCCCAAAGATCAAGCTCTGGTTGCAAAATGAGATAAGGTAGCGAATGAAAAAGGGAAGCAAAGAGATGAGTCTCCTGTGAAGAAAGAGCAGTCAAAGGAGCCTCCAGGTTCGAAGAGAAGCAAGAAGAATGGAAAAGGCAAGGTCCTCTGCTCTTAATGTGGAAGGGGCTTTCATTCAGAAATCTCCTGTATGAGAACACAACTTGATGAAATGACTCTTCTTTTGAAGAAACATAACATTTCTGCACCTGCTAGTGCAAGGAAGGATGACACCGAAGAAGAAGATGAAGAATACCAAAGGAAAGGCCATGCACTGAAGGCTTGATGCTCATCAGCACATGTCTTCCTCATTGATTTTGGAGGTTCCAACCATATGGATGCATCCAGAGAATCATTCTCTTCTTTTTAGTCCTTTAATGGTCCTAGTATTCAGATGGGAAATAACAGTAAAGTCCAAACAAAAGGGAAGGGCTATGTCAAGCTTGAACATGGAAGGTTCAAAGATGTGTTATTTGTTCCCTCCCTAGCTTCAAACCTATTATATGTCTATCAAATGACCCATAATGGATCTCCAAAGCGAGTGATCTTTGGTCTTGACTCAGTGGAGATCAAAAATATCTCTACTAGGAACATCATAGTGAAGGGTGTTGCAAATCATGCTTCAAAAGCATATGAGTTCTGAAATTTCATGCCTCCTTCAGAACCAGTGCACTCTTAGCAGCCACTTGCAAGGGAAGGTAAAAACATTGCATCTACTTCTTTTGTAGCTTCTACTAGTATTACAGATCCATCTTTATCAGTTTATGAGATTGAGATTCAGGGTGATTCATATCTAGATTCAGTCCCTACTTCCAAATTGGAAGCTAGGAAGATGACTGGAAACCCACCTGACACTCGGAAAGGAAAGACCCTTGCACTATGCCATGCAATCTTACCTCCTTCATAGAGATGCAATGGAATCCCTGTAAGATGCTACATGGAAAGGGCTCAGTATCACTACATTCAGAAGAATAGATGTGATCATGCACCTCTTCATCCAGCAAGAGACAAAGGTTACATTCCTCCTTCCTTCCATCATCAATTTTGGAGAAGAAGGAGAATTCTACATGCCAGGCCCCATAATACCTGTGCACAATACACCATGCATGTTTCTTCGCTACCTCACAGAGATGAAGATTGCAGCAACATATTTTCAAGTTTTTCAAACTTGAGACTTGATTCTACCTGCTTAGATAGAGGGGGGGGTTTTTTCCCATGTGGTTTTTTCCCCAGCTCCTTGTATTAAGCAGTTACTTTATTTTACTTGATGCAATGGGTGACCTATGGTCTTAGTTACTAGGGCCCACAGATTGTCTAAGTTAGCATTCAGGGGGGGTATTAGGATTATTAATCCTCCCTTGTCCAATTTGGTCATATGTCTAAATTAGGAGTCATGTCTAAATCGAGAGTCCATCCAGTCTATTTTTAGTCACTAGCACCATTGGGTCCACTTGGCCTAATTGGGGCACTTGTTTTAGTTACTAAAGTGTGGGGAACATTAATTGAGGCCTACTGCCGCTGATTGCACTTGCATGCATCAGTTTAGGAGCCTCCTAGACCAATCCATATAATTTAGGAGCCACTGGAGTGCCGATACCAACCAAGGTTAGTTGAGTTGAGTTGGTGACTAGTCAAGCTAAGTTAGGAGTCAATTACATTTAGTTCTAGTTCTCTACATTCAGTTAGCACTAGGTTTGCATGGCTACATGCAGGAGGGGCGCATTTCTCACCTACCACAGTCAGTTATCCTTATTCAACACTGAATGTAACACTTGAGTTGTGTTTTAGAACTCTGATGAACTCTGGTGATGGTTTAGACAAGGTCTTAGTTACCTATAGTCAAGTAGAGTGTAATCATTTCAAATTTCCTCATTTGGATTCGAATTACTTGTGTCTGTTTAGCCATTGTACTTCATTGTAATTATTATCTAATTACTTTTGATTAATGAAATCATTCACAGTTGCAAGCCATTTTTGCACTATTTCATTCTTCGATTGCTGAGTAAATTGTGTGATCTATTTTGTGAGTTGTGTGTTTGTCTACAGATCTGTGTGCTGAATTGATACAAGACCATTACAAAAATGGAAGCAACGAGAGAACAACCGACTGGGAAGCAGTCTAGTTTAGACTTCCTGGTTAGAAAAACTCAACCAAGGAAGCAACCTTTGGTAGCTGCTGAGGAAAAAAAAGATAATATCTCCCATTCACAAAAGAAATAATGAAGTTTGTCTCATGGAATTGTAGAGGATTGGGAGGAAAATAAAAGTTAGAATCTATCAAAAGGTTTAAAAGCATAAAAGCAAACACAATCCTTTCCATCCAGTAGATAAAAATGAAATAGTTTGACTATCTAAAGTTAATGAACAAAACTTGGGCCAGAGGTGAAGGTAAAGCCGTTAGTGCCTCTAGAGCCTCAGGGGGGATACTCACCTGGTGGGACAAACAAAGCTACAATATGCTCTTGACCTTGGAAAACAAAACTGGCTTTTTGTAGAGCTAGAAAAAAAAGATAGTAAAGTTTTTTTTTGGATCAGGAATATTTATGGACCAACAAATAAAGGAAGTAAGGAAGAATTTTGGAGCACTCTCGAAGACCAGAGGAATGGATAGATTCATCTTCCATGTATCATAAAAGGAGACTTCAATGTCACCATATCAACAGAAGAAAGAAGAGGAGGCTCAAAATCCTAGGACCCATTTGGCGAAAGACTGGAAGAGATTCTAACATTATGGGATTTAATTAACATCCATTCAAAAAGAGGGACATTCACCTGGAGCGACAAAAGGACCGGTTCGAGGCACATAGCAGAAAGGCTAGACCATATCTTGCTAAGTTCTTCCTTCCTAAGCAAACCTGCCACCCCAGAGACCAAGCTATTGGCCTCTGTTTTTTCTGATCACAAACCTATCTCCTTCTTCCTCTAATACAATGGGAATCTGGGTCTGCTTCCCTTTGTATTCAATCCCTTATGGTTGGAATCGGAAGGCACTTTGGATGTTATAAAAAATTCTTGGAATACCTTCATGTTTGGATCACCTAGCTATATTTGGGAACAAAAGCTAAAAAAAGTTAAAATGGAGCTCAAAGCATGGGTCGCACAGAACTATCAAGACCCAGGGAAGGAAAAAAAAGAGCTCGTGAAGGACTTAGGAATTTTGTAGGACAAAATGGAAGAAGAATACATCGCAAAGGATATTTTAGATGGAAAAACTAGAGGAGGCTTAGGTATGAGAGATCCAACGCAAATGAATAAATACCTGGGAGCCAAACTTGTCTGGAGGCTTGTTACAGGGGGTAAGGACTAGTGGAAAGAGGTCATCTAGAAAAAATATATCAAGAAGCTTAGATTGAAATTGGGAGGGGAAAGGAACCTCCATTTGGAATCTATGAAAAAAATCTATTGGTCTAATCAAAGATGATCTCTATTGGATTTCGAGTAATGGTAGAAGGATTAAAATTTGGACAAATGTTTTTTAGGACATCCTCTGGTAGCCTCTCTTCCAAATATTGAAGAATTATTTAGGTGGATGCAAGAGAACAACCTTCTGACATTGTTTGATATCTCTGTTTTGGATCACTTCGATTTTTGGAAACACTAGAAAGCTTTAAACCCCTCACAACACTTAAAACAGGATTATGATATTTTCCTATTTCATCTTCATGGGAAAGCCCCTTCTCACCTCCACGTTCAGAATGCCAGAGGATGGGGCCGTAATGGTTCCTAATCCATTAAAGAAGGCTACAGGATTTTGGAAAACAATTCAAATCATCTCTTAGCAAAAATCTGGAGCAAGGTATGGAACTTCGATTGCATCCCAAAAGTCATTTTTTTCTTCTGGTTGTTAACTCATAACAAGCTTCTAACTGCTGACAACCTTACCAAAAGGGGACTTCAAGGACCTTCCAGATGTGCCTTGTGCAATTCTGTTGTAGAGTTTGCAACCTATCTTTTCTTATCATGTAAGTCTGCTTATCAAGTTCAGGGACATGTGTAATATCCCGATTTTGACCCCTTTTGCATTAAAAATGTACATGATGTAAATATCATTATTAAATCATGGTGTGGAGCTCAAGGACAAGGCCCCACCATGGATTTAGTGTTTTGTGTATTGAAAATAAAATCGATGCATATGGTTCTTGTGCTATCCAGGCACAATATAAAATGAGACATCATGTAAATATGCAATTAATACAAATACCCACAACTAGCTATGTCAATGCAACAAAGGGATGGGGGCATCATTTCACAAGGGATAGGGAGGGAAAATATTCAAACCCTTGATCCAATAGGGTAAACCCAAATGTCAATGGGAGAACCCATAAAGTTGTCAACTACCTTTTTTGTCTTATTCACCCAATCATTTTTTTCTTCCAGAAGTTGGTTGAGGAAGTTAATTCCTTGGGAATGGAAGAGTATGGCAATCAAATTCGTATTGGGAAAAGCCATAATTTTTGGAAAATGAATTTTGGCTTATGGGGTAAGTTATCACCTAGAAATCGCTGCCCATTCCATTATTCACCCATGCGTTTTTCTCTCTCAGGTAGCTGGAGCTTGCTGTGCATTTTCCTTCATGGTTTCTGCAGCTTTCCTCATTTTTCTCCAAGCTGGAAACCCGTTTTTGTATTGCTCAGTGGTTGGGATGAAAGCTTCACGATTTTGGGGTTTTAAGAGGTTGTTTTTTCTCCCGTAATGCCCATCAATGTTTGCTGAAATAAAATTTTCTCTCTCCGGGTCAATTTCCCCTTCCACCAATCCGTTTTTTGTTTCCAAGACATTTTTCTTAGCCCCAACACTTGTGGTTGTTGTTGTGTGCATCCTTGTTTTGGTCTGAAAGACTTAGAAGTGGAAGAGGCCTAGAATGGGATTGATAAACCTAGTGAAGAGAGGAACCTCACAGAAAGATCAAGAGGGGTTGGAAAATATTCTATGCACACCCTGAAGAGCACTGGAAGGGAAGGTATGGCCTAAAGGACTGTGTAGTGGTGAAGGGAATACTTCCTTTTGTTGGGTGTGTAGGTATTGTGGATGTCAAGCTAGATAGATTTGGTGCAAGTGTCCATAGCTCCGTGGTTGAGCTCACTAGCTTAGCAATTCTCCCTTTCCACTACCTTAGTAGCTTGATAAACCCAATTGTAGATTGGCTTGGATGAATTTTGATATGTATGTGGCTATGTGTGAGCCTGTTGTTCCCTAGTTCGTTGTGGAAATCATGACCAACTCGGGGTGGCAGTGGTGTTGAGAGATTGATTATTACACTGGCCTATGGTTCGGTGGAACGCTGCAGCGACATAGCTAGTTGCGGAGTAGCTCCTTTTCAAGATAAGTATTTTCTTGTGTTAATTTTGCAATGTATTTGCTTTATGAATTATTATGAACATTATGAATGTGTTGAATGAGATTTTATTCCGTTGTGTATTTACATGTGTTATACATCTGCATATGTTTTTATTTCAATGCATTTTATGTTTATGTTCATGGGGCTAGTTCCCCAGTTTGACAGAGCAGCAGTAGAGTCGCGTCCTCTCCTCGACAAGTTAGAGGAGAGGGGACGTGACAACATGTTTTGGGAGATCTAGGAAGAATGTTCTCTCCTCTAGGACAAATCCGATAGCTTATTGAATCTTGGAACTCTCTTTTCCCAGGAGCATTAAGAAAGAGGCCTACTCTCCAAAGAATCTGGAATACCATCCCCAAAAACTTCTACTGGAAAATTTGGCTTGCTTAGAATAGACTCGTCTTTGATGACAAAAAAGTTGATCCCCTCAAGGTAGCCTATAAAGTGATACACATGGTGTCTGAAAGAATGGTTTCCAAAGGTACCTACTAACCTACCTCCGAAGACCTTACTGCTAAGGAATCGAGATGGTGTAAAGAAATCCTTAAACAAAGCTCCCCTCATACCAAAATCTCTCAGGCTCATCAGATTTGGGAAATAAGGAAAAACTATATGAATTTCTACGATGGAGACAGGAGCATCATTGTCACTCCTCCTTCTTTGATGACGCCTCAAAAGGCAATCCGGGGGAGGAAGGAGCGGGAGGGATCATCTTTGATCTTGGTGGAAAATTAGTAAAAACCTTTGCCTGGGGCCTTGGAAGAAACACAAATAATGAAGATGAATGGATGGCGCTCTACCATGGCTTAGAATTAATCGACTCGGAAACCACACCAAAGTTATTAGTCTTTGGCGACTCTCGACAAGTCATCCAAAATATGTGATCTGGGAATAACAAAGGCCCCATCAGATGCAAAAAAAATTATGAAAGAGTTCTCCTCTTAAATCTATCCCCTCAAATATCATTTTTCCACATACTTCGTGAGAATAACAAATCAACTAAAAACCTAGCCAACATAAGTGCAAGAAGTCCCCAAGGTGCAATTGTTTACAATGGGAAAAAAAGGTGTTTCAACTATGTTCCCTAACCCACTCCCGGTGGAGGGTTCCCCGCCCACGCCCCCCTCGTTGAACTTGCAAGGCGCGTTTTTTCATAACAATAAGACTCGTGGCGACATGCCCACCAAGTGGCTTCCACCTCTGGCTGACATTAACTCGCCTCCCTCCTTTCCTTTACCAGCGGGCTCAGAAGCGATAGCTCACACAAGCGACATGGATGGAATCGTTAAGTATGAAGAAAATCCCCAAATCCATCACTCACATTTTGGCTTGAACGAAGACAAAGGGGTCACACATCTTTAGGGTTTGATTGCAGCTATCTATCTCAAGTTTGGACCGGCCTTCTTGCTTCCAATGGCAAAGAAGGACATGGACGGAGGGTTTTCTGGTCTCAAATCTGGCGAAGATGACATTAAGCAACACTCGGACATTGTTGCGGTGGGTATTAAGGACAACAAAGAAATGGCTTCCGATGTCAGGTATATGTCAAACCAAATTGGTTGTCATGGTTCTCGTATAGACGACCACAACCGGGATTTAAAAGAATTGATGGGGACTGTGGACATCATCAAAGAAGAGGTTCTAAAGCTTGCAAAGATGAACCAGTGCAGTCACTACTAGGAATCTCCAGGTGACAAGGTCCACCCCATGGAAGAAAATATAACCCTCCCAACACTTTTTAAATGTTTTTCTGCATCTTTTTGAACCAGCGGTTCGTCCTATTATACTCTTATTATGTTATGGTAAATAGTGAAAAATATGTCAGGAATTCCAGAAGAAAGCCTCTTTCTTTAGCTTTAACCTCTCTTGATATCAGAATTCCTCCATTTTTATAATGTATGTCTGTGCATAGCTTTTTCTTAATATACTTTTCCTGTTTCTGTATATATAAAAAAAACACTATGAAACTCTCCCGAACATTAACTCTCCAGAGGGCCCTAACGGTAAGTTTACTGTAAGCATTATAGGGCGAGTGAGAAGGCCGTCGTTCCATTCATTTCTCCGTTCGAAGCTCACGCTAACCAAGGGTTTATTGAGATTCCCCTAGCTCGCTCCCACCCGGACGCCAGCCATTTCCCTCCCTAATTTCATTCTGGTTTAAATCGAGCTGAACTTAACAATGGCTTATATTTCTAAATCAAATGGAAAACGCCTATGTCAGTTCATGATCAAGCTTACAACGCCTAACTAAACGAGTTAGTGGTTGTGAGAAGAACTAATCATACTATTGAATACTCGCCTGGAACTAGATCAACAAGGGAAACTAGTGATTTATAGCTCCTCACCTATCACGAAAAAAGTTGTTTTCCTTTTCGAGGTAAGTTTGTAATTGTGAGAGCTCTAGCTTTAACAGAACGTAGGAGAATGTAAATATCAACAAAATTGTGATGTCAGTAGTAATTCCTCACGAGGATTTTCATTAACAAAGATGGGAATTTGAATAACCAAGTTGTTCCAATCATTTCTTTGACACCATTACATTATAAAACTAGGTTCTTTTATCGAAGAACACTTAACGTAGATACAGTTCGCAAGTATTCTCCATGTTTGTAGATAGTCCATGCTCAGGTGCAAATATAGGAGGGTCTCATATCCCTGCAATCTAAGAAGAAATATGAACACATGTAGTTGTAAGAATAAGAAAACAACTTGTTAAACTTTATTAAAAAATCACAACAAAATGTTTTGACAGCAAAATGATGAGAGCCGCCTCAATACCAAATTCCAACTCACTCTCCCATTACCAAAGTTCTCATCGACCAGAAAGCTACTTTAAAGGAAATCCATGAAGTCCACATAGACTATATTTTATACCCTTTAATAGAATAGATTAAACGGTATGTTAACATTATTCTTATGCTTAGTCGTTTCTTGCAGAGAAGCTAACCCTTTGTTGTTTTGAAATTGAAATTGTTGAGAACGTGTGTCTGGGAAAAAGAAAAAAACATATTGCAATATTCATTGTTGTCCTCTCAATGCGATGAAGGCAAAGTTAAAGGAAGAGAGACTGTTGGTTAGTCTTAGCGATTGAGCATCCAATTAATGCATTGTTCATATGTATCATGAGCTTTTGAGTTTCTAATGACACACAAAAGTGTAAAGGATAACAGTACTGGGTCTTACTTTAGCGTGCCAATTATACACTGTTCCTCGAAAAAGATAGACAGTCATGAAAAGTTTGGGCATGGAAAGAATTCAACAGAAATGGAGGGATCCATTTTCATGGCTAAAGATGAGATAGCTTGCTTGGAGAGCTTAATCGAGTGTGACCTCCTGACTCTTCACAAGTGTTGTTTCACACAACAATTCTTTTTCCTCAAGAAATACCATATTCACCATCAACATCAACATCCCATTCCCAACATCAACTAGATTGCATGGTCAAACCTCCTTCTCTACTCCAACCCTGGAGATAGCATGCCCATACACATGAATGCATAATGAAATTTCTAATGTCTATATATGCAAACAAACCAAATTGCTCCTTAGCAATCCAAGGCATTCCTTTTTTTTTCTTTTGTTATTTTCAATCTCTGAACTAGTTGTTAAAATTTAACAACTGATCCTTTTTGGCATATTGAATATGTCGACCAACAAAGCCCTTCCTACCACTCTCCCTCCTACGCTGCGGAGCCCTTGATGGTCAACCAATTTGCATAATCACTCCAAATGCTTGTGTCTCAAATCATGACAACTACATTTATGCACTTTAGATCAATGCAATTTAAGGATGGTAGGAATACTTGCAAGGTGTAGATTAACCATAACATCTCATTGTTTGAAGGAGATATTGATAATGAGGAACTTGACAAGTGGTTGAAGTGTATTCCAAATACACCTTGATGCTGAAAACCTGTGTGCAATAGATAAGTTTGACCTAATTATGACAATGAAGATGTCTGTGATTACCAAGGCTTGTGCACAAGTAAGAATTTTAAGGTTTTGGTGAGCCCATCTCGATGTGGGGCATATAATTCATGAAAGAAATGCATGAAAATCGTTCCTTTCATTGACATATAAGGTATCGATATATGAAACAATAAGAATTGTGACAACTTGTAAAAGAACAGCCATTCCCATTCATGCAACCATGTGAAAAGCCAATTTTCTGGTTAGATTTCCCGCTCTGTTATGCGAAGTTTCGAGCAGCTGGAGGCAGATGTACAGATAGATTAAAACAACACAGACACCCTGAGCGAATGAACAGATGCAAGCCAGTTCAATTGATCGTTAGCAGCCACCTTGAACAATCGACATTGCCCCGTGGAAACCAAACAATCGCTAGCGTGCGTTTGTTGACAAATTGACAGTAGGAGCATTGCTTGGTTAAGTAACGGTTGTTGACACAATATAAAAGACATTTCTTTTAAGATAAATACAATACTGACCAATTCAATGCTTCTAATATAATGCGTGGCAAACCAAAAACCAACTTAACCACATTTTGTAGTGAAAATGGATCAACACGTGACATTCATATCTTTTCAAACTTATACTGTGCCAATTGAGCAATCCCCACTTATTTCATCTTACTAGTAGGAAAGTACTCACAACGGCAAGTAGATATTGTCTAAACTTTACGTAATGATCCTCGAGGGAAATCAATTACAAAAGTTCAATGTTGAGGGGGGAGTTAAGTTTTTGGTCGAGTTAAATGTTATGTGCTTAAGAGTCTTATAGTATGTAAATATATGAAGTAATGGAGGTTTTAAAGAAGAGACTCTCTTGTATGATCTTGATTTCCTTAATTTGATGCATAATATTTAATGGAATCGAGTTTTATGTATGTGATGTGTATTTGTTCTTTTTTTGAATGATGTGTATCATATTTTTTTTCACATAAAAAGAACTTTTTCTTGATATTTATATTGAATTAGAAAAAGGGTCATGCATTACAATGTTCTTCTCATATATACCATAAACCTTCGTACAAAACTAGAAAAACTTATTGCCTCTGACTTACTTGTCTAAAGCTAAACAATACAACTTTTGACTTACAAGATAACTGTCTCAGACATCATACAAGACAACAACTTTTGACTTACAAGATAACTGTCTCAGACATCATACAAGACAACTTCTCTGCTCCTACACCCAAGATAGGCCCATACAAGAGAGTACATACAAAAAGCAACCACAACTAGAACATTAATATAAAGTAACTGATCCTTCCATTGATATCTTATCCTCTTGAACTTCTTGAAAGTATAAGGTTCCAAAAATACTATTAGCAACCATTTTCGACAACCTATCAACTTCTATGTTGAATATCCATGTTATATGCTTAAAAGATATCTGATTAAAAGAGTTGATCAACAACTTTGTCCTCTTGCACCAATTGTTTAAATGGATAACCTGCAAGTTGAAATTCCCTTTTCCCACTCAAATATAATCTTGGAATATCCAAAGATGTTCAAAGACTCTATACCACATTTTCTAGCAAAGAAAAGAACCCCCAAGAGACCAATGAGTTTAGCTTTGGTGTTACTCCCTTTTTCTCTGCCCATCCATAAGGTGTTGATCATTAAGTTCCAACACCACTCCACAACCACACCTACCTTCCTTCGAAGAACCATGAAGGAAACCAACAACTGCAAAAAGAGTAAAAAATGGCTTGTAAAACATCTTCTGAGCTTTGCTTTTCTTAACACCGTGTTGAGGCCTGGAAAATCGTAGGTAACAACAGTAGGGATTCTCCCCAATAAACGTTCCCAATTAGCTCGTTATTGTTTGGTATGGGGAATTCGTCTGGTTTACGGTCTGAATACCATAGGTCAAGTAACAATTAAAGTGTTTTATCAGTTATGGCCCGGTCCACCGTGTATATTTTTTAGTTTTTGTGATGTTTAAGTATGATGTGCAAGTGCCTAACTAAATGCAAATGATAGAGATAACGAGGAGGGTTACAATGTGATGCGCTGGTTCTTACCTCTCTCGCTTATAAATCACAAACAGCAAGAAACTAACTAAGACTCACTAACCTTTCCCTAGGGAGCAAAACTATCATTAATGATGAATAATGTATCGTATTGCATGCATAAAGAAAATCACAGATATCTGTTAACGTTTCTAAACACATGAATATCAAAAGAAAGATAAACAACAAGATAGCTTATTGTCAATTTAAACATTCATTACTCAACGTGAAAATTTCACAAAATAAATAGGAGTACATTCATAACATGAAAGAATTCAATAGGTTAGAACGATCTCACAGTTTATGGAAACAAGATGAAAAAAGAAATAGTTCATATCCAACTAGCCCATAGCAAACATTTGAAAATCCACAGGACTTTCTCCAGCAGAAACATATAACTCTTTATTATAAAATGAATTAGTTCTTCTTACAATACTTTCTCAAAATAGTTTGGAAAAAACGTCCTTTCTATCTAAAACTTTCCTATACTTATACAAAAAACAAAACTCTTGGGCTGCCCCTCATTGTCTCTTGAGATTCCCCAACCTTTTATTTCCAAAATTTTGTCCTGTAGCTTATGCACAAAATTAATACAATATATTACATTTTAAATCAATATTTCCAAAACATTTTATGAGGAAGGGTCAGCTTGTTCGCTGGTGAACTTCTTCCATGCATGAGCATATGCTGCTATGCCCTCAAACCCAAAAGGCTCAAGAAATCGAATGTTAATTTCGTATTTGGAAGCTTGGGTGTTTACCCCCTCTATCCTAGCAAGACTTAGGTGCAACTGGTCTTCTAATAAATGTATGCTCACGGCCGCATGTGCTACTGCATTTTTCAATATCCACTCGTCTAGGTTCTTGACCTGCTGGATTTCTTGCTCATCTTCTTTGTACCTGTCTTGTAAATATTTTAGAAACAGTTCATGCTCAGGTAGCACATCTAATCTTTTTTCTACAGAAGTCTGACATCAATTGTATGTGGAGAGCGCTCTCCTACAAAATTTAGCACAAGCTGTCTTTGTCTTTTTCACTATTTTCCTGAACTCCTTTGCGACATTAATTGCAAATTCCAGTAATTCATGTTCCCGCTTTAATGTTTACCAATCTTTTATGGCTAGGTCTACAGGAGATTCTTTATTGGTCTCTACCTAGATCATTCTTCCCTTTATAATTTCCAATATATCTTGAGACCTATCCAGGAAATATGAAGTGGTATCTACAATTTCTTCTAGCTTGGTGTCTATCTGCAAAATTTTGCATCTTTCATCTTCTATCCTTATTTGTATTTGATGGATCCTTTTCCTTTGAGTCAGAACATGTTCTTTCAAAGGTCAGATGTCGGCTTTCTGCTCTAAAGCATCTTTTAGTGATGCGGTCAATGAATTTTTCTATTCTTCTAAGGCTGCTACCTACATCTGATATTGCTTCTCCTTTTCTTCTGCAATAGCCTTCTCAATTTCCAGCTCAGTAACCCTGCTCTCCAACTTGTTCTTTTCTTCACTTAAATTTCCATATGATAACTGAAGATTATCCTTTTCAGTATTTAACATCTGATGCTCCAGCTGTAGCTTTTGTAATTTAGCTAAGGTAACTTGAGCACTCTTCTCTTTGTTCTCTGCAGATATTGCTAGAGCATTCTTATCTGCTTGCAGAGTTTGGCATTTTGTTCTTGAAGTCTTGACTTCTCCTATCATATCTTCATATTTTCTCTTTAGCTTTTGGCTCTCATCTCTATCCTTCTTTAAGGTTTCCTTTAGTTGGGCCGCATTCTTCTGTGACTGCTCCAGATCAGTCATGAGCTTGTCCACATTGTCTTCAGTTGCTAAGGTTAAAGCTACCCCAGCTCTTCCTATCAACCATGGATCTTTGTGCGTACCATGTATCAATGTCTTGTCTGTCACCATTTTTCCGAGTTGTCCCCCAGTATCTACCTTCTTCTTAGTTCTTTTAACGATTCTTTTCTTTTCTTTGTCATAAAAAATGGTATTAAAATCAGGAACCTCCTACCCTTCGGTAGGAATAAAAGGGATCAAATTTATTTATGAAATTGAAGCATTTCCTAATATGCTGCCAGAAGATACAACAGGTTCCAAGGGATCAAGATCGGATTGTCCTTGCTCTTGATCTATTTGGTCTTGTATTCCTTGTGCATCAACTTGCCCTGTAGGCTGCTGATCCTTTTAGGATTTTGTTAGTCTCAAGCCCTCACTTTCTTCTTATTTCTTCTTTATTTCATCTTCTTCTTGTCTTTTCCTTTCTTCTTCTTCCTTCCTAGCTGTTTCTTCAACAGCTCGTTTCTTTTCTTCCTCTTCAATTCTTAACCAATTTTCTGCTTCCTGTGCTAATCTTCTAGCATCTTCTTCTCTTTTCTTGGCCTCTTCTTATTCTAACTTCTTAACATTTTCTGAAGTCTTGCCTTTTCCACCCATAGTTGTTATTTTTTGCTTGAATCTTTTCTTGAGGGCTGTTATGTTCTTTGCATTGCGGAATGCCTCCTCATCTTTGTCCCAAAAGTTAATATACTCAAAATGGATTCCTGCTTCTTTACAGTAGTTAGCTACTTTGTTATGGGAGTCATTTTTATGAAAATTCATTTCTCCAAAGCGAAAATATTCTAGCTCTTTAACAAATTCTACTGCCTGCTTTACCCTTGAAAACTTATAGCTCCCAAGTAAGAAAGGTACTGCAGGGTACGTTGCCTTCTTATGTTCAAACCAAAAATTGCCTACTCCATCAATGTACACCTGTCTGACTGCCTCCTTGTGGAGTACATAATCTGTGGCATACTTTGGGAGTAGAGAAGGAGCTCTGGAGCCCCCATACATCCTTACATATAATCCATCTTCCGTCAAATAATAATCTCCAAACTCTTGTATGACTTTAAATGCCTCTTCAAACATGCAATTACATTCAGTCAAAAAAATTAGGGTATATAAAGGCATAATGAAATGCTTGCAAATTTCTCTATAATGACCGTGATACTTATGTGCCCACAACAACTTATAGGCTGCGTATACTGGGGTTCTATCCTTCTCCCAGTTACATCTCAAAGCAGGAAAATCCTGGGTGCACAATATGCAATCAATTAGGATAGAGCTCATATAAAATTTGGATTTCTTCTGAGATACTCCTCCTAAGGCTGCTAATATACATGCAGAAAGGTTGTTCGACACTATATTGGCCCAGTTGAAGATGGTTCCTTGTATAGCCACGAAAAAGATAACCGGTATCCAACCTATCTTGAAACTCTTCCCATGTGCTCTTCCAAAAATCCTGTTGAGCATCAATGCAATAAACCTGTAGGGAGCATGGAGAGTAGAGGTGTCATATTCTCCAGAAGGTCTAGTTCAAAAAATCTTTCCTGGTATCATCATTCTCTTTACAGTTTCTACCAGGTCCTTAGCTATCTCCTTCAACCAGATTTCTGTCAAATAGACCTGTGGTGAAGGTAAATGGCATGCCATGGAGACATATGCAGGGATATATGTAGCATAGCCTTGCTTTGCTGTATTTTCTAGAATCATTGTCGTCACATCTATTCTGGGCAGAATCCAACCTATTACTTCTGAACAGGGAAATAATTCGGGCCTCGTAGCTACTTTCATCAAGGCTGACTTCTCAATGTTAGCATAGATCGTCAGTTCATCAAACCCGACATCAAGTACATTCTGGTTTGAGATCATTCTATATATTTCTCCCCACTTGTAGTCTGGTTCAACTCCAGTAGTGGCTTTGGTATCTTCATAGATGAACTCTACTTTGCTGATTATTTCTACTTCAGGCTCTGCTTCAGCCATTTGAGCTTTTTTCTTCTGTCTCTTTGACATGTTGTTATAGCAATCAACCTGTCACAATCAAACAACATGTTTTAGGCTAACTAAGCTCTAGCAAGTGCTTATAGCAATACACAAGAAAATATGCTTATTTATTTACCTCTTTTGCATACATGCTTGTTAACATAGGTTGAACACAGTCTTTATGAATGAAAGTTTTAACAAGAAAAACCTCCCAAACTATTTCCTAAAAAAAAATGAATGCCTAAGCTCCACTATCTCAAAAACTGAATCGACCGAAAAAATCTTTCTTCTCACACATGTACTTATCGGACTTATTCTAACGTTGGATCTTAACACAACCTCCAACCTCAAAAGCTAAACCCTACGTAGCAACCGTCTTCAAGAAAAAACCCCAATCGACCGAAAAACCCTCTTGAGTCCCACGAGATATGGTAATTGAGGAAAAAAAATGGCTTCTTAACCTCAGGCATACCAACAAATGATCAATAAATGGGTGGTGCAGATGAAAAAACGCCCGTCTGTAACACGCCCTAACAACCCACGTAAGAAATGCATACACGTCCATAACACTTCAATAGTGTATAGATTCAGACTCTACAAAAAAGAAAATCAGAAAAGGGCTGAAATCCCTCCGCATTTGTTATATAAAATAACCACGAAAACCATTGCCGGCATGCAAAATCCTACCCCCCTATTCGATAAAACCTAACCGTTCAAATATCAACCAATAACAACCAAAATAACAAAACCACATTTTACCTACCTGGCAGTAGCGATGTAACTGAATGGATGGAACAAAATTCCATGAGTGCAGAGCAAAACGAACGGGGTTTTTACAGTTGCATGTGCAGGACTTCTTTGGACTGCTTCCACAGTGTAAATGACAAATCCCAATGCGAATGATAAGTCACAAGTTGAATAAGACAACATAACACATGGCCTCTCTCTCTCTCTCTGTATATATATATATATAAATATATATAATGACTGACGAGAAACTATCGGCAAACAACTATAGAACCATCGGAACAAACAGCTGGAGGATCACTGCAATGGCGGGCGCAATCAAAACTACTAACCCGGGATACGTTAAGTTAGTCGGACCTTGGAACCACAAACCACTATGCTCAGAACCAAAAAATGATCATCCTCCGCAACACCGGCTATGGACTGTTCTATCCTTGTGGTCCTCACTTTGGGGACGGGGTATCGAAAATCGGCAGAGCTAGACTCTTCGGCAGAAGGAACATGACGTTTTCGGAACTCCTCGGTACTGACCTCCCGCACCATCGAGTGAGATATATACTATCACTCTGGCTTGCTCTGGTCAAACAACTCGACAGTGAAATAAAACATTATCGGATATCGAAAGGTGAAATAAAATAGTTCATCGGACAAATCTTACACTAAAAGCTGAAACTTCGGCAAATCAAAACCTGAGGATAAAAAGAACTAGCTTCGATGTACCAGTAGGGGAGTCCAAAGGAACTCGACAGGCTTGACGGTTCTGCTTCCGCAACATCGGAAGCATAGTCCACTATGCTTCAGATATCGGAAAAGTAGTTGAATAAGCATCTGATACGGAAAGGTGAAAAAGACCAAGTTTATTCAAGAAAATTCTGAACTCAAGGCAACCATGGTAACAACAAATACTCCTAGGCCAGTTTGAAGAAAAACAAATAAAAAGGGGGTGTAATGTCCCGGTTTTGACCCCGTTACATTAGATGCATATGATGTATAAATTGTAAGTGATCAGGGTGTGGAGCTAAAGGCCAAGGCCCCACCATTGATCGGTTATGTTATGTTTTGGATTTGAATTGTCACCGATGGTATATCGGGGCATGCGGCATATATTATGACGGTCATCATGTAAATATGCATCTATAATTAATTAAATGAACCCGACCAGCTACGATCGCAGCAACTAAATTGAAAGGGGCATGATTTTCACAAGGATAAGGATGTGGGGAAATTTGTCAAACCTTGAGGCCAAGAGGGAAAATACCCATGTGTCTTCTTCCTCTGTTTTATTCCAACCACTTTCATTAAGAAAGACTGCTGGTGGTCGAGGCAGTTAATTGTTTTGGGGAGTGGGGTGGCAGGACTGTCAGTCCTTACCCACACGCACACTCCACCATGGTTGAATTCACTACGGCTGGGAAAAACGACTGCCATCACTCATGCAGGAATACTATTCTCCTCTCCACGACTGTGCTGAAGGCTCACGCACTTCCAATTTTCGCGTCCTTCCTGTTGTTTTGTTCATCCACGGACAAAAATGGAGCCGTTTTTCCTCACGCAGGACCTCCATTGTCTATTCATTCCTCACAGGGTCGGATTGTTTTCCACGCACAGGATTTTCCTGGTTTTTACCCACGTATTTTTCCTCTGCAAATCTACGGAGGGTTTGGCTGTATTCTTCCCGGACGGACTGATTCGTGGGTCTTGCGTTGTCGTTTTCATTCACGCCCAGGCTGGGGAACTATAATCTCTTTCCCAGCATGGTCTATGTATGTTTTCCCGGCGACCTCATTGCCCAAGGACGGGTTGAGTTTTCCCCACGTTGTGAGCCGCGTCCACTGATGCATTTCGGGGGCTGTTAATTTCCCCAGGCCATGAGCTATGTTTGCCACTACGTTTGGGGACTGCTGTAGATGGTTTGAAGTCGTTTTCCCTGGTTTAAGCTGTGATAGCTAAATTGATTGCCTGAGTGCAATGGTTGGTATTCGGACTGTATTGGGAGCGGGGATGGGGGATTAGTTTTGCTTGATAAACCTGGTGGCTAGAAACTACACAGACAGAGATAGAGGGCTGACCTTCTTCTCCATCACCCCTGAATAGTGCTGGAAGGGAATGCAGGGCCTGAGGGACTGTGTAGCAGAGAAGGGACTGATTCCTTGTGTTGGGTGTGTTTGGGTGTCTTAGAGGTCAGGCTAGTTCTGGTGTAGGTGTTCTTGGCTCTGGAATGAGCTCACCAGCTTAGCATTGAGCCTTTCCCAACTCCTTGATGGCCTGATAAACCCAACTTTGTTGGCTTGGCTGTGTGTTTTGTATATCCCTGGCTATGTGTAAGCCTGCTAGTTCCCTTATTCCTTGGAGAATCATGCCCAGCTCGAGGGTGGCAGTGTTGTTGAGAGATTAAGGAGCACGCTCGCCTCTGGTTCGGTGGAACGTTGCAGCGATGTAGCTGGTTGCGGATCGAGTTCTTCATAAGATAAGTGATCTTGTGCCTTTTACTTCTGCAACTATCTTTTCTGTTAATTATATGATGAACATGTTAAATGCATGCATGTATGAATGCTGTTGGTTTCCGCTGTGTATGATGATTAATTTCATATGTGCATGTTATACTGCAATGCATTTTCTTTCAGCATTCTGTTTCAGTAATTTTATGCCTGTACATGTTCATGGGGCTCTTAGCCCGAGTGGTTTAAGTCACGGGTCACGCCCTCTTCGCCGGTCGGAGGCATGGGGACGTGACAGGGGGCCCTAAAATTGAATTTTTTTTGGGGAAACAGTTGTAACCGCAACAATTGGAGACTACCTGGTGAACACAGATCTCTAAACAATTTACTCTTTGATCAACAGACTGTTTGGATAATACCAACTTGCTAAATTCTTCAAGATATCAAGATTTCCCAAAATGTAAGATGTATGCACTTTAATCATTGATTATAGTCCAAGTTAAGGAACAGGGGAACCAAGATTTCAAAGTCTAGATAACTCTTTTGAGGCCAAGAGTATGCGTTTTGTTTTACCTCTGTCTTTGAGTAGTTTCCAACTTAGACACCACATGATCGTAACATATGGTAAACAAATATATTTGTTTGTTCCTCATTTCCATGCCATTTTGCACTTTTGTCCCCTTTTGAGTCCTCCTGTTTGACTTTCTTTTTGAATTTTAATTTAGGCTCCTCTATCCATAGTGTCCTTTTGTGTGAGAGATATCTTTTTTAATTTCAGCTCACGGATGGAGAAGAACTTTGGCAATCCCATGCATACTGATGTGGTTCAGCACATGTTTTGATATATTTTGCTTTTTCCAAGAGATTTTGACTCTCATCAACCTTTTGGCTTTCAATTCATGGCATGGAATTATTTAAATATAATACACTGTTTACCTTGCTTCCTTTCCATGGGTCTTTTGCTGTTACCCCCTAGGGCAGTTTTTTAAAGTGAGATGAATGGAGCCTCAAAATAGAATTCTGGACCCTTTTATCCTAATTTATTTCACAAGGATTAAGTAGGACTTCAATGTGTTCATAACCATTGAGGAAATCTACTAAACTTGAAGAAGTTCTTTCAAATACTATATGAATCAATAGTAGGCAGTCTTGTAGTCAAAGATTTTAGTTAACCCAGAATTCTGATGAACTCCATGCAACTGAAAGTCGTGTTGTTTTATTAATCATAAGCAAAACAAAAAAATACAAATCAAACTCTAAGCAAATAAAGAGAACAACTAAAAATACCCTAAAGTAAGCAACAAACCAAATGTTTATTTATGTACAAGAAAACCAAAACAAAAAATGATTAAGAAAAATAAGGCTTGAGAACTAAACCATTTATTGGTAAGTTCTCTTCCCACCCCTATAAGTCCTGCAACTTGTAAGTCGAGGGGCCTATATTTGCTGCAATTTGAAAAGGGCCTACCCATAACTGCTGAAACTTAGTGTGCTTTCCCTTCTCATCATGTGGGTGATCCCACTTAATAACCAAATCTCCTACTTCGAACTCTTTGTTCCCAGCTTTGTGCTTATCAAACCAACGCTTCACTATTTCTTGTTGATGCTTAAACCTTTCCTTCTCTTTGGACCTAGAATCTTCTGACTTCAACAGATTATAGATTCTGATTTGTAGAATTTCATTATCGGTACCCCTAGATTCTTGGGCTATTATGGAAGATGGCAATAGAATGTTAGGAGGGAGGATAGCTTCTTTTCCATAAATGAGAGTGTATGGTGACACACCTAAGGAATTATTGGGTGTAAATCTATCAGCCCAGAGAGCATTAGGTAACGTTAAATGCCAGCTCCTTTGATTTTCTATTACAGTTTTCTTTAGAATTCTAATCAGATTTTTGTTTTTGGATTCTGCCAAACCATTTTCTTGTGGGTAATAATTTGCAGAATAATGCAACTTAATTCCTCTTTCATTAGCAAATGCAGTTAATCTAATAGAATAAAGGTAAGTAGCATTATAAAAAACCAGGGAAATTGGAACCCCAAACTTGGTCATAATGTGATTATGTAAGAAATCCATAACTGCATCTTCGTTTACTTTTTGTAACAGAATAGCCTCGACCCATCTGGTGAAGTAATCAGTTGCTGTCAGAATATACTTGTGCTGCAAGGATGAATTTGGATTTATTTCTCTAATAATATCGATTCCCCATTGTTCAAATGGTTCTGATATAATTATTGGTTTTAATGGTCCTGCTGCTTTAGCTTGTCTTCCAACACATCTCTGACAAGAATCACATTTTCTAACATGAGCATGAGAATCCTTAAACAAAGTAGGCTAGTAATATCCAGCTTTGAGGATCTTATGTGCTGTTGTGTCCCCCAAAAAGTGACCTCCAGCAAGCCCATCATGCAATTCTGCTATGACCTTCTTTGCATATTCTTGTTCCAAGCATCTAAGAAAAACTTCATCGTAGTTCTTTCTGAATAGTACTCCATCAATGATCTGATATAAGGCTGATTTCAGACATAATGCTCTTCTTTGCTTGGGACTCCAATGCTCCGGCAAATACCCTTCTTCGAGGTAGTGGACTAGGTCCCGATACCAGGAGTCTAGAGTTGTAAACAGAGGATATACATCCACCATATGTAGTTCAGCTTCATTATCCCAGCTGCTTTCTTCATTGTTTTGACCTTCAGTCATTAGTTTACACAAGCATTGTCCTTTAACTATGGATGCTGGTTTGAATTCAAGATCGTATTCTTGTAAAGCAGTCACCCAGTTGCCTCTTCTTTCTCCTAATTCCTTTTGTACAAAAAGAGATTGTACAGCTAGGTGTGGAACTATTACTTTGGTGTGATTCTTAAGTATAGATGGCCTGAATTGTTTTACCGCTTTAAAAACTGCATAAGCTTGTTTGTCAACTGCTGGATAATCCAATTCAACACCCTACAAACCAGTGCTCATAAATGATATGGGGTAGTCATCTCCCCCATCTTCCTTCTGTGTAAGCACAGCTGCTAACAAATCATCGGACGCAAAAGTGTACAGAATAAAATCCTTTTCAAAATTTGGACTTTTGAGTGATGGTGCATGAGCAATAGATGTTTTTATCTTGTTGAATGCATTCTTCTCCAAATAGGTCCATTTGAACTGCACACTCTGTTTAACCATTTGTTGTAAAGGTTTGACGATCTGAGCAAAGTTTGGTACAAACCTTCACACAAATTTGATCATCCCCATAAAAGATTACATACCCTTCTTATTATGGGGTAAAGGGATTTGTTCTATGGCTTTAATCCTCTCTGGGTCTATAGAGATCCCTTTCTTAGAAATAACATGACCCAGTAGCTTTCCTTCTATGACTACAAAGACACATTTCTTGGGATTTAGTGAAATACCATACTTCCGACAACGCTTGAAAATTTGTTTCAAATGCAATGCATGCTCCTCTCTCTTTTTCGAAAATATTGTGACATCATCTAGGTAAACCACAACACTATGGCCAATCAGACTTCGGAAAGCTATCTCCATGGCCCTTTGGAATGTAGCTCCAACATTAATGAGTCCAAAGGGAATCCTCCTATACGCAAAAGTTCCCCAATTGGTTCTGAAAGTGGTTTTAAGCATGTCTTCTTCAACTACTAATACTTGATTATAACTGGAGAATCAATCTAACAACGAAAATAATTCAGAACCTGAAACCATCTATAGTATTTTCTCCATGGGTGGGACCGGATAATTATCTTTATCTGATGCATGATTAAGATTTCTGAAATCTACACAAAGCCTGATTTCTTCGGATTTTTTCCATACTGGCACCAAATTAGAAACCCATTCCGAATGAATAACTTTAAATATGATTTTATCATCCAGCAACTTTTTAAACTCACTTTGAATTAAAGGTTCCAGCTTAGGATGCATCTTTCTCAAAGGCTGTTGGTAAGGTGTAATGTCCCGGTTTTGACCCCGTTACATTAGATGTATATGATGTATAAATTGTAATGATCATGGTGTGGAGCTAAATTCCAAGGCCCCACCATTGATCGGTCATGTTATGTTTTGGATTTAAATTTGTCACCGATTGTATATCGGGGCATGCGGCATATATTATGTTGGCCATCATGTAAATATGCATCTATAATTAAAATGAACACAACCAGCTATGGTCGCGGCAACTAAATCGAATGGGGCATGATTTTCCCAAGGATAAGGATGTGGGGGGGGGGAATTTGTCAAACCTTGAGCCAAATGAGGGAAAAACCCATGTGTCATCTTCTTTTGTTTTATTCCAACTACCTCCATTTAATAATTTCTGCTAGCAGCTGGGAAAAGTTATGGTAGTTAATTGTTTTGGGAGTGGGGTGGCAGGACTGTCAGTCCATGCCTCCACACACACTCCATCCATAGTTGACTTCTGAAGGGAAAGGAAAAACGACCATCAATCCCCTCACGCAGACATTCTTCTTCACCCACGCCCTCCAAATTCGCGTCCTTGCCATTGTTGCTCATCTTCACGCAGGGAATTGTTGCTGTTACTCACGCACATCAAATTTCACGTCCTCTCAGCTGTTGTTGTTCACCCACGCGCCTAGGAAGAGCTGTTCATTCCTCGCGGGGTCTGATTGTTTCTCTCACGCACAAGAATTTCTGGGTTTTACCCACGTGATTTTCTTCTGCGGATTGGTGGACGGTGCAGCTGTGTCTTTGCCCCATGAGCTGAACTGTGGATTTGGCGTTGATTGTTACTCATGCCCAGGTCAGAATTCTGTTAATTTCTTTTACCGCATGGTCTGTGTAAGTCTCCCCGTGGCTTCATTGTCTTGAAGGGACTGCTAATTTTCCCCTGTTGTACTTGGGTTGCTATTGCGTTTGGGAATTGTGGTAATTCACTTGAGAGTCATTTTGGCCACAATTGGGCCAAGAACGACTCAGGAAATCGTTTTCCCTGTCTAAGCTGTGATAGCTGGTTGGTTGCCTGAGTGCAATGGTTGGTCTTCGGACTGTATTGGGAGCATGGATGTTGGCTTAGATTTGCTTGATAAACCTGGTGGCTAGAAACCACACAGACAGAGCTAGAGGGTTGGCCTTCTTCTCCATCACCCCTGAATAGCACTGGAAGGGAATGCAGGGCCTGAGGGACTGTGTAGCAGAGAAGGGACTGATTCCTTGTGTTGGGTGTGTTTGGGTGTCTTAGAGGTCAGGCTAGTTTTGGTGTAGGTGTTCTTGGCTCTGTAATGAGCTCACCAGCTTAGCAATTTGCCTTCTCCAGCTCCTTAATGGCCTGATAAACCCAAATGTGTTGGCTTGGCTGTGTTTCGGACATCCTTGGCTATGTGTAAGCCTGCTAGTTCCCTTATTCCTTGGAGAATCATGCCCAGCTCGGGGGTGGCGGCGTTGCTGAGAGGTTAAGGAGCACGCTGGCCTATGGTTGGGTGGAACGTTGCAGTGACGTAGCTGGTTGCGGATCGAGTTCATCATAAGATAAGTGATTTTCTCCATTTTACCTCTGCAATCTTAATTTCTGTTAATGGAATTGATGAACATGTTAAATAAATACATGCATGTATGAATGCTGTTGGCTTCCACTGTGAATGAGGATTAAATCGCATCTGTGCATGATGAATAATCCTGTGTGCATATTTTAGTTCAAATTTGTTAAGCATTATGTTTTAGCATTTCATCATTTTATCTATGCCTGTACATGTTCATGGGCTCTTAGCCCGGCTGGTTAAGTCCAGGGTCGCGTCCTCTCTGCTCGCTTGGAGGGATGGGGACGTGACATAAGGCTTGATTCCACCTTTGATTGGGATAACATGTTGTATGATCTTTGTGTCATAAGTTTTTAGATCTCCACATCCTTATACTGCTTCAATAGACTGATGAACTTACTCCTTTCACCTGGAGAGCAACACTTCCCCAAATTTACATATTTGGGTTCAGCTTCAGTCCCTAAATTTATCAGCTTGAATTGTAAGGACGAGCTATGAGTCTTGACATTCGTTGGATTTCTGAACTTGTTATCTAAATCAAACATTCATTCCAAGGTCCTAACTCTTTTAGGAATAAAGTTCCTGAATTTTAATTCTGCTTGATGTTCTTCATCGTCTATTATTGCTCCTTTGAAAGTATCGTCATTCATCAAACACTCCAAAATTTGCTAATCATTGTCAAAAACCCGGAGATTTGTGATCATATCTGGAATAGAAGGCTTGAAAAGTAATTCAATAGAGCATCTATTATTTGAAGGTACTAATCTTGCAGCTGAGGTGGCTAGTAAATCAATTGTTGCATTCTTTAATCTAGGAATGGACGCAATATTGAATGCATGAAAATTTATAAGAAAATACCAAACTTCATTTTGGTAAGCTTTCAAATGTGGTGAAATACAGTGTATTTTGTTCCGAATTTGATTAACAACAATTTCAGAATCTCCATATACTTTCAGATTTTTTACTTTCAGTTCTATTGCTTTTTAAAGTCCCTGAACTAGTGCTTCGTATTCGGCTGTGTTATTTGTGCATTCGAATTCTAACCTACATGAAAGAAAATGTTTATTTTTTTATGGATCAATTAGGACACAACCATCCCCTGATCCCTCCATTGTTTTAGAACCATCGAAATAAAGAATCCAAAAGATATCTACTTCTATTGAATTTGAATTACAAACTACATCTGAAACTAAATCTACTATGTTACAGTCAATCTCATCAGCCCATGAAAACGAAGGAGACCAGACTGGATATTAGGTATACTATTGGCTTCTTCAACTTGGTAATTTCTTGGTTCTAGTTCAATGAAATAGTTTCCCAACATAGAGTTTACTGGTTCACTTTTTCCTTCTAACTGAGTGACATTGTATTTCATTTTAAGGCTCTCTTGACACTTTTATTCGATTTGGACTTCCTTTAAAAGGCAACCACAAATGTGACCAATCTGATGCAAAATATCCTTCTAACCTTGCTGACTAGTCTCGACTCAACACCAGGCCATAAGCATATGGTATGTCTTCTACTACAATGTCTATGTACTGACATACCCTCTCATCTGCGGATAAGCGAATTAGAACATCCTCCATTTCTCCTATTACCTTTACAGTTGTTATGTCTAATTGAAGAACTTGCCAAGTGGATGGTTTATGTTGACCATTGATTTTCTTGTAGACTGAAAGTGGCATAACATTTACTGATGCTCCTGAGTCCACTAAACAATTATGCACATTATAGTTGAAAATTTCAAAAGTTAGGAGAAATGCTGGAGTTTTATACTTAGATTTCCCTCCTAAACTTGCCTCATCGATCTCTTCTTCAGGTTGGTTGTCACTGGGATGCTCCTCATTTGGTGTCTCAAGGGATTTTAAAAGCTTCTCTTTTTGCTGAGGTAAATTGCACATTTCAAACAATGAGATATTTTCTTTAGCCTTTTTAATTTCTTCCACAATATCATATCCCATCTCATGTTCTTTGAGATTCTTCTTGACATTATCAATATTAACTTCAATAATCTTTAGAGGTGTGTTGATTTTCTTAGGATCCTGACTTGAAATGACAAACTCAAGTATTTTGACAGTCAGAGTGTTGTTCTTTATCTTCTTCATGTTTTCTTGAAGTTTCTTAATCTTAGGAAGTATTGAATTATCTTCTTTTAACAGATTTTGACTTCTTGTTGTTACATTAGTTTCTGGTGTTTCTCCTTGTATAAGAAAATCTTCATCTTCCGTATCAAACATAGAAACACAGTCCCATAAAACTAAGGTATCTTCCTCCTATTTTTTCGTAGGTTCATGATCTTTTTCTTCCTCCTTACCAGTTTCTATCAATTTGGAGTCTAATAATTGATTCATTACTAATGTCATAGAATTAATCCATTGTGGGCAATTCAGGCTCATAATGAGGCTACTGATGAAAGGTACAAAAATTATCCATGCCTACATCGGTTATTTTCATTGTTGAAGGACTGTGTGGGGGAGGTTTAGGTTGACTGTTTTCTTCCCTTTTTTATAATAAGGCTTATATGGTTTATGAGCCTCTTTTTCCTTTTCTAAATCTAACACTCTGTTTGATAATTTATGCATCATCTTCACCATCCCTTCAAAATCCTGTGATCGCTCATCCTTAGGCTTAGTTAGTAATAAAGGTTGCTTGTTTCCAAAAGTCCTCGCTTCTGACTGCACAGGGTAATTTTCTATACTTTCCATCTCAGCCTCTACCTTCTCATCTTCTTCATAGGTTTCTGCTAATGTGGGTCTAACCGATCTCTTGGAAAACATGGCTAGATCAGGTCCGAGAGCTAAGGTATAGTATTCAATTAGGGCATTTTCAAATGGTTTATCAGCTGCAGTGAAATTGTTTAGGTAGGAAGCAAACCTTTGAGTGAAATTATACACTCTTTCCTTCCTTTCTTTCTTTAGAGCACATAAACCTTTCATTAACGTTGCATGAATTTTCTGGACTGCGTACTTGCTTCTAATAATTCTCTCAAAAGTATTCCAATCTATAATTGAATTTGCAGGTAGGGAAAAATACCATGAGGTTGCTTTTCCTTTCAGGGTGTGGGGAAACAATCTACAGACCACATCCTCATGCTCTCTAGCTCGTAGTCCTTCTACATCCAAGTAAAAACTCTACAAATGATCATCTACCAGATTTCCTTCACTTGGTTAAAACTTAGGTAACATCTTGTCAAAATCCTGAGGCAAATCATGCAAGGGAGGTGTCAAATTTAAAGGCGACCTAGCCCTTCAAGCAAGTTGCGGAGGTGGTTGGTTTGCATTTACATTAGCCATGATTCTGAGTGGAGTATGCAGTTGGGCCTGAACATGGGTCTGGAAAGGTGAACAATAAGGAGAATCGAGATCCAATTGATTTAAAGGTTGGTCAACTTCTTATAAGGCTTATTCTACCAATTCTTCAAGATATTCTACCAATACTGAGTCTTCCAATTGAGGGCGATCTTTCTTCTGATATTCTCTTCTAGGAAGGACAGAGATAATAGGTAATCCTCCAATATTTTATGCATATGCTCTGGTAATTCTCCTTAAATCATCAACCACTTCGTTATCAACTGGATAAAGATATCCTTTCTCTTTATCTTCAGGAGTGAGTTTGTGAAGCAAACTATATTCAGAACTGTCATCAATGGAGTAATTTCAAGTAAGCGGGCTTCCTCGGCCATCCATGCACTGGTGGCCCTCCTTCTAGCGCCAAAAAAATGTTGAGGCCTGGAAAATTGCAGGTAACAATAGTAGGGATTCTCCCCAATAAATGTTCCCAACTAGCTCGTTATTATTTGGTATGGGGAATCCGTCCGGTTTACGGTCCGGCTACCGTAGGTCAAGTAACAATTAAAGTGTTTTACCGGTTACGGCCTGGTCCACCGTGTATATTTTTTATTTTTTTGATGTTTAAGTATCATGTGCAAGTGCCTAACTAAATGCAAATGATAGAGATTACGAGGAGGGTCACAATGTGATGCATAGGTTCTTACCTGTCTTGCTTCTAAATCACAAACAACAAGAAACTAACTAAGAATCACTAACCTATCCCTATGGAGAAAAACTATCATTAATGGTGAGTAATGTATCGTATTGCATGCATAAATAAAATCACAGATAGTTGTTAACGTTTCTAAACACATGAATATCAATAGAAAGATAAACAACAAGATAGCTTATTGTCAATTTAAACATTCATTACTCAATGTGGAAATTTCACAAAATAAACAGGAGTACATTCATAACATGAAAGAATTCAATAGGTTAGAACGATCTCACAGTTTATGGAAACAATATAAAAAAATAAATAGTTCATATCCAACTAGCCCATAGAATACATTTGAAAATCCACAAAACTTTCTCCAGCAGAAACATATAACTCTTTATTGTAAAATGAATTACTTATTCTTACAATACTTTATCAAGATAGTCTGGAAAAAAGGTCCTTTCTATCTAAAAATTTCCTAAACTTGTACAAAAAACAAAACTCTTAGGGTGCCCCTCATTGTCTCTTGAGCTTCCCCAACCTTTCATTTCCAAAATTTGTATTGTAGCTTGTGCACAAAATTAATACAATATATTACATTTTAAATCAATATTTCCAAAACATTTTATGAGGAAGGGCCATCTTGCTCGCTGGTGAACTTCTTCCATGCATGAGCATCTGCTACTATGCCTTCAAACCCAAGAGGCTCAAGAAATTGAATGTTAATTTCGTATTTGGAAGCTTCGGTCTTTACCCCCTCTATCCTAGTAGGACTTAGGCATAGCTGGTCTTCTAATAAATGTATGCTCACGGCTGCATGTGCTACTGCATTTTTCAATATCCACTCGTCTAGGTCCTTGACCTACTGGATTTCTTGCTCATATTCTTTATACCTTTCTTGTAAATGTTTTAGAAACAGTTCATGCTCAGGTAGCACATACAATCTCTTTTATGCAAAAGTTTGAAATCAATTGTATGTGGAGAGCACTCTCCTGAAAAATTCAGCACAAGCTGTCTTTGCCTTTTTCACTATTTTCCTAACCTCCTCTGCGACATTAATTGAATTCCAGTAATTCATATTCCTGCTTTAATGTTTGCTGATCTTTTACGGCTAAGTTTGAAGGATATTCTTTATTGGTCTCTACCCAGAGCATTATTCCCTTTAGAATTTCCAATATATCTTGAGACCTATCAGGAAATATGAAGTGGTATCTACAATTTCTTCTAGTCTGGTGTCTATTTGCAAAATTTTGCATCTTTCATCTTCTATCCTTATTTGTATTTTATGGATCCTTTTCCTTTGAGTCAGAGCATGCTCTTTCAAAGGTCGGATGTCAGCTTTCTGCTCCAAAGCATCCTTTAGTGATGCGGTCAATGGATTTTTCTGTTCTTTTAAGGTTGCTACCTGCATCTGATATTGCTTCTCCTTTTCTTCCACAGTAGCCTTCTCAATTTCCAACTCAGTAACCCTGCTCTCCAACTTGTTCTTTTCTTCACTTAAATTTCCACATGATAACTGAAGATTATCCTTTTCAGTCTTTAACATCTGATGCTCTAGCTGTAGCTTTTGTAATTTAGCTAAGGTAACTTGAGCACTCTTCTCTGTGTTCTCTGCAGATATTGCTAGAGCATTCTTATTTGCTTGCAGATGTTGGCATTCTGTTCTTAAAGTCACTGACTTCGCCTATCATATCTTCATATTTTCTCTTTAGCTTTTGGCTCTCATCTCTTTCCTTCTTTAAGGTTTCCTTCAGTTGGGCCGCATTCTTTCGTGACTGCTCCAGATCAGTCATGAGCCTATCCACATTGTCTTCAGTTGCTAAGGTTAAAGCTACCCCAGCTCTTGCTATCAACCGTGGATCTCTGTGCATACCATGTACCAATGTCTTGTCTGCCACCATTTTTCCTGGCTGTCACCCAGTATCTACTTTCTTCTCAGTTCTTTTAACGATTCTTTTCTTTTCTTTATCATAAAAAATGGTATTAAAATCAGGAACCTCCTCCCCTTTGTTAGGCATGAAAGGGATCAAATTTATTTCTGAAATTGAAGCCTTTCCTAATATGCTGCCAGAAGATACAACAGGTTCCAAGGGATCAGGATCGGATTGTCCTTGCTCTTGATCTATTTGATCTTGTATTCCTTGTGCATCAACTTTCCCTATAGGCTGCTGATCCTTTTGGGATTCTGTTAGTCTCAAGCCATCACTTTCTTCTTGTTTCTTCTTTATTTCAACTTCTTCTCCCCTCCTAGCTTCTTCTTCAGCAGCTCGTTTCTTTTCTTCCTCTTCAATTCTTAACCGATTTTTTGCTTCCTATGCTAATCTTCTAGCATCTTCTTCTCTTTTCTTGGCATCTTCTTCTTCTAACTTCTTAACCTTTTTCTGAAGTCTTGCCTTTTCCACCCATAGTTTTTATTTTTTGCTTGAATCTTTTCTTGAGGGATGTTATGTTTTTTGCATTGCGGAATGTCTCCTCATCTTTGTCCCAAAAGTTAGTATACTCAAAATGGATTCCTACTTCTTTACAGTAGTCAGCTACTTTGTTATGGGAATCGTTTCTATGAAAATTCATTTCTCCAAAGCGAAAATATTCTAGCTCTTTAACAAATTCTGCTGCCTGCTTTACCCTTGAAAACTTATAGCTTCCAAGTAATAAAGGTACTGCAGGGTACGCTGCCTTCTTATGTTCAAACAAAAAATTGCCTACTCCATCAATGTACAGTTGTCTGACTGCCTCCTTGTGGAGTACATAATGTGTGGCATACTTCGGGAGTATAGAAGGAGATATGGAGCCCCCATACATTCTTACATATAATCCATCCTCCGTCAAATAATAATCCCCAAACTCTTGTATGACTTTAAATGCCTCTTCAGACATGCAATTACATTCAGTAAAAAAAATTAGGGTATATAAAGGCATAATGAAATGCTCACAAATTTCTCTATAATAAATGTGATACTTATGTGCCCACAACAACTTATAGGCTGCGTATACTGGGGTTCTCTCCTTATCCCAGTTACATCTCAAAGCAAGAAAAGCCTGGGTGCACAATATGCAATCAATTAGGATAGAGCTCATATAAAATTCAGATTTCTTCAGAGATACTCCTCCTAAGGCTGTTGATATACATGTAGAAAGGTTGTTCGACACTATATTGGCCCAGTTGAAGATGGTTCCTTGTGTAGCCACAAAAAAGATAACCAGTATCCAACCTATCTTGAAACTCTTCCCATGTGCTCTTCCAAAAATCCTTTTGAGCATCAATGTAATAAACCTATAGGGAGCATGGCAAGTAGAGGTGTCATATTCTTCGGAAGGTCTAGTTTGAAAATTCTTTCCTAGTATCATCATTCTCTTTATAGTTTCTACCAGGTCCATAGCTGTCTCCTTCAACCAACTTTATGTCAAATAGACCTGTGGTGAAGGTAAATGGTATGCCATGGAGACACATGGAGGGCTATATGCAGCATAACCTTGCTTTGCAGTATTTTCTAGAATCATTGTCATCACATCTTCCTTGGGCAGAATCCATCCTATTACTTCTAAATGGGGAAATAATTCAGGCCTCGTAGCTACTTTCATCAAGGCTGACTTCTCAATGTTAGCATAGATTGTCATTTCTTCAAACCCGGCATTAGGTACATTATGGTTTGAGATCATTCTATATATTTCTCCCCACTTGTAGTCTGGTTCAACTCCAATAGTGCCTTTGGTATATTCATAGATGAACTCTACTTTGGCGATTATTTCTACTTCAGGATCTCCTTTAGCCATTTGAGCTTTTTTCTTCTGTCTCTTTGACATGTTGTTGTTATAGCAATCAACCTGTCACAGTCAAACAACATGTTTTAGGCTAACTGAGCTCTAGCAAGTGCTTATATCAATACATAAGAAAATATACTTATTTATTTACCTCTTCTGCATGCATGCTCGTTAACATGGGTTGAACACAGTCTTTATGAATGAAAGTTTTAACAAGAAAAACCTCCCAAATTGTTTCCTAAAAAAAAAGAATGCCTAAGCTCCACTATCTCAAAAACTGAATCGAACGAAAAAAGATTTCTTCTCACATAGGTACTTATCGGACTTATTCTAACGTTGGATCTCAACACAACCTCCAAACTCAAAAGCTAAACCGTACGTAGCAACCGTCTTCAAGAAAAAACCCCAATCGATCGAAAAAACCTCCTGAGTCCCATGGGATATGGTAACTGGGGAAAAAAAATGGCTTCTTAACCTCAGGCATACCAACAAATGATCAATAAATGGGTGGTGTGGAAGGCAAAACGCTCGTCTGTAACATGCCCTAAAAACCCGCTCAAGAAACGCATACACGTCCATAACGCTTCAACAGTGCACAGACTCAAACTGTACAAAAATGAAAATCAGAAAAGGGCTAAAATCCCTCCATATTTGTAATATAAAATAACCATGAAAACCACCCCCCTATGCGGTAAAACCTAATGGTTCAAATATCAACCAATAACAACCAAAATAACAAAACCACGGTTTACCTACTTAGCAGTAGCGATGTAACCGACTGGATGGAACGAAATTCCACGGGTGTAGAGCAGAACGAACGGGGTTTTGACAGCTGCGTGTGCACAACTTCTCCAGACTGATTCCATAGTGTAAAGGACAAATCCTAATGCGAATGACAAGTCATAAGTCGAATAAGACATCATAACACATGGCCTCTCTCTCTCTATATATATATATCGACCGATGGGAAACTATCGGAAAACAACTATAGAACCATTGAAACAAACAGTCGAAGGATCACTGCAATGGCGGGCACGATCAGAACTATGGACCCGGGATACGTTAAGTCAATCGAACCTCGAAACCACTAACCGCTATGCTCGGAGCCAAAAAATTATCATCCTCTGCAACGCCGGCTGTGGACTGTTCTATCCTTGTAGTCCTCACTTTGGGGACGGGGTATCAGAAATTAGCTGAGCTAGACTCTTCAGCAGAAGGAACATGATGTTTTTGGAACTCCTCAGGACCGGCCTCTCGTAACATCGGGTGAGATATATACTATCACTTCGGCTTTCTCCGGTCAAACAACCCGACAGTGAAATAAAACATTATCGGATATCGAAAGGTGAAATAAAACAGTTCATCGCACAAATATTACACTAAAAGCCAGAACTTCGGCAAATCAAAACCCGAGGATTAAAATAACTAGCTCCGATGTACCAGTGGGGGAGTCCAAAGGCACTCGACAGGCTTGACGGTTCTGCTTCCGCAACATCGGTAGCATAGTCCACTATGTTTCCGATATCGGAAAATTAGTTGACTAAGCATCCGATACGGAAAGGTGAAAAAGACAAAGTTTCTTCAAGAAAATTCTAAACTCAGGGAAACCATGGTAATAAAAAATACTCCTAGGCCAGTTTGAAGAAAATAAAATAAAAGGGGGGCCCTAAAATTGAAAAAAAAAATGGGGAAATAGTTGCAGCCGCAACACACCGTTAAATTATTTAAAAAGGGAGATGCTTTTCGTACTGCATAAACTAGCATTTGGGATTACATTCTCAAATAAAACCTTATTTTGAACCTTCCAAATATTCCAGAAGATAAAAATAGGAAGGGTTCTGAAGATTTTCTCTTTTGCATACCAAAATTTGTAACTATAATTCAAACCCCCTTCTCCAAACTCAAAAATCATATTCATATCCTCTGCAACAAAGACCCAGAACGCTTTGCTAAAATCACACTCAATGAAAAGGTGATCCACAGAGTCTTCCTCTTTTCTACAAAGAGAACATAAACCTGGTCCAAACCATCCTCTTTTCCTTAAGTTTTGCCATGTTAAAAATTTGTTTTCCATTAACAGACAAAAGAAACATTTAACTTTTAAAGGGAGAGACCACTTGTAATATCCCAATTTGACCCTATTGCAATAAAATTGTAAATGATGTAAATATCGTTATTAAATCATGGCGAGGAGATCAAGGCTAAGGCCCTACCATCGATTTATTGTTTTATGTATCGACAATTAAAATCGATGCCTAGTGGTTCTCGTGCTAGCCATGCACAATATAAATTGAGACATCATGTGAATATGCAATTTAATAAAATACCCACAACTAATTATGCAATGCAACAAGAGATGGGGGCATGATTTTCACAAGGAATAGGGAGGGAAATGATTCAAACCCTTGAGCCAATAGTTTTAAGCCAAATGTCAATGAGAGAACCCATAAACCCTCAACTACCCATTTTGACTTATGCACCCAATCATTTAATTGTTCCAAGAGTTGGTTGAGGCGGTCAATGCATTGGGAATGGAGAGGTATGGCAACCAATTTTGTGTATGGACAAGCCATGAATTTTGAAAAATCGTATATTTTTCTTATGGGGCATTAAAACACCCATAAATGTGTGCCCAATCCATTTCTCACCCATGATTTTCACTTCCTCACGCAGCTGGAGCTAGCTGGGGCGTTTTCTTCACGTTTTTTTTGCATTTCCTTCATTTTTCCATGGCTGGAAATCCATTTTTGTGTTGCACATTGGATGGGAAGAAGAGATTCACTATTTGGGGGTTTATAGAGATCATTTCTGCCCCAATAAGGCCCATAAACATTTTCTAAAATCAAATTTTCTCTCCCAGGGAATTCCCCATCTACCATTTCGTTTTTGGTTGCTCGTGACTTCTGAAACTATTGGAAACCCCATCTTGGGCATCCCACAACCAAAACGTTTTTCTTCATACCCATCACTTGTGTTTTGTTGTTATGTGCATCCTTATTTTGGTATGAACTGTAAGTAAGAATTATGAGTGGAAGAGGACCATAATTGGTATGATAAACCTAGTGAAGAGAAGAACCTCATAGAAGATCAAAAGGGGTTGGCTAGTCTTCTATGCACACCTTGGAGAACACTAGAATGGAAGGTATGGCCTGAGGGACTGTGTAGCAGTGAAGGGAATACTTCCTTGTGTCGGGTGTGTAGGTATTGTGGGGACCAAGCTAGATAGATCCTGTAGAGGTATCCATAGCTCTGTGGTTGAGCTCACTAGCTTAGCAATTCTTCCTTTCCACTTCCCTAGCAGCCTGATAAACCCAATTGTGGATTGGATTGGTTGAACCTTGGTGTGTATTTGGCTATGTGTGAGTTTGATGTTTCATTTTTCCTTGTAGAAATCATGCCCATCTCGGGGGTGGAAGTTGTGTTGAGAGATTGATGAGCACAATTGGCCTAAGGTTGGGTGGAACGTTGCAATTGCATATCTAGTTGATCGAGGCAGCTCATTTTCAAGATAAGTACCCTCTTGTATTAATTCTGCAATGTATTGGTTTTAAGAATTATTATGAATGTATTGAATGCTTCCTAGAGGTTCAAGTAGAGATTTACTTCCGTTGTATTTCCTGCATTATACATCTGCATATGTCTTTTACTTCCAATACATTTTGCTTATGTTCATGGGGATAGATGCTCAGTTATAGCATCATGTCCTCTCCATCACACTAGATTGACGAGAGGGGATGTGACACCACTTCCAAATTTTAGAATTCCACCATTTGATATTGCAGAAAGAGAGAGAGAATGACCAATTGCAGAATAGGCATCTTTTGTTGTTACCTTCCCAGTAGCCTTATTCTAAGACCAACTTAATTTATCCTCTTCAGAGTTCAATCTTATACTTACCACATTTAATTTGTGTATATAACTATCCCAAAGCTCTTCCCAAATACCAGTAAGACCCAAAATTTTTGACAAGAACCAATAACTTCCTTTCAAAACTTCCCAAGGAGTTCTTTTAATTTTATTCAGAGTAGTCATTTCTAAAACTTCAAGATGACTAATCTCCTCTGGTAGTTTATAGTTTTCATTGTCTCCCACAAAAGGATCGATACCGACTCTAACTTGTTTCCCATTCCCAATGTCCCATGACAACCATTTTTTAAACCATAAAACATTCTTGATGAAACTGTTCCAAATTACTAAGATTCCATTGCTATCAAGAGTGTCCAATCAGAACCAGGATGCCTAATCAGAATATTTTAAATATTTAGCTTTATAGACCTTGTTCCAAAGGCTTGAGCTTGTAATATTTTTCCAATTTTTTTTTATACAAAACGCACTATCGGACCAGTCAAATTTTTTAATATTCCATCCACCCTTAACCTTTGGAAGATCCAAACACTCCCAAGCCACAAGATCGAAAGAAATTCCAATTCCTACCCTTTTCCATAGAAAATTAAATATTCTTGAACATATAGACTTAATAATTGATTTGGGAACCATCATGAGCATGAACCAATAGACCGACACACTAGTTAAAACAACCTGCACCAGAGTTAATCTTCCTCCAAGAGACAAAACTAATACACCCAGTTGCTTAGCTTTCTATAAATCCTTTTTACTAACCACATCTAGTCAAATTGCATGTAACTGTTTGGTTTAAGGAAGAAACCTATGTATTTAAACCCACTTTCTTGAGGCTCCAAACTGTAACAAAAAACATAAGTAACTACATACCTAACTTCCAGAGAAATCCTATTTGGATAAAACACCAATTTATTTGGATTAACTTCCATGCCTGAAGCTAAATAAAAAATACCCAGGATTTTGTACAAGTACTTTGATTCTTCCACATGTTTCTTCCCAAATGACATCATCAACAAAAAGCAGATGTGTTATAAAGAGACTAAGGGCTAACATCATACCTGTAAAAACTCACTTCAATCTTGCTTCAGAAAACAATCTATTGAAACCCTTGATAACCAACAGAAAGAGGAACGGAAATAAGGGACATCCCTACATGAGTCCACAAGAACTTTGGAAAAAGGAATATAGAAATCCATTAACCAGAAAAACGAAATTTGTAGATGAAACACAAGCCATAATCCAGTTCATAACATCCACAAGAACACTAACTTGAATTAACACCAGAAGTAAAAAAAAACCAGTCCACTTTGTCCTAGGATTTCGCAAGATCCATCTTCAGAATCAAAGACCTCATTTTCTTTGTTTTAGTAGAGTGAAGACACTCTTGGGTTACACCTATTGCTTCAAGAATTTTCCTATTCGATAAGAAACCAGATTGTTCCTTTGAATGTCTTTCTGATAGTAAGGGTTTCAACCTGAGTGCTATAATTTTTGTCACTAATTTATAGATCAAATTGCACAATGCAATTGGTCTATAATCACCAAATGAAGTAGGGTTTTCCTTTTTCGGTATTAGAGTAAAAAATGTAGCATTTAGTCCACCACTCATAATTTTTTCTTGCCTCAAGAATTCTGAAATAGTTAACAGATCCTTGCGCAAAATATCCAAAACATCCAAGAAGAACTCAAGTGGCCAATCGTCCGACCCTGAGATTGTTTCCTTAGCAAATATTTTTAAATTTGTAATCACTTCTTCCATATTGATTCCCTTGATTAGGGCCAAACCCTCTTCTGAATTCAAAAAAATAAAGGAAAATATTTAAGACCTCCATTTTTTGCCCAATATTAGTTTTCCCTGGATCTTTGTACAATTGGGAGAAATAAGAAACAACTTCTCTCTGTATTCCATGTTGAGAACGAGCCATACCACCTATTTGTGCAAAAATTTCCCAAATTGTATTTAAATTTTTCCTATAGAAAGCATGCTTGTGAAAACATTTTGCGTTCTTGTCACCTGCTTCCACCCAAATCGGCTGAATTTTCAAACACAACAAATATGCAGTCCTGCGTAAAATTCCATCCTTTTTCATTTTCAGATTTTTTAGTTGAGCCCTATCCTCCTCAGAAAAGTTTGTAGTCAAATTCCTGACTAAAATTTTCTTGAAAAAGAATTCAGTTTGTAAGAGATTGCTTCTATCTTCCTCCTCTCTCTTTTTTATGTAAGCTTTGACTAATTTTTTCAGCTTTTGCAATTTTTGAACCATATAGTCCGTAACATTTAACCTCTCTTGAACTTAAATAGTAGGCTAGACCTCCCTCACCAATATCTTACAGAAGGATTCCTCCTTTATCCAGGATTGATTAAAATTGAACAAAAATATTTTAACCACTTCCTCTTCCTCGACTTGCAAAGCAATCGGGATGTGATCAAATAAATTTTCCAAGATGTTCCACGTCCTAAAACTGACACTTTCTCTTCCGATTAGAGATTCCACCATGAAAAACCTGTCCAAACTTTTACCTCCACTCTTAACCCCTTGTCTATTTTTTTCCATGTGGGAGTTAGCTTTGAAGGACATATGTCCACAAGGTTATTCCTGATAAACATATCCTGAAGGAAAGGAGCCAAGGGATCCAAAGGGGCCAAAGAGCCCCAAACCTCATTTGAAAATAGAGTGAAATTCATGTCCTCGCCAATGATCAAATTTGGAAACCTTAGCATGCCACTTGAATCCATGTGTTCCCAGAAACATATTTTATTTTTGTAAGGAGCGCAAATGTTTAAAATCCTTACAATTTTAGCAAACCCTTGAATCCCGCCCTCTAGAAGTATACCAGCAACAGTTTTGAAAGGCCTAACATCACAATATCTGGGATTCCATAAAATAACCTGACCCCCCCGACAGACCCTCTAAACCAACAACATAAGCCTCCCATTATTTAAGAATGTTTAAAAGAACTTCACAAGTTTTTTTATTATCTTCAACCATAGATTCTTTAAAGAAATAAACATCTGTAGGATTCGATTAAAAAAACCTCCTAAGGGATATTTTCTTAGGAATTCCCCCTAGCCCTTGCAAGTTTAATGAAATGCAAATAATTAGGTAACCTTCCTTTGAGGCTTATTTTCTCCAAGTGCTTCAATATCTCCTTTAGCAGAACCAAAATATGCTCCTTTAGCAGAACTAACACTTGTTGAAAATAAACTTTTTCTTCCTCGCCACATTCATCTTTAAAAAACATTCCCAAAAAAATAGTACTCAGATCTAGCTACCACTAAACCTGCAACAACCCTCGCTAGGGTTTCCATCAGAGCTTCCATCCTTTAAATCCATGATTCGTCACATGGCCAATGATGTGTATCGTGTTATCATATGCATGATGTGTATTTATGATAAATAATTATTTTCATAAAATATTAACGTTTAAATAATTTAAGTAGATTTTAATTTAATTGTGAACGAGTTTGTATATATTATTATTTTATTTGAGTTGAGAAAAGGTTTATATATATCAAATTTAATAACAATATAGTAAATTAATGTTTATTAAATCATTTGCAAGGTGAATTTAATTTTGTTAAATATTAGATAAAGGCAACTTATTTATTATTAAAATGAATATGTTGAATAATATTTAATTGATCAAATTTGATTTTTGGAAAATATAATTAGAGGTACTTAAATAAAAACATATTAATGTATATAATCAAATATATTCTTTATTGAAAAATATATTCAAATTAAGTGTACATTTAGTGCTTTCTTTCTAGTAAATATACCCAAAAAAAAAAAAAAACAAATTCGATTACTATTGTGTTCAGAATAAAATGAATGATCTAATTACTCTTATAACAGGAATATTATCAAGAGGAAAGTGTCCATCCCCTCCCTCACCCCTCTGCTCCTTTTAGAGTTGATTAATATATATATATATATATATATATATATATAATTGTTAGGGATATTGTTTATTATTATTGAAAACAGTTCTCTTCTTAAAGTGATCACAAACATGTTTTGAAAGTCACAATTTTAAAAAGGAATCTTAGTTATTTATGAAAATGCTATAACTATTATCAAATAGCTTATTTAGTTTCTGCTTGTTTTTTATACCAGCCTAGATCCAAATCCTAGGCTCTATCAAGCGCCAAGAGGGATCAAATCTCTCGAGGTGCAAACATCTTCTTAGGTATTGCACTCAATGAGCTACCAACTTTGGTGTGTCCTATATATAGTCATTGATTTGATTCAAACCAAAAGACACATCTTTTTATTATTAATATTTAATATTATTTATGACTGACATATAATATTTTTTATTATTTTTTAATTTGTTAGGAACCAACATTACAACATATCCCCATACATGGTTTTAAAACCATATGCAAGGCCCTCCTAAAACCATGGGTTGTTTAGGAGGCCTTGCACATGGTTTTAAAACCATTTGAAAGGCCCTCATAAACCATGTACAATAAAAACATGGGTTGGCGGAGAAGAAGCAATGATGGTATCTGAGGAATAAGCATCGACTAACTCTGTGCCAGCGGCCGCGGTAAGACAGAGGATGCAAGCATTATCCGGAATGATTGGGTGTAAAGTGTCTGTAGGTGGCTTTTCAAGTCCACCATCAAATCCCAGGGCTAAACCCCAGACAAGTGGTGGAAACTACCAAGCTGGAGTAAGGTAGGTGCAGAGGGAATTTCTGGTGGAGCGGTGAAATGCGTTGAAATCGGAAAGAACACCAATGACGAATATGAAATGTTGGATGTCATAATCCACATCCACGAAACCGATTATGTAAAGTCGCACGTTGCTTTCTACCACATCATTTTAGACGATGTTTTTTTAGATCCCTCCTTGATCTCGAATCATGATCGAGATGTGATTATGAATAGTCATTAACTCAATTGATATTATAGGAATAGGTATCGAATTGGATCCACTTTTATTTTATAGAATACACTCAATGTAATCAATTAATTTATATTTATTAGGTACTTAATTTAATGCTTATTTAGTTGCATGCATTACCTCGACAGTAATGTCCAAGATGCCCTTTTGTCGTGCAAATTTTTATGTATTTCTCTCTACTTCGTCCCTGACAAAACAGACAAAGTAGAGAGAAAGGTCTACAAGGTCTACAGATGTCCAAATAAAGAAAGGAAGAAAATTTATGGTATGCTTGTAATAATAGGGATAAAATTTATTTAATTCCGATCGAATAGGTGTATTGCACCGATTTTTCTGAGTCGTATATCTAGAAATCCCTGGGAATATTTTATAAACACTATCTTGGGTACAACTAGTCCACTCCAAAGTAATTGTTACTCTTACATCTCCACTCTTGGCCATAAACTTACTCTGGATATTGGGTCTACTTTTCTTTTCGATCTAAAAAAGAAAGAGGAAAAAGGGATAGAAGTTGAAAGCCGGAGATCCCACGATGACACAATTGAAAGTAAAAAAATCCTTGATTAGTAGTGTTCAGTTGTACTTACAAAATTGAATGTGGAAAGAACCTTTGGATTTCTATTTCTACTTTGATTCTACCCCCCCCCCCCCCCCCCCCCCCCCCATTCCATCCCCAAATTTATATCTATTTTGGGTTGAATCCCCTAATTGAGAGGTGGGAGAAATAAATCCAGCACAATATTTTTGACCTTGGCTTTAAGGGGAGGACAAAATTTAAAAAGAGGGAAAATTAAGAGTCAGAGCTTCCAAAGGATGGCTCGTCCAAGATGCAGAGCAACAAGGTTTTGTTTCAGAGAAACAAAATCTGTTCAGCCAGTTCAATAGCTTTCTTCATTGTTTTTCTGAATGGAACTCTATTCTCTAGTTGTATGGAAATATACTTCACAAGATTATGAGTTGGGCACTTTAACCATTCATCCATGGATGTTGGATAAATATCATCAACATATTCATTTTATAATATGAGTATAGACTCAGACCTTAAATTGGGAAGTTTGGGACCGAGATAGAGATAAACATAAGAGAGATCTTCATCGTTTGTGGATTACTCGGATCAATGCAGCAGCCAGTGCCAATGGAGTCTCTTATAATAGATTTATCCAATATTTGTACAAGAGGTAGTTGCTTCCAAATCGTAACAGGGGTCACAGAACAACCATATACCCACCCTGATTCGAGGAGTGGAACGCATTAGCTGTCTGCTCCGGTTGGACAGGAAGGGTCGGAGAAGGGCAATCATTCTTAGGACCAAATAGTCGGGCGGAAAAAGGGGATAGCTCCCCATACCTAGTTCTCTTGTAGCTGGATAGTCCAGAATTACAAGAATCCCCGAAATGGAATTGAAACTCAACACCTTTTGGGAAGAATTTCTCTCCAATATCTACCGGAGGAGCTGCGATGAAAGAAATAATGAATACATAGGTTGCGGTCAATAGGGTAGGGATCATCAAGACACTGGTCCTAGTTGGATCAATGATAGATTTATAGGTTTTTCTATAAACCCAATCGATTGATTTCGATCACGTGAATTAACAATAAGATCTATTATTATTATTACTACCATTCAATTCTTTTATTACTTTAAAAAGTAATAATTCGATTATATAGAACCTTGAAATAAAGAGAGAACTTTTAGATTTAGATAAAGGAGGATTGGCGGGTGAAAATAACAGTTTACGGGAAAGGCGATTAAAACCATGTGCAAGGCCCTCCTAAACCAAGTACAATAAAATCATGGGTTGTTTAGAATTCCTTGCACATTGTTTTAAAACCATGTGCAAGGCCAACATTTTTTTGCGGATAATTCAATTTTTTATTTTTTATTATTTTGTTAGGTAGGACCATTACAACATCTCCCCCATATTGTGTTTTTTTCTGAACCACATTTTTTTTTGCGGATAATTAAATTTTTACTTTTTTATTGTTTTGTCAGGACGATAGTTTTTATTATTTTTTTAATAACAAACGTTACAAGATCTCCCTCATATTAGGTTGTTTTTTGGGCCGACATTTATTTTGGCGGATAATTAAATTTTTTATTTTTTATTATTTTCTTAGTCTTGTAACGTTACATAACGTTACAAGTTCTCCCCCATACTAGGCTATAGAGTGCCTCTCGACGCAATTATTTTATTTGAATGGTTAAAAAGATGGTTTTTTTCTAGATGCTTATAATGGCCATTATTAAGTAGATTGAAATCAAAGCTAGAATATTTGGTCAATGATGTGGGTAAGTCAATAAAAGAAGCAATCACATACTCTAAATATTAGCTATTCTTTGGAGAAAAATATCAAAAGGAGATCTAGAATCTTGCAAAATCGCAAAATTAAGTTTGACTTGAAAACTGCGCTATCCAAAGGTGATGATGATTTTGTTGAAGATTTGTAGGTGTAGGTCACATGTCTGTACCTTCCATATAACACACTTGTATATCATATAAATACCCTTTGTGATAGTGTGTTAAGGTTTTAACGAGTTTGTGATATGTTTTTTTGTTACATTTGGAGTCGTAGTGTATTAATATTTGTAAGAGTTTGCAATATATTTTTTGTGTGATCTTTTATTCAGTGTGAACTTTGATTATATTTAAGGGTGCCAGCTCAATGGAAGAGCACTTACCTTACAAGCAGGAGGTTGGTGGTTAGACTCCTTCATGCCCTATATACATAAATCAATGACTAATTAAATGACCAGTTAATAGCAATCAATGACTAAATACAATGACTAGTTAACAACAATCAATGACTAAATAAATGACCAGTTAACAACAATCAAAGACTAAATAAATGACCAGATCACAACAATTAATGACCAAATAAATGACCGGTTAACAACAATCGATGAATAAATAAATGACCAGTTAACAACAATCAGTGAACAATCAATGACTAAATAAATGACTAAATGTGCTACCAAACAACGATAATTAATGACCAAATAAATGGCCAAATAGCAACAATTAATGACCGAATAAATGACTAAATATATGACCAACTCATGAAGCAATTCAAGCAATTCAAGCAATTTATGACCAAGTGATAAATGACCAATTTGGTTGGATAATAAGTGACTACTAATTTATGACCAGTGGTCAAGCCTACCAAATTTAGTCATTTATCACTCATTTTGAGTCATTTGTTTAGTCACTTATCACCCATTTTGTACGAGTGAAAAGCCTAGAAACTTGTCCGAGATTGTCCCCCTCTTCTTTAAGTTCTAGCACATCCAAGTGAGATATCCACATAGAATTGCCCCCCCTCTCATGTTGGTTAATATCGGTGAAACTACAACCCTTATAACCTCCTAGGTCAAATCACAACTCGAATCTCTATTGCATCTTTCGAAACAAAGAGAACAACAAGGCCTAGATACATGTCTAGGATTCCCCCCCTCTCCCTCAAGTTCTAACGTTTTTAAATGAGATATCCACACAAAATTGTCCCCATCTCATAATCTCGATGAATCTACTCCTTCACCCTTCACAACATTTCCGACCTCCTAGGCCAAATTACAACCTTGAATCTCTACTAGAGTATTCGAAACAAAGGAGAAGCAACTCTCCAAACACCACAAATTGAATCCCTACTAGGAAATTCAAATCACATGGAAAATCACACCACAAAACATCCTCCATATCCCTAATAGGGGATTCAAATCACATAAAGAATTGGTCCCTAGGACCTACATAATGGCTCACCAGATCCTCCTAGATATGCAAGCAATAATCACTGCAAAATGCGCAAGAATAATGGCCAAAAATCCCTTTTTCATTCACAACCCATCTAGAGCTCTTCTCTGATTTGCTCCTAAACCTACACAAACAATGAATGACCAACCTCCTAATCAATTCAAAGAGCTTTTTCATAACTCAAATTCCCTTCAAGAGATGGATTCTAGACCACTGAGAAGCAACTCTAATTCATTGAGGCTTGTCCCACCCTCTGAGTGACTCATTCAAGTTATCAACCAAGTAACTTGAATCCACTGAGTTTGAATCTAGAACACTTTCAAAGACCCTTCTTGTCTCTAACTAATTCGAATTCCTCAAAATTAGCTCCAAAATTCCTCAAAATTAGCTCCAAAATAAACTCCAATTCATCCAAAAATTCCCAACTTAACTATAATTGACTCGATTTCCTATGTTTGGCCACTTAATTAATTAAAAGTAAACTTTACTTACCTAATTGACAACAAGTTACACTAGTCCTGCTGGTGTTATTGAAAGAGGAATCAAACTAATGGGAAGTCATTTAAATTAATTAAATTAACTCAAAGTTAGCTGAATATGACTCAATTCCTCTTTTAACTTAAGATGGCTGACCTTTGACACTAATTAACTAAAGACAAACTCCAACTACCAAAATAACTCTAACTCACTGTCAATTTCACTAGTTTCACTAGTGTAACTGATTGTTAACTCAATTTCAATGATTTTAACTTAATTTAACTTGATTGACCAACAATAACTCAAATTAGGTGCATGAATTGGCCATAATTAGTCAAATATGTGCATATCTCATGTGTGAAGTGGGCACCACCACCATCTAGATGAGGAATATTCGCAACTAGGGATCGTAGATATTGCATGCAAAACATTATTTGGGTAATTTAGGACCCTCATCATCCAAAATTATTAAAATTAGGCAGAGTAGAGATTTTTTAGGGGGAGATGCAACTCCTAACCCCAACCCCTTCTCATATAAAATTCCAAGATCCCCCAGCAAAGTTATTGTCATGTTGTGATATAATAATAATAATAATAATAATAGGATAATAGGATAGCAACATAATTTTAACAATAATCATCATAATATCCATGGTTCATGGTCTAGAAACCTATTTCCACCATAAAAGCAAATAACCAAAATCATAGGTACTTGGGACTTACCTTCGGGATATTACATAACATAAACTTACCTAACCTAACTCTAGATGTAGTAACAAATATCGTTTTGCAATATTGATCTAAGATAATTTGTTAGAGAAATTAATACAACTTAGTACCATGAGCATACACCTAGGATACATTTCATTAGATTTTATGCTAAGTTCTATGGTCCAAACTTAGGCTATGTTGATCATTTCCTTGCAGTTGAGGTGCTCCACTTTGATCATTCTGACAGTTGAGGCACTCTAGTTTGATCATTATGACAACCCAGGATCCCTCATTGATGACAGATCAGTCTTGGTGCGCTCAACCATCCCTTGACAGGGAATATGCTTGACCTTAGGTGCTAGTGCATGTTTGTGGTGGGTTTTGGCCTTCCTTGAGCATTTATTGCCTCCTAGAGCCACTCCCACTCACCCATGTGCTCACCCACACCTATCATGCCTTCATTTATGATACATCATGCTCCATCCATGTTCACACTTGCATTCGTGACTGTTTGGGATGGTTAGGGAGCTGATTGGTCCACCTAGGGGGGTTGATGGTCAAATAATAGTCTGACACATGTATACATCCAAATGAACTCCAAAGGCTAATTATTTATCCCTAATGTAATATAAACATGATCCATACATATTTACATGTTGGACAGTCTTAGTTATTGACTACATTTGTGTATGATATTTTCACACTTTCTGTTGTTTTGTGCATAATTTGTGTGTAATATCGAATTGTGAGAATCCCCTTGGCTCCTAGATCCTGCTGTGAATCAATTCTCACATGATTAGTTCTTATAGATACCACTTTATATTTGTTTAGTTACATTATATAATAGTAATAATATTAATAATAACAACAATAATAATATAATAATAGTAGTAATAATAATAATCTACTTCCAACTAGTGTTAAATTTGAAGTGTTTGTCACAATTTCAATTCGAAGGTTATATATTTGTCCAACCTTTCCATGATGGAAAGTTGAAAAAGTAGGTATGCTTCAATTGAGAAAAAGTAGGTATGCTTCAATTGAGAAGAGTAAACTAATTATACACTATAATTTTTTTTAATAGAGAAAGTATCATCCTTCATGTTCTTAAAAATGTTAAAAATTAACCAATTGCAATACATATAATTTTTTTATTGCGTTGAGAGGCTCTCTACAGTACGAGGGAGATCTTGTAACTTTTGTCCATATTATGTCGGCCAAAAATAATATTGTCGAGTATAAGGAAGATGTTGTAACATTTGTGGAGATCTTGTAACTTTTGTCTATATAATGTTGTTGGCTAAGATCTTGTAAAGTTTGTCTAATCTTATATCACTGAGACAAATCTTGTAAAGTTTGTCTAATCATAATTTGTAAAGTTTGTCTAATCATAATTTGCAAAGTTTGTATAAAAAATAAAAAATATTATGTTTGCTATTATGCCGGTGGCGCCTACATATAATGCTATTGCTTATCAAAGATTGGTTTCGAAGGTTTTTAGAAATTGATTTAGAATAACCAGATTTGACTGCACAGTCAATTGAATTCGTTTATTTCGCATGGAATCAATTACATGCATAGTTAACATAATAGTTTTTATCACAACTCTGATAAGAGGAAGACTGGATTTCGAGAATGCTGCCAGGGAAGTTCTGAGTACCGCAACAAGGGCAACAGGTACCAAACTCTAGAGCATAAGAAATTCCATTAGATTGAGCACATGTGAAGAAAAGGATCCAGTGGGTGCTTCTATCTAATGTTATCAAACGTATCAAAGAATGGTGCACCAAATTCTTCGATCCAGCAATTCGTGAAATGCAATGCTCGTATGCATAATGTGCACTTCATCTTGTTGCAGTTTTTTCCATTAAAAGCAGAGACGTGTAACCATAGTGTGTGCAACTGCATTGTATTATGGGAACTCGAACAAATGACCATCAGTCTTGCTCGACGGATGCCTAGAACATTTAAACGGCTGAGTGATCCCCTGTGCCTGCTCCTATGTGTGTCATGCCGCAAAATGGCTTCCATGGGAGCAGCGAGGAGGGCCCGTCCAATTCTCATGAAGGCCGACACAGATTAAGAGAGAGTGACTTCAAAGTGGTGTCTGAAATTCTTGATGACATGAGTGCCGGATCCATCCGCCCAGAAGAGCCGATTTGCATCTGCATTCCAATGAATGATGTCCGCCATGAAGACTGGACAAACGTTCTTGTAAGATCTTTCAGGTCTAAAGATGCGGAAGTCAGAGGAGTCAAATTCATGGCTTCCGAATTCCTGGAAGGTTCCTTGGCTGGAGATAAAGGAATCTGTCATTTCTAAACAGAGAAAAAGATAGATTGAATACAGCAAAAAAACATTAAGCGTTTGATCCAAATTGTGCATTGGCTTCATGGAGAAAGTGAGTGTACGGAATAATATTAAAAATTATAATTATAATAAATTAAAGTGAATTCACATAATAATATAAAAATTATAATAATGTAATAGCATTATCTTGGTTTAACTTGAACTATATTTGATAACCTTTTCTAAAAATTAAGATTCTTTTTAATAATGCATTTATGATTAAGATAAATCAACTTCATAAAATATATTATAAGTCATGTTGTTATACTTATATATTAATTAAGTAGTTATTCAAATTTGTTATAATATTAAAATTATAATAGTATATTTTATAAAATTATGAATTTTTTTAGAAAAAATATTTTAATAAATAAAAATAAATCTACATTTAAAGCATGTGTTTTATATATATATATATTTTAATTCATTATGTTAAATATTTTTTAATATATTTTTATTTTAACTTTGTTTATATATATTATATAAATAATAAAATTTATTTTATGTAATGATTTATTCTATTTAATATATTTTAACATTAATATATGTTAATGTATATATACACCAACCTAGATCCAAATCATCCGAGGTGAAAACCTCTCAACTATTGCAGGAAATGAGCTATTTGAGGAGAGGTTTGCACCATGGGATATTTGATCCCTCTTGGTGCTTGATAGAGCCTACGATTTGGATCTAGGCTCGTTTTATAACAATCAATAATAGGTATACTTTGTAATATCAAATGTAACATATATATGAGATTGCGGTAGAGTTGTTAGCATTTAGGTGTTAAATAATAAGATGCCCACTTTACGATATGGTTATATGTGCATTAAAAATCAAATAATTTTCCGTAAAATGCAACCATAAGTGTCTTTTTTGAAGGAATTTCAAAGTGTTAAAAATCAAAATACAAACCTTTAGACAAAATGCATTTTTTTTGGAAACCCAAATATAAGGGAGGATTTCTTATATGTATTCATGTTATGGGTAAATACTACATATTGGATTCATATATTGAACATATCACAAAGCATGTTCAACCATGGGAGTTAGCGCCCTTTAAAATCCCAATAACATTTGGTCTAAACCCCATTAGGAAAGAATAAATTATTTGAGTCATTCACTAAAGGGAAAGATTTCTATAAAAAAACTATAATATATTGGAAGGATCCTACTTGATTTATAGACTATAGAAGAATGAAAAGATATCATAATTACATCATTGGATGATTACTTAGGATACAATCACGGTACAATGTGTAAATGATTTAGAGCTTATTTAGATCCATACAAAGACAAAGCTAAAAAGTGGAAGTTAGTTTATAATCTTGAAGGAATAGATATAATACATTTTTCAATAACTTGCTTCAAAATTCTATCTAGGAATAAAAAATATTATTAAAATCATTCCAGGCTGCAAAGAATACATCTCATGCATCATGCGAACTGAACACATGATAAAAGAGTTCTAAGGTGATTATTTAAAGACATGACAAGTAAAGTAATGCTAGATAGATGTCAGTTGTTAGAAACAACAAGAAGAAAGTGAAAGAACTTGTGATAGATAAAGATGCATAAAATTAGGTAAAGGAGACATATCAATCTCAAGAATAGGAAATTGATAGTTCAATGATGCATAAAGTTGAATGAATAAAGGAATAAATCTCACTATTGTAATCATAGTTTTAGTCGTTGTTATATTGACAAGCTCATTCGTATCGAAACTTAATCAAGAACTTAAACGCTAATTTTTTTTATGAATGAGTTTAATAGATTTTTTATCCCAAATAGGATAATTAATAGACTTTTGTGTGAAACAAAGTAAAATCATGCATTATTTTTACCATGACACTAGAGATCTCAGTGGAATGTTTAGATATTTGCATTCAAGTATATATTTTGTGTTTTGTTCCCAATAAGTATCTATGGAAATAATGGGTTTCCATGTACTAGATACTAAATGGTTGAGAAGGCAACTAATGTACTCAAGTAATAGCCAATCATTAAATACCATATCACAACAAAACAAGGGTTGCAAGTAGCTTGAGTCCCTTCCTTTTAATTTATTTTAAAACAAGGAAGTGCTTTTAAGGAAGAAAGTATTGAATTTGAGGAAATCTAAGTTGGCCAAAGCATAAACCTACAATTGCAAACAATAATAATTTATTGGATTGCTTTATTCATTGATCAACATCTATAGACTTTCAAAAGCCAAAGAGACAAAATTTTCATCATATTCCATAAATAATATCTCTATGATATTGAGTAATATACAATTCAAAAAGTAATATTTAATCCATTCCTTTACATCATAAACTAATTCTTGCGTGCAAGGTATTTTCAATTGAATTTGACAAGCTTTTGTGTACAAAAGAATAAAGTCTTGTAGAAAATTGCCTTTCTAAGATCCTTGACTATTTGTTAGTGATCCAAAGTCAAGGTTCATTTTACATAAACTCAAATATACCAAGAATGACATGGTAGTCCATCTACAAGAATAACATAGAGCATTGATCAAAGTGCCATATTTTACCAAGTTATAGAATAAAAAACAACTAAAGAAAATTTGCAAAATCAAATATTTTGAAAACTTGAATGTCATCTTGTGTAGATGCTACCTTAAATCTATATGCAAAATTGAAATCGAATGCCATTGGTTTCACCAATTTTATAGGAATAATGGATTGTGCATTGAAGACAAATTAACAATACATGTTGCATGGGAGTCTAAATGGTATCGTCAAAGATTTTGGTACTTGCATTTTATGTAGACTTGTAAGGAAGCATTATATTAGTTGGAAACATATTATACTTCCCATATAACAATATGTGGACTTGAATATCAACTAGCATGTCCATTGTGTGATATTGACATTAGTACATATGGCTCAAAAGTTCCATGAAATATTGCCAGGAATAAGTTAAAATGGTAATTTTTGTGGATAAATTGATAAATATTTTGAAAAGAAATTGTTCTGGCCCTCGATCATTGTTGCTATTACGACGAAAATGACTGTTTGTCTCTATAGTAACTAAATTTTTTCTCTATTGCGACGAAGACATACGTTCGTCGCTATAGCGACGGCACGCTAAACACTTGCAAATCAACTCCATCAACAAATTTGAAGGGGAGGTCATGTTGGGGAAAGGTAGAACAAGGAAAGTGAAAGGTAATTAGATGGTGTAGATTTAATTTATTATACAATTAATTTATTAATTTCATATATATCTTACGCATGTAATTTTTATTATTCCATCATTATTTTAAGGTAAACTTAATTGCCTTTAATTATGTCTAATTTACAATTCTTAATTGTTATTTTTCTGTATAGTTGATCACGTGTGGGATGCAGTACATTTATACATTGCAAACAATCTTGATTGGATGGAGGAATGGATAGAACGATGTATATAATTCTATGGTACCTTATCATGGGAAGGGGTGAGTAAATTGATTAAAACAGTGCATCGTCATAGAGAAGAATATCTCGGTGAACTTACAGAAAGGGAAATTGATTTAGCATGTGGTTTAAAAGATAAAAAGGCAAGTATATTTTATACCCTAATCATTTTTTCGTTGTTTCCCATTATATAAATGTATTTCTTTTGTTTATTTATTCTTATATATTAATTTACTGAGTCAGGCATGATGTAGTTGATACACCACAAGGCTATGTGGTCCAATGGTCATAAATTTTGCATCAAAAATTTGGATGACAAGAAGAAAAAAATTGATTGTGGGATAACTGTAGTTTTTCAATTCACTAATGTTTCCTCTAGAAGTGACAAGCATCTAGAAGTATCATAAAATAGGTACTATGGTTATTTGGAAGATATAATTGAGTGTGACTTTAACTCCTTTAAAATAGTACTGTTTGAGGTCAAATGGTACATGATACGAATTAATGAACGTGATCCTGAAAGAACTGTCATTGAGCATGCCAATGGATTTACCATGGTTAATACAAGGGCACTTGAACCTGGTACATAGCCTTATGTTCTTCCAATTCAATGTGAGCAGGTCTTTTACTCAGAGGTTCTAGGTAAAGAAGGTTGGTCATACATTGTTAGATATGATCCAAGAGGAATACTGATAAAGTATAATCTAGAGGAAGAAGACAATGTCGAAGAATAAGGTGATGTGAATTAGGAGTAGTTGGCCACCGCATATATGTTTGATGAAGAATCCAGTGAAGAAGTTGATCAATATCCAAATGACGTAGCAAATGATTTTGTATTTGGTGATGATATTGATTGATGAATTTATGATCACCAATGGTATCATAATCATCATCATCATCATCACCACCACCACCACCACCACCACCATCATCATCACCATCATCACCATCTTCATCATCACCATCATAATCAACCTCATCCTCATCCTCATCATCGTCAATGTTATAATCATCATCGTCATCAATGTTATCATCATCATCATTGTCATCTATGTTATCATCTTCATCATCATTATTGTCATGTTCATACTCATTAGAATAACAACAATCATCATCATCATGTTCATCCTCATTATAATAATCACAACCATCGTCATCTTTACCTTTATGATCATTAATGCTATCATAATCATCATCATAATCGTCAGCATCATCATCATCATCATCACCATCATCACCATCTTCATCATTGTCATCATCGACATCAAAATCAATCTCATCCTCATCATCGTCAATGTTATAATCATCATTGTCATCAATGATATCATCATCATCGTCATCAATGTTATCATCTTCATCATGATGATCATCATGTTCATACTCATTAGAATAATAGAAATCATCATCATCATGTTCATCCTCATTATAATAATTTTAACCATCATCATCTTCATCTTTATTATCATCAACGCTATCATAATCATCATCATCGTCATCATATTCATCATCACCATCATCACCATCATCACCATATTCATCATCATCATCATCGACATCATAATCAACCTCATCCTCATCCTCAACCTCATCATCATCAATGTTATAATCATCATCCTCATCAATGTTATCATCATCATGATTGTCATCAATGTTATCATCTTCATCATCATGATCATCATGTTCATACTCATTAGAATATTAGCAATCATCATCATCGCGGTCATCGTCATTAGAATAATCGCAACCATCATCATCTTCATGTTCATACTCATTAGAATAATAGCTATCATCATCATCATGGTCATCCTCATTAGAATAATCACAACCATCATCATCCTCATCTTTATGATCATCAAAGGTATCATAATCATCATTGCCATCATCATCATCATCATCATCATCATCACCATCATCACCATATTCATCATCGTCATCATCAACATCATAATCAACCTCATCCTCATCCTCATCCTCATCGTCGTCAATGTTATAATCATCATTGTCATCAATGATATCATCATCATCATCATCATATTCATACTCATTAGAATAATAGAAATCATAATCATCATGTTCATCCTCATTATAATAATTGCAACCATCATCATCTTCATATTTATGATCATCAATGGTATCATAATCATCATCATCTTCATCATCATCATCATCACCATCATCACCATATTGATCATCATCATCATCGACATCATAATCAAACTCATCCTCATCCTCAACCTCGTCATCGTCAATGTTATAATCATCATCGTCATCAATGTTATCATCTTCATCATCATGATCATCATGTTCATACTCATTAGAATAATAGAAATCATCATCTTCATGTCCATCCTCATTATAATAATCGCAACCATCATAATCTTCATCTTTGTAATCATCCATACTATCATAATCATCATCAACAGCATCATCTTCATCCTCACCATCATCACCATCTTCATCATCGTCATCATCGACATCATAATCAACCTCATCCTCCTCATCATCGTCATCAATGTTATCATCATCATCATCGTTATCAATGTTATCATCTTCATCATCATGATCATCATGTTCATACTCATTAGAATAATAGCAATCATCATCGTCGTCATGTTCATCCTCATTATAATAATCGCAACCATCATCATCTTCATCTTTATGATCATCAATGCTATCATAATCATCATCATCATCATCATCATCACCATCATCACTATATTCATCATCGTCGTCATCGACATCATAATCAACCTCATCCTCATCATCGTCAATGTTATAATCATCAGCGTCATCAATGTTATCATCATCATCATCGTCATCAATGTTATCATCTTCATCATCATGATCATCATGTTCATACTCATTAGAATAATAGCAATCATCATCATCATGTTCATCCTCATTATAATAATCGTAACCATCATCATCTTCATCTTTATGATCATCAATGCTATCATAATCATCATCATCATCATCATCATCATCATCATCATCATCACCATCTTCATCATCGTCATCATCGACATCATAATCAACCTCATCCTCAGCCTCATCGTCCTCAATTCTATAATCATCATCGTTATCAATGTTACCATCATGATCATCAATGTTATCATCTTCATCGTCATGATCATCATGTTCATACTCATTAGAATAATAACAATCATCATCATCGTGTTCATCCTAGCGACGATTTGTCATGGGAAAAGTGTTCACATGTACCAGTATAGATGAGAACCATGACATAATTGATATGGAGAGATATCATAGGAACTATGTTCATCGTGTACTATCTTTGTTTATGTGTGCATTAACACATGTAATCCATAATTTGTAACTATCCACTCTAGGATATATTGAGTAAGCCTAATTATTTAAAAAAATGGTTTCTATGTTAGAAGACATTTTAAAAATAATAATAAGACAAGAACAATTTCTTGTTAAATTTCCTATTTATCAAGGTTGTAATTAATTGAATTTTACACATTTTCAGGATTTAAATATTTGTAAGAAATAAATTGTATTATACAATGAATTCCATCTAACCTTGTTACTTACTTATGCCTGTCTCAAGTCTTCTTGATAGTGGAATTTATTAAGCATCCTATGTGTGTCAAACTTCGAAATGGTCTCCATATTACACTCATATGACAAATTTTTTTCAAGAAAGCGTCTATTGATGATGATGATGTTCTCTATGATGACGATGATGTCGATGGTGTTGTTTATGACGATGATTACAACAATGATAATGACGATGGTGTTGTTTATGACAATGGTGATGATCATTGACAATGCCAATGACTATCATGATAATGATGATCAAGATGGTGGTGATAGTGATTATGATGATTATCAAGATGGTGGTGATGGTGATGGTGATGATGATGATGATCATAAGTATTGATGTCGTCAGCTTCTGCTACCTTGCCTCCATGTTGTTGGAATAAGTCCCTATATTTATCCTTTCCTGAAGGGGTGTAGTGGACTTATTGGATTCAAGGAAAGGTAATAAATCACACTATAAAAATAAACATTAAAATAATAAACAACATTAAAGTAATAATAAACATTAAAATATTAATAAACATTCAAAATTATAAACATAAATAATAAACAAAACAAAAAAATAAACATTAAAAAACAACAAACAATTAAAAATACCCATCTTACCTTCCCCCTATCGTGACAACAAAATTTTACATCTTTCACTTACCACACCCACCAACTACACCCAAGGTCACAGAGGAGTTTCCAAGGTTGTAGAGGAGGTTTTCTAGTTACCTCACCCATGAACTACACTCGAGGTTACAGAGGAGTTTCCAAGGTTGCAGAGGAGGTTTTCTAGTTACCTCACCAACGAACTAGGCTTGAGGTCACAGAGGAGATTTTTCACCACCTCTTTCACCCACGCAGTCATTAACTTTGAAATTGACCAGGTGGAATCGGGTATACTAACAATTGGGACTGTCACTGCGACTGTTTCCCTGATGGTATCTAGGGCTAACAATGACCTGTTGGATCTCCTGCCACAACAACTAGAAGAATCGTTGTTGTTACTGCTAGCAGTAAGACCCCTAGATCATGGGCTTGGGGGAAGCCGTCTTTCTCTTTTTTCTCAAATTTTTCCCGAAGAAAGAGGGTCTACACTATCAACGGACACCACAATCATTCACACATAACCATTCTTAGACCCTCTTTGGAACCCTACGTCAGCTATGGAACATTTTTTGTACAACGATTTGGAGTTGTTGGAATCAGGATGGTTGGGATCTCATCCAAATCCACCTGCCCTACCTCCCTTATCAGTCTTAGGATAAGGGGGCACTCTTAGCCCAGAGCGTTTCATTGCTTCTTGTTTGCAGCTAGAGGATTTTCTAGGGACATCACCTAATTTGGGATCTGACAGAAGCAGCAAAGAGACACAAGAAGAAATTCAAGCTGACAAAGGGGGTTTATCAAAGAGACCTAGCAAAAAACTCAAGAACAAGTGCCTCTCATCAACCAGTGGGCCTCTTAATCTCATCTTTGGTGTCAACATGTTGATAGAGGATGTTGGGCCTATGGAAGACTCTACTCTGGTGGGAAAAATTCATGGGAAAAACCATAGCTCAGAGGATATGGAAATTTGGGTCAAGAAGAATTGGTCAAGTGTTCTCAACTATGAACTAGAAACAAATGCCATTACAGAGGGGTGGTTTGTATTTAGAGTCAACTGCGCAAGTGATGTTGAAAAAATTCTTACGAAATAGTGGAGATATGAAGTTGTCCCTATTCTGTTAAAAAAATGGACTCCTCTCTTTGATGCAAATAGTGAGAGACTGGACATTATGCCAATGTAGGTGCATGTTCCGGGACTCCACTAGGAATTTTGGAACCCAAACTCGCTTCGCTATTTTGGGAGTGCACTCAAAGTATTTCTGGAGGCTGATCTTTCTTTTCTGAAGACAAGAAGGAAAATTGTAGCATGAATACTTGTCTCTTTAAACATTCGAACAGATCTCCAAGAACACATTAATCTTATCTAGGGTGACTCTGTCAGGAAGCAAATTCTGGAATATGAAGGGATCCCCTTGAGATGTCACCGTTGCCATGCAACAGGACATATAGAAAAAAAATTGTCACCTGGAGTTTTCAAAATCCCCAGCATAAAAAATACGTCTCCTAAGGGAGGGTGTGGCTCCGAGAATTGAACAGATCCCTTAAGGGATGCATGAAGAAGCTCCTCCTCTCCAGGCTATTCATCGACAACAGTCTCCTGAGGAAAATGTTCATCAACCAGTTTTCATAGACCAGGTGGAAGACACTTTTCGACAATAGGATCAATAGATTTTTAAAGGTAATCATACATACCCTCCTTTGAATATGAATTTTAATGATTTACATTTGAATGAATCTCCATTTATTATTACATAAGCTCTTTCATCACCTATGATTAGTTTCTTGATAAACAGAAACCATCGATTCAAACTGTTTGTGCATAATATCTGTCAAACCACATTTTATTTTCTGTACTTTGCTTGAAATGCTCATGAACTATATCAATACAGGTTACAATTTGAAACACCTGAATGAAATCTAACCCCTGTAGATTATATATAGATTACAATGCTATTAATTCATGAAATAATTCGACTCAATGTAAACACAAACTCAATACAATAATTGCTTTGTTCACTTGTACCATTCAATTAACTTCCATAGTTTGAACCTGAAATAAAATTGATCTTAACAGAGTACAAACCCATACACCGTCGCTTCTGCTCAAAGAACAACTAGTTTCGAGCATTTCCCTAGATCAATATACTACCTCTCTCTCAGGCTCTACAAGCCTCCAAGATATACAAGCTTCTTGATCTATTCTAAATTTCTATGAGTTATCTGGTGTCGGCGTGAATGGCCAGCAATAACATCTTCAACTCCACTGATAGAACCACTATAGAACGATAATGGACCATTCACGTAGTATAAGACATTCAAACATAATACTAAGTATTTTAATGAAATATCAATACTGTAACAGATTCAATTACCTTCCATAAATGGAGAATACACACTCAAAAACAAAAAAATACAACCATTTCACAATTGTTTTGGTTTCTATTGATTCACAAAAAAACCCAGTCCACAATGTCTACACCATGTATTCTAAACTCTAATCATCGAATTTACAAGACTAAATAGATAGAGCATAACTCTCTTCCTAGAATGAGGGTAACAAACAACCAATAATATCCTATTTATGATTATGTCTCAAACAGTTAAAACATATTACTGAAATCCAATTTAATCTAACCTACAATCTATATTTCAGGAATCAACTCCTGTAGTAAACCAAAACTGATTTGAATGCTTCTTTTTTCCTTTGTCAGTTGTAGAGATGCCCCTGCATCAGGCTCCCAGTGTTTAAATTCTTATGAATCCCTATTCATAAGTTATTCAATGGAGTAACCCTTATTCTCAATCTCTGCTACATTAATCCAAGTAGCATATTCTTCAAGGCGCTCTTTCCACTTGACCAAGTAATCTAGGTATTCTTGGCATCTAGTCTTGTTAGCTAATCTGGTGTATAAGATCTTTTGGGACTCCAAAGCATTTTCCATTGGCATATTCTTTTCCCACTTCACCTCCTTATTCATACCTGGTTCTATATTATTTGTAACTTGTTATGTTCCATCCTTTTCATAAGGATATAAGTAAGATATGTTAAATATAGGAGATATACCAATCCCATCAGGTAGCTGCAATTCATATGCATTAGCTGAAAACTTCCTAAGAATTTTGCAGGGTCCTATTTTTTTGAATTTCAACTTGTTATATTCACCGTTTGGGAATATTTCCTTCATTAAGTAAGATAATACTAGATCGCCTACCTCATAGTTGACCTCTCTGCTCCTCAAATCCACTCTAGACTTATACTTTTGATTGTTCACTTGTAATTATTGCTTGACCTGTTCGTGTAGCTTGGTGATGGCTATAGAAAATTATTCACCATCATCACTCTTTCCTTCTAATTTCCCTAAGTCTCTCAGCTCATATACACCCCTAGGATGCATTCCATACATAATTTTGAAAGGACTTAAGTATGTGCTTCTATTGGGCGAATCATTGTATGGAAACTCAGCTTGATCTATCACATGATCCCACTATCATGGCTGCTCACTAGTTAGGATTCTCAAGATATTACCCAGAATTCTATTCACTACCTCAGCCTGGACATCTTTCTGAGGATGATAGGCTGAGCTAAAGTTCAGTTTAGTTCCCATCTTTTTCCATAGAGTCCTCCAAAAATGTCCAGTAAACTTAGTGTCCATGTCTCCAACTATGCTCTTTGGTAGCACATGCAACCTAATAATTTCATTAAAGAAAAACAATGCTATATGTGTTCCATCACTAGTCTTATAGCATAGTATGAAATTTTCAAACTTACTAAACCTAACTACAACTACAAAGATGGAAGCATTACATGTTTGTGTCTTTGGTAAACCCAAAATAAAATCCATACTTACGGAATCCCAAGGCCTGCTTGGAACATGTAAAGGAGTGTATAACCCTATGTTCTGGCTCCTCCCCTTAGCATACTGACAAATCCTATACCCTTTAACAAAATTCTCTACTTTTGATCTCATCTTAGGCCAAAAGTAGAAGTGACTCAACTTTCCAATTGTCTTGTCTATACCAAAATGTCCAGCCAATCCTCCATTGTGTTTCTCTTGAATCAAATTCTCCCTCATAGAGCATTGTGGAATGCATAGTCTGTTGTCCTTGAATAACAATCCATCTTGTAATATGTAGTCATTCCAAGGTCCCCTATCTCTTTGGGAAGGATTTAAACTTATCTCATAAGCTTCCTTAAAGTCTATATCATACTTATGCAAATCTTTAAGAAAATCAAATCCTAAGACTTGAACTTGACTCTCTTATACCATTAAGCTTTTCCTACTTAAGGAATCTGCCACTCAATTGTCTTTTCCACTTACATGCTTGATAACGAAAGTGAAACCTTGCAAGAAATCAACCCACTCCACATTCTTGTAATTTAATTTGGGTTGTTGCATTATAAATTGCAAGGCATGATTGTCAGAGAATAATATAAACTCTTTGGGCATTAAGTAGTGTCTCCAATGCCTTAAAGACTATACTATGGCATACAATTATTTGTCAAAGGAAGAGTATTTATGCATAGCCTCATTCAATATTTCACTATAATAAGCCATTGGCTTGTCTTCTTGGCTCACCACAACTCCTATGGTTGTGCCACTTGCCTCACATCTTACCTGGAAAAGACTGACAAAGTCTGGCAACTTCAACATAGGTTTCTCTGTCACTTTCTTTTTCAACATATTAAAACTCCTATCAGTTGTTACAATCCAATAGAATGGTTGATTATCCTTTTTAATGGTTTCAACAATTGGAGCACAAATACCACTGAATTTTTTGGTGAACTTCATGTAAAAAATTACTATTCCGTGGAAGCTTTTAACTTCAAAAACATTATTTGGTGTTGGCCAGTTTAGGATTGCCTCCACCTTTTATGGGCCCATATTCAGTCCTTCTTGTGAAATAATGAATCCCAAATATACTAACTCTTTTTGCATAAATAAACGTTTCTTAACATTCATTAATAACTTCTCTTTCTGCAGCCTATCCAAAACATAGTTGAGGTGCCTCAAATGCTCCTCTTTTGTTTGGCTAAATATTAAGATGTCATCCAAGTAAACTATTACAAATTTCCCTATGAAATCTTTAAGCACTTCATTCATAAGACTCATGAAAGTGCTCGAGGAACTGGTTAAACCCAAACGACATGACCAACCACTCATACAACCCATCATTGGTTTTGAAAGTTGTTTTCCACCCATCACCTTCATGAATCCTAATCTGATGATGACCACTCTTTAAATCAATCTTGGTGAAGTATTTTGATCCACTCAGATAGTCTATCAAATCATCTATCCCGGGAAAAGGAAACCTATACCTAATGGTGATTTTATTGATGACCCTAGAGTCAGCGCACATCCTCCATTCACCATCCTTCTTTGGGATTAACACTGTTGGGACAACGCATGGACTTAAAATATCTTTAATTAGGCCCTTATCCAAAAATTTCTAAACATCATTTCTAATTTCCTCATTTTCCTTTGGGGTTATCCTATAAGCAGCCTTGTTTGGTAGGATTGCTCGAGCTATCAGATCTATGTGGTGACTAATGCTTCTTTCTGGTGGCAATTCATTAGGTAAGTCATCAACTACAATGCCTTGGTAATCCTCTAACATGTCCTTAATTTCAACTGGAAAATCTGAAATGACAGTACTAATAGGTTCAATTCTTGGTTTGCAAACAATAGCATAACTCACCTCTTCTTCTGTCATCTGCTGTAAGAACTTTTTCCCATTGAGCGCTAGTGTTTTTGGATCCTCTTTTTCAGCTCCATTTCCTTCTTGTAAAGGTAAAAAAGTGTGTTGGATACCACCCATCTTGAACTTATAATAGTTCTTACTCCCATCATGCACAACTTTCTAATCAAATTGCCAAGGTCTTCCTAGAAGAACATGGCACACATCCATAGGTATGAAATCACAAGTCACCTTGTCTTGATATATGCCTATTTGGAATTCCACTTCACTTTGTTTTGTAACCAGCAATTGGTGTCCCTTATGCAGCCATGATGCCTTGTAAGATGTTGGATGCTTGAATTTCGTAAGCTTCATCTTTTCCACCATTTCAGTGGACACCAAATTGTCGGTGATTCCACTATCAACAACTACTTTGCAACATTTCCCTTGAACGTTGCATGTAGTTTGAAATAAGTACTTCCTTTGTGAAGACTCTACCACCTCCTTCTTTGGTTTCAATAGAAAATTGTTCATAAGAAGAGCCTCCCCACCCTCAGGTGCATTTTCTACCATAGGAGCTTGTGCCTCTACCTGCTTTCCTTGTGAAACATAGTTTCCTCTTTGTCCTACATTTTCATTATCAGGGCATTCATAGGACCGATGGCCTATCTTGTTACATCTGTAACACCGATAGACTGACTCTTTGCCTCTATATCTACCTCTATGGTGGGATCTTCCAACTAGAGGTTCATCTCCTTTCCCTATTTGATATTGCTGGTTAGAACCACCATCTTTGTCCTTGTAGGTTGGAACTTTTTCTCCTCCAGTTGTTTGTCCCTTTCCCTTGGTAGATCCTCTTCCTCTACCAGAGGTTTTCTTCTTGGATATATTCTCTTCTGCCCTTAGAGCATACTGATAAGCCCCTTCCATAGTGCTAGGATATAACATACTAATCTCATCCGAATCTCCGTTCTCAACCCATTGATGTATCTAGCTGTCTTCTTAGAGGTATATTCATTGTAACTTGCTCTTAAGTTTACCCTGTAAAACTCTTCTGTATACTCTCTAATAGTCACTGACCTTTACCTAAGGTTCTGCATTTGTCTATAGAGACTCAGTTGGTATCCCTTGGGAAATAATTTACCTTGCACATTAGCAATCATCATATCCCAACTTTTTATTACTGGCTTGTTTTTCTTCTTCCTCTCATCCTACACACTATCCCACTATAGTGCTGCATGGCCTTTCAATATAGTCACGACTAGTTTTACCTTTTTGTCCTACTCTATCTCTTTGTAATCAAAGTATCGATCTAACTCTCATATCGAGTCTATCAACCCTTCTTCTAAAAAATTCCCGTCATAAGTAGACAAGGAGGGTTTTGGTCTAGATTTGAAAGCTAACACAGACCTTAACAACTTCATCTCAGTTGTTTCTGGTTTGGCATCTTCTTCTTTGTCACCACCCTCTACTTCTGATTCACTATCATCTCCTAGGTCTAGTTCCTGTTTCCTAGAGAACTCCATAACTTCCATTATATCCCTCATAACCCTCATTTGTTCCATTAGTTCGACATTTGCAACATGTCTACCTCTCTGACTTGCTCTACCTCCTCTCATTCCCATTGCCATTTTCTTGTTTTCTTTTATTTGATATGCCCGCATAATGAATGTATCAACAGACATATATTAAATTCATAAAAGGTAAACATGCATCAATGAAAACAACACAATGTTGCTTCACTTTATTTCCTTTTCTTTATCGAACCATATTGCTACCCCTATCAACCCTACTTCCAGGTATAACTCTGAGCTAGTAAAAGCCTTTTAATACATTAAAATCCCACACTTAATGGACATAATTCTCGCAAGTATTTCATTATGCATGCAAGAGTAAGTTGAAATTCCTGCATCTAGTTAATCATGCCCACGGGGTAATAGATAAATGCTCGATGAACCCAAAAATGCCTAAAATAGAGGTGGAAAGATGCCCGCAGGAGGTGTTGAAATGTTAGCAGATCATTGAAATGCTCGTGATATGTAAGGACATGCCCGCATAAGTATGCAAGCACCTACACATGAAGACTATATTCCCATGACATGTAAGGACATGCCAATATAATGAATGTATCAACAACCATCTAGTAAATTCATAAAAGGTAAGCATGCATCATTGACAACATCACAATGCTGCTTCACTTTATTTCCTTTTCTCAACAGGCTACAGACATTTTTCCAAATCAACTGCTTATCCAATATGGAGAATTGATGTAAATGTATTCTGCAACTTAAATGTGAGCATATTTAACTAGATGCGGACATTTTTAGTGCAACTGTGTTGCCTTAGAAGTCTTGTCATATCCCACATAAATTTTATTCAAACTAGAGGGTTCGAACCTAGATAGTGTTTATAATGGTAATGATGGAACCCCATCCTCCTCTCTTGGTACCATACTGGTCATATATGATGGGTTCAATTTTGGACTTGTTGTGCTTACTGGTACCCTAAAAGGCATATGATACATCCTATCCATCCATCAATAGGCCAGTCAAGGAATGGATATCCCGCACATGAATTGGATAAGCCATGTCTAGCCACAAGGTGTTCCCATGCACTCAACTAATAAGGAACTTAGTGCATCTATCATATTCCCTAGTGGTTCTAAATACTAGCAGGTCAAGTAGATATCATTATGAGAGAGACCACATTTCAGAAGGGGTGAACCACCAGAGAATAAAGACACTAGTATTTAGAAAGTGTGCATAGTGTAGATATTCTATGTAGGTCTATATAAGTGTGTTAGGATTATTAATCCTCCCTTGTTCATACTTTCTATTAGATTAATTAGCCTAACTTAGGAACCTTAATTAATTAATTGGGTCCACTAGTATCACTGGGTCCACTTGGCCTAATCGGGACACATGTACCAGTCAATGGAGTGTGGGGAACACTGGTAGAGGTTAACTGACACTTATTGCATGTGCATGCATCAGTTTGGGCGCATCCTAGACAAATCAGTCATATCTGAACCAAATTGACTGGATCTGACAAATCCTTGACTAAAGGAGGTGATCAAATCAGATCCACAGTGGATCTTCAACATCCTTTATGGGGAATTTCTCCCTCCCTCTCTCCTCCACATGTTTTAGCTCATCTGGATGAGTTTTGGTGGATGCTTCAGTCAACAGGTTGAGGTGTCGGTCAGATCAACTCTCCGATTGACAATTGCACTTAGTGAGACTCAGATCTGACTCAGTTAGACATAGATCAGGCATTGATGGACTCTCCTTTAGCTATAGTGGTCTATCTCCTTGGGATTTGTGCCCCCTGGGATGGATCTCTTGGTTTTTGTTTAAATCAAGGCACAAGCTCCCTCTTCCGAGAGTTAGAACTGGGATTGAGGTGTTGCTACTATTGTACTATTGTTATTGTTCATTTGAAATAAAGAGAAGCTTTGGAGGTAAGACGGTGTTGTGCCATTGTATGTGTGGATGATCATTGCCATTTTTTACTGAGGTAACCTGTATCTGTGTTCATAATTTGCTGATTGCTTATGGATTCATCGCTAAGATTGATAATAAGCTTATTATAATCTTGATAGGAAAGGTGCTTTTCAATAAGTTTATTGGCCATCTCTTTCCTTTTATGCATGTTTAAAGATCTAGATTTAGCATGTTCTATAAGCTTATATGCATGTTATTCTGAATCTCTGTGTATGTACTAATCGGATATCACAAGTATTTCGACAAGTTTTTTTATTTCAACTGAGCTGCAGGTTCCTAGATTGGAGAGGATGCTGATCTAGTTTTCTTCTTCACTCTCTCCAAAACTTTCCAAAGGCATATTCCCTCGACATTCCACCTAAAATCTCCACGGTGGATCTTCAAGGCTACCAACATTTCTCTCCTCCTCTTCCTCCTTCAAAATCAATTCTTTTACCTGGTTACTTTGTTCACAGCTTTGATATTGTTTAGATCTATCATCTTAAAGTAAATTTAACATATATATGTCTTCTCAAATCCCATAATCTAGATCTTGTTCTTAAAAGGTTTCATAAGCATTCTAGATCTAGCTTTAGGGAAATCGTCCTTTTTGCATGGAATTTTAAAGAGAATTTGTATCTTGCATGCATTAGATTTATGTTTTCTATTATAAAAGATAAATATATAAATCAGTGCACATCATATTGGATTCCTAAAATGCAATCCAAGATCCCAAGGAAAGCTTGCTTTCCTTGGTTCCCTGTTTAACTTTTTAAACTAGTTTTTACTTAGCTTTTTTTTTTGTTAAAAGTAAGCTGACCCACAGGTACTTTTAGAGTGCTTTTGTGCATATTTCAGTCTGATAATCTTGCTTGTTTTTAGCAGGTATAACATGAAGGAGGAGAAGATGCTTTTTGAAAGTGAGTTTTGGGCCTTTTGAATCCCCCCAGGGGTCTCCCTTTCTGACTGAAATCTTTAATTTTTGCACTTTGTAAGCTCTTGGTTTCATTCTGTATAAGAATCAAGAGGCATCATATCAGTTTGCTGATATTGTAACCATTTCTAATAAAAATAATTCTGAATAGGCTCTTTCGAGCCCATTCCCCATCCCCCCTGGGGGCATTTGCGTCCGTGTCATTTTTTGCTTTTCGTTCATATTTTTTCAATCTAGCGTAGTACTAATCTACAGGGTAGTAGAATTTTATTTAAAATCATTTCCGTATTCCATTTCTATTGGTTTCAAAGTAACTTTAATACTTACCCCACGAGCCCCCTTTTGAGCCGAAAGGTGAAGAAAGGTTCATGGTAGTCTAATTAGAAAATTGTGTATCTGTGTTTTCCTTTTTATCAATTGTTTCATCGGATATTATAAAATTAACCACTCCTTTATTCCCCAATTAAGATCCACTTGGATCGAAAGAGGTTCCTGAAGGGTTTTCTTTTTAACAAGAACACCCATCTCAAAATTTACTAAAATTGACAAGACTGCAGTGTGTATGCTCTGCACTTGGCTGTGGTTCGTCTGATCTGTATCAAAATAAATTGAGTGACTAGTATACTTAGGATTCACTCTCCCAAATTGACAAACCATCAGGTGAAAATCCAACATCTAGATCAAACCATTACGGTGGCAAAATACCCAAAGGAAGCGGGAACTCCTGAAAAGTGACCTCGGGGCGCCGATCTCTGTCACACCCTAATGGGTGCGTTATGAACAATAGCCCTAGAGACTCCATTCAGCCCACATATTCCTTGCCGATAGTCGTGAAGGTTTAGTTTTGGACATACTCCAAGTACTTTCAGGTATATCTGGAGTCCACCCCTTCGCCTAATTTTAATCAACTCATATTTCACATTAACTTAAAATGTACCAAGAGGCAATTGCAAAACATTCACTCCAAGCACATGCAAGTACATTGATTTTATTTTTTGACTCCATTCTAAGGCACTGGTTATTTTCTTGCTTTATATATATATATTGTGTCTCGGCATTGTGCTTTTGTGTGTTCATTTTTGTATCTTGTCATCTTTGATTGTCTATAGTTAAATTTCAAACTCCTAAGTAACTCATTCAGTTTAACATCACCATAATAAGTAATTATCCTTAGTAACTTAATAGGGTCTACCCCCCTTGGCTTCATTAGGAGTTGAGCCTAAACGGAGGAGTAAAGAACAAGGTGACAGCCTTGACTCGAGACTTGCCCCCAAGGACACACCAAGTGGCTTGAATATTTCTACCACGTGACCCATGTGTGTGAAAGGCGGCAATAGTCCCAATAGGTCATTTCTTCACACAGGAGATATTTTCACAATGGCAACTATTGATGTATTTGTAACTTTGAAAGATATTCTGATGTATATTATCAATGTATGTTGTTGTACACCTATTGAGGATATGTGTTACCCCTTTACAATATGTCTAAATTGTGTCTAGACCTTGAGGTACAAACTACGTTGTAAGTTGCGAAAATAGTCCCCAGTGTAACATCATGTAATACGTAATTGTGGTCTCTCTAGGAGAAGTGGGCCCCATGTGAGATGACATGTAGGATCGAGTCTTATATTTGGTTAGTGACTTGAAAGGGTATAAATAGGGAGGTGATCTCCCTCATTTATACACACCTCACACACTCTCTAAGGAATTTGAGAGAGAGACACAGTTATAGGAGGAGAGAAATATATCTACTGAACATTTTTTATTACTGCTTTTGATCACTTTACTATTCTGAATAAATTTGTGGGGTTTTCTCCTTTATGTTTTCCCCAACGAAAATATTTGTGTATTTTGCATCTTTTACATATTGTGCATTTTGTTGTGCTTTTTATTCTTTCAGATAAAGATCCTAGACAATCTAATAATATCTTAAGAAAATCTAACATGGTATCAGAGCCTCTCTGAAAGAAGGTACTGTGCAGTTGCAGGAATTAGGGATTCCTAGTTGAATGTGTTATCTCCATAGATCATCAAGGAAGGAGGAATATGATAACTTGCCTCAATAGGATGCATATATTGGTGGTATCAATTTCTCAATAAGAGAAGTTTCACTGTGCAGCCAAAATACAACTACAATGGTAGCTAATGGAAAATAGGGTTTCATGCCTGAAAACCCTAGAAGATTGAATTTAGTTAATTCTAGAACTTTCTCTACAACATGATATTGGAGGAGTATAATAATCCAAAACTTTTACAAGATGAATATAAATTCATTTTGTACATTATGTAAACATTTTAGACTCATATTCGCTATACTTCAAGAAATATGGTTCCTCCAAATCAGGGTTCCATCCTCCTCCATAATATAGTCATAAATATGTGACCTAGGGATATTTTATATATCTTGAGATAGGAAGGTCCAAACAAATGTTTGCAAGATGTTTCAGGTAGGGAATGGACTGTAGTTTTTGTGGCACATTTTTCAGACCCAGAATGTGAAACATTGACACATAGAAGTCTGTACATGTTTTTTATGCTGAAAAGTCGCCAAAATAGTCACCTTGGGAAACACAACATAAGTCCCACCTGGAAAATTCATTTCTACTCTAACCCATGGGGTTGGAAAGAAGACTTATTAGGATATCATAGTGAGAATTTTCATACCTTAATAATGTGAAACTTTGGAGATACACAGTAGAAGAAATATCGGTCATTTCTGTACAAGAAATTGGAAAACTAGGTCTTCCTGTTTCGGGAGCTTCCCTCCACTGTTGTTAGAAAAGGAGTACATTGGAAATATATCCTTGAATAGGCCCATATTTATATCTAATTAGAATTTTTAAATTAGAATTTTTGAAAATTAGGGTTTCTCTAACAAATCCTAGATCATCCAGCTCCAGAACCAGGATGGACACCTCAAATCGATAAGATCTAAATTATTGCTATTTACATTTGACGTTCTCATTTCAAAATGACTAATAACACCAGCTTAATGGCAATCTTGGTGAAGTTGAAAACTTCTGAGGATGTAATTATAGGACCTCTATGATCCGTGAATAAATTGACTTGGATCAGTATTTCAGTAAGAAATTTCTAGGAGCCAGAGGGAGATGAGGCTAAGGCTAGAGCCAAGAGAATCAATGTAGATTCTATTAAAGATCATATCATCCCTCATGTTTAATCCTTAAAGACACCAAAATTAAGTGTTCGATGATATGATGAAGAAATCGAAGAAGAATAAGATATTTTTATAACCACCTTGAATGGACTCCCAAGATCATGGGATTCATTCATTCGAAGAATGTGTTCCAGAAGGATGTGAATAAATTCAACAGACTCTGGGAAGATTGCACACAAGAATAAGATCAAATCCTAATAAGAGAAGAGAATATGGGAACAACTGAAGATCAATCTCTCATGATTCAAAGAAGATCCCTCAAGCGATGAGGAATGCGAAGGACTCAATTCTTGAAGAACCTCTTATACATCTTAGCATTTGGATAAGAAATGATGTTGTTATGAATGAAGAATATGATGAATTTGAAGCCTCAAGAAGGAGTCTACCCATGAAAAAAATAAAGATAAGTATTCAATTGTCATTTCATGATATTGTTTTGTTATGCATTTGTTTATATTCAGTTGATATGTTATGCATGTTCGAGTATTTTCATTTATACTACTGAATTGCACATGATGGGTAAGAATTCAATGATGTTGTACAACATTCCATTACTACTTATCTATATTGAAACCTCTTTGCTGGAATATTAGGAATAATACAAACTCTTAATAACATTGGTAGAATGCATCTATAAGTTAATATATGTATACATGATATGGATGAATTTTGTAGCATTGTCTAAAATAGTCGCATGGCTATGTGACATATATTTGTCACTATTAATATGTTTTGGAAAATATGATATGTTTCTAATCATGAAAATGAACTTGACTTGTAGATCATTCCAAAGAACAAGTAACGACAATTCAAAAGAGGAGCCTGAATCTTCTCGGGTCAAAGAAACCATAGGAAAGAAAGAGCTTTAGAAGAATATAAAGAGAATGGTAGATCGACCTCTAGAGATGAACACCACCTTGGGCATGAGAAATAATCCAGCATGAATAATAGTATGATGATACTTCCAAAGGAATAAAGAGGCCTCATACACACTCTAGTTATGTGATGCTATTGAGTGGCATCATTGATGCAGAGCCTTCTATCTATGAAGAAGTTGACAATAAGAAAGGGAAGGACACTATGATCAAGAGTACCAGTTCAAGAAGAATGATGTCTAGGATGTGGTGTCGATACTTGAAGGGAAGTGTATATTGTCTTTCACATGGATCTACAAGATCCAACATGCAGTAGATGGAAACATCATGGGATACAACAAAAATTAAAGAAGGCCTTGTACAATATTAGAAGGAACCCATGGGATAGAACATATAGTTACATAAGGAGATTGAATATCATCTAGAGTGATGAAGATATTAACCTTTGCTACAATATTGAAGATGAAATCCTATAGAGGATGACAAGCTCATGGATGGGTGATAGAAGAAATTTTCAACAAAGTTCAATATAGAGGATCTTGGTATCCAGTGAACCTAGATGGATACATAGAATATTAGTAGCAAGGAAGCTACTTATCACTCCATTATAGAATGTTTCAATACAGAGAGTACGAAAGGAAGAGGGAGAATGATGCTCCTCTTCAGAGGGAGTGACTGTAGAAGGTCCTGAGGTTCAACATGGAATGATAGGATGGAAATCCTACCGATGGCTCTAGGATTTACTAAGAGTAAAGGAGATTTCAACCTTTACTTCAGGGTTGAAGGTGGAAGACAACTGTTTCTCTTGTTATATGTCGATGACCTGTTCCCGACAAGAAAATAGGAACTCATTAAAGATGCAAGAAGGATACTTGCTGCTGATTTTGAGATGAAGGGCTTGGGTATGATGCATTACTTTCTAGGCATGGAGGTGTGGCAGAGTGTGGATGAATATCCCTTGGACAAGGGAAGTATGTAGTGGAGATCCTAAAGAGGTTCAGTTTCATGGACTACAAGACCATGGCCACACCTTTGGAATCAAACCTAAAGCTATTGAATGATGCTTCATCAGAGATAGTTGATGCCATGATGTATCATCATATGATTTTTTCATTGATGTTCCTGATGAATACAAGACTAGACACATGCTTTGTTGTGAACAACCTGAGCGAATTCTTGACACATCCGAGACATGTGCACCTAGTTGCAAAGCATGCAATGAGGTACCTAAAGGATACAATTGAGTATGGGATTAAATATGATATGAATTAGAAGACTAACCTACATGGTTATGTTGATTCGGATTGGTAGTTCCAGTGAGAAGAAGAGCACCTTAGGTTGCTTCTTCAGTTTGAGATCTAGTTTGGGCTACTGGTTTGGAAGGATGTAGTCCTGCATGGAGACAAGTACAGTCAAGGAAAAACATGTTTCCACTTGATCAACTATTTGTGAGGTAGTATGTTTCTTTTGAAAGCTACTATTTGATTTGATTGATCTAACTTGCATTTTTGTATGATGCAGAGAGGAGTAGTGAATCTCTAGTATGTGGTATAGGTCAAGATATCTCGAAAGAGGGAGTGATGAGTTCTAGCATAGTTGATGAGACAATTTGTCTGAGCATAAAATATTGGTGAATCTCGTAATTTGGTCAAACATAATCAGTACTGTTGGTTGTCCTCATATGTAATTAGTCTTGCCAAAGCTTGCAGGTTATCCTTGGACGTAATCAGTCCTGATGTGAATCTATGCTAGAAATGGGTAGAGTGAAGTTTGAATACTTCAGAGAGAAGCATACTTCAAATCGAGGTTCCTTTTGAGGGGAAGTGACAAGTCCGGAAGACATAGATACACATGCGAGCCTTTCTAACATGGTGGCAGGATGGGCCTCCCATGGTCGGATGTAAGTGAAGATCCTTTTTGACATGGTGGCAGGTTGGTCCTCGCATGGTCGGATGCAAGTGACAATACTTTCTAACATGGTGGCAGGCTAGGCTCCCATGGTTGGATGTAAGTGTAGAGCCTTTTAGACATGGTGGAAGGCCAGGCCTCCCATGGTTAGATGTAAGTGCAGAGCCTTTCCGACATGGTGGAAGGTTAGGCCTCCCACGGTCCAATGTAAGTGCGGAGCATTTTCGACATGGTTGTAGGTTGGGCCTCCCACAGTCAGATGTAAGTGATGGAGCATTTCCTGGATGGTAGTAGGTGTGTCCTACCACACCCATGGATGTAAGTGTTGGAAGCATTTCTTGAATGGTAGTAGGTTTTTCCTACCATGACGATGAATGTGAGTGTTGTGTTATGTGTATCCAGTCTGTGGTCCATGTGACAATGATATGATTTGAATATGATGAAGATGATAGTAGGGTATTTTTATCACATATACAGTAGCCGGGCTACCATATTCTATTTTTTAGATTCCATTACACTTTTTCAATCGGTTCCCTTACATATGAGATGCTGAGATGAACATATATGATGGATCACTATTTGATGATGGACTATAGTACTTTCCCATGCCATGACCGAGTCTCAACACACTCAGATTTTAGGACTGATGTAGTTATTATGCCATTTGCAGAGTAGTCAGTAGTGCCCATATTTATAGTAGTAGTTTCTCATTGGATAGATGTTGGTTCAGATTGATTATTTACATGTATATGACTCAATAGATATTATCTTGTGATTAATTATTATTTATTTTATACTCATTCTTGTGACATGTCTTAGCATCTACTGACATGATCTAGTGGTCATATAAATATGTGGACTTGGTTGTATTGATATTATGTATGTATGTCCCTACTTAGACTTATAAGTTCTTAATCCATACTCATTGGTTTTACCATCCTTAGGGGGAATAGAGGTGATCATTTTGACCATACTTTGGCTTGCTAGTGTTGGTGTCATTGTTCACTATCTCCACCCATCCATTACCATCTAGTTATGTTTGTATCCCGACATACTACTTGACTTGTGGCATGGAAGGCCTTTCCCCACTAGAGCCTCTTTGTTAGACAAGCTTCCATGTTTATTTGTGTCTTGACTCTGAGTTTCTTAGGTTGTGTTGGCTAAACATGAAACAAATAGCACTGCCATGAATGCAATGTATTTGGAAATGAAATGAATATCTTATGAAAAATTCCCATTCATGAAAAGTAGTGTTTTTGAACATACATGAATGCAACACAAGCCTAATGAAATTGTCTCTGAAGTATATTGAAATGAATATCTTGTGAACATTCATGAGAAGTAGTGTTTTTAAACATACATAAATGCATGGAGCCTCAATAATAAAAATCCGTGTAACAAATGCATGGATCAAGGCTATGGAATTCAAAGGGCCAAAAAGAAATGGTTCTTAAAAAAGTTCTATCGAAATATTGTTGGCCTCACTTGTATTTGATCTGGATTGTGAACATCTTTCAAGGTGAATAAGCACCTCTTAACGTAACTTATCCATTTGTGAGACACTGCCATCCCCTGTGTTGTTGCTTGTCGGACATATGCTAGAGTGAGTATCCCCTTTCCATATCCAAAGTGCCACAGTGTTAAGTGGGTAGTCACCCTTGATCCTAACCATTTGATTTCTATCCCTCACCCTTCACTAGCAAATTGATTACAACTATGAAGTGAGTATGGTCTTGAAAGTCTGGTCTGAGTTATAGTTAATTAATGAAACTCTATATTTTGTTGATAGATTGCCAATGAAATGATTTCTAATTTTTATCATTTTTATTTGAATGATTTGTAGAGCATGTATTAACCTCTAAAACACTTATATAAGATTTATGTTAGCCTGGGCTATATTATTTATTATTTGATTATTTCACTACAACAAATCCTGGAATTAGCATCCCATTCAGAGTCCCTTTTTAGTGTAATTTTTTTTTTACATTGACTGGTCAAACTAGACGCTAAATGGGATGCGTCATGGAAAAAACATAAAGTGTCTCAAAAAATGTCTTTTTTTGCTTCCTAGATAGCATCCTTTATGACGTCCAAAATAGCGTCCAACTTCGCTTCCTAAACAATGTCAAGGTTTGCTTCCTAAATAACGTCTTATTTTTCTTCCTAGTGAGTGTTCGCTTTTGCTTCTTAAATGACATCCCCATTAGAGCCATATTTGCATCCTTAATAGCACCATGTTAGCATCCCAATTAGCATCCAATATTGCATCCATTTTTGCTACCACTTTAGCATCCCATTTTGCACCATGTTTTACTTCCAAATATGTGCCAATTTTCGCTTCCAAATTTGCACCAATTTTTGCTTCCTTTTTTGCATCGTGTTTTTCTACCAAAATGATGCCAACTATTTCTTCTATTGTCGCACCATATTTTTCTTCCTATGTAGTGCCATGTTTTGCATCCAAAATAACGTCTTATTTTGCTACCATATCAACGCCATGTTTGACTTCATCATTAGCGCCACATGCTGCATCATTTTTAATGCTGAGTTTCACGTCTTATTTTTCTACCATATCAACGCCATGTTTGGCTTCATCATTAGCACCACGTGTTGCATCCTTTTTAATGCCTAGTTTCTCATATCTCATTTTTTGGTCACTAATTTAATTGTTTTTAGTAATTTTATATACGAATTTTGGTCATTTTGTTTGGTCACTTATCTCTCATTGTTTGGTCACTTATCTCCTATTTTTTGGTTACTAATTTAGTTGTTTTCAACTGATATTATAATATCATTAGGGCATGGAGGAATCGAACCACCAACCTCCTTCTTTTAAGGTAGGCACTCTTCCATTGAGCTAGCACCCTTTAAGAATTTGGGAACCTAAATTACAGAGTCCTCTATAATGGTAAAAATGATCAATACACAACTTTAAGCATCTAATGGTCGGAAAATGATGATATATTGTATAATTTCACAATATATGATCAAGGAGGTTATGAAATCCATAAACCTTTTCTAGGAATTTTGAACAAAACTCAAGAAATTGGATTAATGGAATTGCAAAAATCACTATTCCCTAGCAACCGTATGTGTGCCACTATATGAGACCTATCAACATCAATTATCTTAGTGTGGATGCCAAGGATATAGTATATAAGCATGATCATCCTAGAGCCATGTATAAGTGGAGCAATAAGGAGAATCAAAATAGGATGATCAACCCAATAGTTGGTGCTTCACATGGATCCTATCCACCATGGGATGAGGAAAGTTCCTTCTTCCATCAAGCTAATGAGTATCCACAAGGACAAATCATTAGGATATATTGTGATGACAATTCATAATGTTTATTCGCTTTCTAGGGTGATGTTGCAGTGCTTGTACTGGGAGATCTACATGATCCCTAACAACATTGGATATAAGCATATTCATGGGTCCATATAGTATAGGATGAGGTTGTCTTTTTATCTTTTTCTTTGGAAAACCAGGCATGATTTGAAACATTGGGAGAAGGAATAGAATCATACATACTTAACAAATTACAATCATGAGAAGGCATAGAAATCTACTCTATAGTCATTGTGCATATGTTGGAAATGGGTATAACTTCCTAAGGACTATGAACAACATCCATTTAAATATGAATGCAAAACCTTCCATGTCAGAGAAATACTTGATGGCAATGAGCTTACTGTTTCTAACATAAAGAAACAAAGAAGCCATAAATGGAAGCTTCAAGGGGATACATATAATATTAGAACGCAAAATCAACACCCTAAAGAAGTTCCATCTAGATTTTGCATTGTAAACAAGAAAGCATTCATAATATAGACAAAATTGACTGTGATCATGAAATAGGGCATATTTCACTTACCTATATCACAATGTGATTACTCTATTATTCAGGTTTCCATTTTGGTCACTACAAAAATATCTTGTCATGAAAAAATCCATAATATTTAGAATCCCATTATTATCGATTGGCAGAAAATATCATATTTAAAGCATAAAATTCCATGTTCAAACACTTGTTTCAATAATCATATCTCATAATGAAAGAAAGACAAGAAAAAAGATTGATAAAATCAAGAAATTACCTTTGATGTCCCAATGCAAAACTTGGTTGATATGACATTGCATAGATTTGTTTACCAACACAACCTGCATCATACAAAATAATGTAGTGTTTCGATATTAAGAACCATAAAAGTGTTGCGTTATTGAAGACTAAAAAATACTGCCCTTCAACTTTTGTAATTATTCTTAGTTACTAAGTAAGTTGCTATGGATTTTATATTGAGGGGAGTTAAAAAAATTCATTTTGTGTTAAGACGAGGTGCTAGAATAAGTGACGCTCAATAATATATTAGGATACCTGATATATTATGTATTAATGTGTAATAAATATCATGAGTGTTAGTGACCAATCAAGTTAATGATACTAGTTAGTATTGGTAGTTAGGGATGGTCATGTAGAGTAAGTAATTAAACCACAATGAAAAGATGCTAGCAAATTGTAACAATTAACTCAATTGATATGTATTTCTACATCTCTTCTCTTTCTCGAGTGTTCAATGTTAAAGTCGAACTTTCATTGCACTAAATAGCCTCAAGGAAAAAACATTGATGGCTAAAGATGCCCTCCTTTTGAATATTAGTTTGTATTCTAGAATGTTAGTGGAGATTCTAACCCTTGCAAAAACATATATTATGTTTGCATACTTCCATCCATACACTCACATCCAAAGTTGTTTGTTTTGTATCTGAAATGGGATTGATCACAAAATTACGACATAAAATAAATTTATAAATAGATTATCATCCTAACAACATAATAAAGGAGAATAAACTAAAAGCAAAATTGAAAGAATGGCTCATTAAGCAATGCTACAGGAATACCATAATCAACCTAAATCATCATCTCACGAACCTCTCATTAAGGAATTTAGAGAAATTTGAGGTCTTGGTGTCATCTTATTTTATAAAACTAAACAAGTTTTATAATAATTATTAAACTAAATATAAAATAAAACAAATTAACAAAATATATATAATAATAATAATAAAAATAAAACAAATATATGAAAACATAATTTCTAAAACAAAAAACTATATGCAAGTGCACCTATCGACCCACCAGCTCTCTATCCACCTATATTTGACGACATTCATGGCCAATCTTCCTAAACCCATGGACATTTCAGCCTTCAATTCCACCTGCTCTCGAACCACCTATGCGCTTTCTCAGCAAAATTATATGTTTCCTGACAGAACAATTTAGTATCAGGATCACAACAACATTTAACCCAAGATATATCAAAAGGGACAAATCCAATAAAAGTTGTCCCTATTGTTAGGAATTGAAGTCTGTTGAGAAGTTGGTAATACAATTTTCAAATATCGCCATTACTTTGAATTTTTTGGTGGCTCATGATGGTTTTGTTTGGGCTTGTAGTGGATCAAATTATAGGATGAATGGTTGCATTTCATAAGATGTTCCACAATTTATAATATTGAATAAATTATATTGTTGCTAGCAGAAGTATCCATGATCACATATTCAATTTTATTTAAAAACTAAATGTGATATGTTTTAAGAACAAAATGAAGAAAGATGAGAAATACATTATGTTTCCTCCTAGTTGTCTTATCGGATACTGAAAGAAAACGATATATGTATAAGTACTATTAAATTAGCTTGCAATACATTTTAGAAGTGAGAAATGTTTACCATTCAAAATGGTTCAAACTCATGTTAAGGTGATTATTTGTATATAATTCAAATTTCAAGTGTTATGGTTATTTATTTATGTTAAGATTCTTTTCAAAATGGCATTTACTCTTTCTAATCCTTTGCCTTCAATGCCATATGATTTATTGGAACTTGGAAGCCTTTACCAAAATTTTGAATGCAAAAATAAGCTATAATGGGTAATTCATTGAAATGTGGCTTTTATAAGTAAATGTAAAATTAAGGAAAATATATTCCAACAAATTTGTCGAAGGTTGGAACCTGGCCCCAACCATTATTGCATGTGTTGGAACTTGTTGCACATCCACAGGCACAAGCACTAGCATGTCACTTGGGGAGATTTGAACTTGAGTGGGGGCTTGTTAACCCAAAAATCCCCCACATAGCTCTCAATGGCCTACACCACCCAAGGAAACCATCTCACAACACTAATTTCACTCCATAAAACCTTCCATTTGACCCCCATACCTCCAAAAGAGCCCAAGGATGAATAAAAGGGATAAAAACCCCAAAAAGGAGCCCAAAATAGCCCCCTGGGAGCTAAATCCCTCAAAAAGGGGCTAAAACCCTAAAAGGGGCTAACGTTAGGGTGGAAGGGGCTAAAGCCCTGACCAAGGGCTTAAAACCCTAAAAACCCTTGGAAAAGCTATAAAAGGAGGGTGTGGGGTCACTCTCAAAAAACTTCTCCCTTACCTATTGTTATGCTGCCCATGGATGCTTTGAGACCTTTGCCTCTCAAACCACCCACATTCCCTCCCTCCACATCCATTCCCATTTGAGCCATTGCTCCCCCAATCAAGAGAGAGAGGCTTCCAGGAGCTAGGACATGGTGGCCCTTTACCCACTAAGAGAATGTATATTTGTTTTTTTGTGTTTCCTTCTTAGCTATTTAGATTGCTTTGACTTCTAACCATTGTTTCTTGTAGGTTTTATTTAACATTGTTTGCAGGTTTCTCCATTGTAGCTTAGGTTTTTTTGGCGGGGTTTAAGGAGGCAGAACCCTAACCCATTTTCTATAGAGGGGTTCACAAAGCTTCCACTTCTTCTTTCTGCTCTTGCTTAAGATTTAGTTTAGTTCTAGTTTCTGTCACTAGATTAGCTTAGTTTAATTTACTGTTCTGTTTACTTGCATTTCCATTTCGTTTTTCCTATTTTCCAATAGTAGGAACCTACCCTTGTGCCCTATAGGCACAAGGGAGTCATTCCTGCTACTGCAGTGAGGAGAAATACTCACTACAGCTTTGGCGACCATACTAGGTCAATCCCACAGGATCCCTAGCCCAAAATTTTCATTTTTAAGTTTTAAAAATTTTTGGCCTAGTTTTTCAGGAATCTTTTCTTAAATCTTTCTTAAATCCTATTTATTTCATGTTTTAACCACTACCAAAGCCTCTACTAGGCCAAACCGAGTCAGACTGACCCCAGTACCAGTTACTGTCGGCTAGATCTGACTCTGTCTCACCAAAAAACCCCATTCTAGAGCAGGGCACTCTTATCAGGACAAAATGTGAGACTGGGGCACTCTTAATGAGCATACAGGTGTGACCAAGGTGCACTTAATCCCTCGATAAGCACGACTTCAGCCCAAAAACTCAGGTTACGGCTATTTTAGCATTCTGTGCGACCCCCTCGCTCATTTCTGAAAAAATATCATGGCCCCTCGCTAGATTTGGTCAGAAATGTGCGGCTTGTCACACATAAGTTGAATTTAAGATTAATAGATAGTAATTTTCAGTTTCAGAGGACTGTTAGTGTGGCCCAGCCACCTCTGTCCACCATTACAGGTCATTTTCAGTTTCAGTTTGTATTTTTTGCAAATAATTTCATGAACAATGTGTAAATGTTAAATGAACCATTAAGGATTAATAAAATGAACTAGTCTAACTAAAAATAATTTAAAAATAACCATCTTGCTTCCCCCTTGCTCCTCTACCTAGTCATAAGCCTCCAGGATATTCTGGGATACGATGAAGGGCAAGCTCGTATAGATCTAGGCACTCCATGATATTTTTCCCAAACCACTAAAACTGGGTGACCTGGAAGGTAGAGGGGGTAGAGAAGGAGGGCTTCTCATGGCACTAAGCATCCTCCCTGTTGACCAACCTAGCATCCGGGAGGTGACTTGAGGATCTACGGATGGGCTTAGTCCCATTGTGTTGAGAGCCTAGCACCTTCTCTTGGTTGAAGAAGAATATTACTGTGAGGTAGACATCTAGTTAGGCCAACAAACATTCAGGGTTAATCACTGTACTTGCTTACAAATTTCTGTTTATGCTTGCATACAAAACCATGACATGAAATCTACCATGATGAGTTCATAAACCATATTTCAGCAACCAAATACTAGAAAAAACAAGCAAACCAACACACCATACCGAATAATTAACCTAACTCAGTTCATAACGCTAAGTAAGCCTTAAAATTTACCAAATTTACACTAAGTTCAATCAATTATGTAGACTTTGATGACAGAAGTCCCTGACTACTTCAACTGTGGGAAGTACTTGGGCTTTGCCCATAAACTCATTGTGAGGAGTACCATAGGAATCCCAAAGTAGCTGGCTGCTGAGAGGAATTGCCAAGTGAAATGGGCAATGACCCCTTTCGATTGAGTAGAAGTACCTGTGAGGAACAAGCCAAGCACTGTCTTCTGGCAGTCTTGGTGACCGAGAGACCATTTTCAGCCAATAGGAAGCTATTGAAACCAGGGTCCAAATATCATACCCACCAGTTTCATACACAAAAGCGAACACAATTGATCCTCCACGATCTTCCTCATGCCTAAGAGGTGAACCACCACCATTTGGAACACTTGATCGACACCGTCGAAGTCATTCTTAGCGATCTCCCACACCATCAGAGGGCCACACTTCCTTTGATTTAGATTCAGACCCATATCAGTCTGAACCAGACCTCCACACCGCACCATCAATCCCCATGACTAGTGCAAACCCATATCCATTTTTTGGCCTAACCTTAGCAAGTGGACCCATGTCCAAATCACAACCTGTTACCCACAACTTGGCAAGTGGCCCAAGCATAGTCATGCATACTATCATTAACCAACTACCACCACCCATAGTGACCATCCAAGCTGGCCCAATGGTAACACATGGGGATAGTGGCCCCTCCACACTCATTGCTCCTCCTGCCACATAGGGGGGTAATACACCGGCCACCTACATTGCCCCTACTTTCATACATGGGGGAAATTCCCCTGCCACCCATACCACCCCCCACATAGCACTTGGGGGTGTTGGCCCATCTGTAATGGTGCCAACACAAGCCCCCCGAGCTGTCCAGATGCACTATGCACCTGCAAACCCCAACCCCATTGTAGCCCCATCCCACATTAACTTGGGATCAAATCTTCCCTTCATGGATCATCTGAACTTGCCTGATTTGGCTAGATTAACAAACGACCCCATTCGCCACCAAGATTTTTGGACACCCATGCCAATGAAGCTTCCATCAGACATCCCCAAGTTTGAAGGCAAAGCCAGGGAATGTCCCCAAAACCACATAATGACATTCCATCTATTGTTCTCATCCAACAACATTGTAGATGACTCCATTAGGCTGAGGCTATTCCAACGCACCCTTATAGGTGTCGTGGCCAAATGGTGCATTGAGTTGCCACAAGCCAAGTACCTTGACTTCAACTCCCTAGCCTTCATGTTCCTACAGTATTTCCAACTCCTTGTCAGATATGACGAGGGGGTGGAGATCCTGTTATCCTGTTATCCTGTCACCAAAGCACTTCCACTCACATAACTGACCATATCCATGAGTGGTGGCGATGCCGTAGCTTATGCAAAATCCAACTAGACGACATGATATTCTTGGATTGGTTCCTTAAGACTTTGCTCCCGTCCATCACAAAGGATGTTGCATCTGAACGTCCCCAATTTGAAGAAGAGGCCATACTAAAGGCCCAACAGTTTGACCTCATTTATGCCAGTCTAGATACCTATACACCGTCATTCCAGATGCTCCCCATCTAAGTACCTCCTACCGCGACGCACCAGGGGCATCCCATGCTATAGACGACATCATAGGGTCAGTCTCCCAACAACCACAGCCTCGACCAACACCACCTGCTGTTACACCACAACCAAGCAACACCACTAATGTTGCTTACCAAAACCAAGCTTCGGACTATGCTAGAATGATGCCTTAGTCAAGAGTGACAACTTCCTATGCACAACCTGCACCACCGCAGTAAGCTCAGGCCATGACTTGGGAAACACAGTAGTATGTGGGGAAAATGCTCACATTCGTGGCACCACCACCTCCACAAATATACTATGCATTGCCAGTGCAACCAGTTCAAGCCCCCTCCCCCACTCCTCCTGCTCCATTGGGACAGGTGTTTTCACAGCAAAACCGTCCCAACCAGCCTACCCCCAACAATCAACAAGGGAAAGATAGGAATAACCAGCCTTGTAACCAAGGCAATAACCAACCGCAGGGAGGCTGTCAACAACTGAATCCTCCCAACAATGCCGCAGAAAACTGGCCAGCCCAGAACCCCCCACGACCAAATGCACCAAGATGTAATGCTCCATCGTGCACAAACCAACCATGCACACTCTGTGAGGTCTATGGGCACTACACATTCAAGTGTCCCTTCATGGTTTGTGTGAAGTAGGCCATTCAAAACGAGGCTCAACAGGCTACCAACACTGTAAACCAAGAACCACCCAACCCGACACCTCAAGGGCCTCCTCCTATGGTTCTTCAAAACCCACTGCTAGTCCAAGGACTGGTGGAAACCGTACCCCCTCCCCAAGCCAATCCCAATGCTTCAGGGGTACCACCCATGGCTGAAACAAGTGTTCACCACCTGCTAGCCATGACGACTGAAGAGGTAAACTTGCAAACCAGATGGAATCAATACGGTACCACCACCGAACCTGTTGAGTCATTAGCAACATCCACGTCTAAAACAATCAACTTACCTCCTTAGCTACCCCCATTTCCATGCCCCCCCATATGCAGAATCACCAATAATGCCATAGCTAGAGCTACAATTAGCTATAGCATCATGGATGATTTGGCCCAAATGCTAACTGCCATGTCCGCTCTTGAGGTACTTAAAATGTTCCCAATGCAGTGAAAAGATGTACTAACCACCCTAGGGGATGTAGACCCCTTTGACTCCAAGTTAATCACATTTGACATGGAGAATGGAGAGCCATGCATGCCCTCCACTATTGCTTTCCAAATCCCGGTGTCCATCCTGAACTTGGTTGTGCAATGATGCATAGTGGATGAGGGGGCATTCATGTGTGTCATGTCTACCTTGGTTTGGCAGAAGCTTGGATCACCAATTCTGCAACCATCCTCCATGACTCTATGGGCTTATGATGGACACCCCACTAAAGTCCAAGGAATCCTCCCCCATGTCCCCATCATGTTAGCTGAGAAGACAGTCCTGATTGACATCAAAGTCATCAACGCTCAACTGGACTACAACCTCCTCCTCAGAAGGAGTTACATGTATAACATGTGAGGCGTCACGTCAACCGTCTTCTGCCTCATGATGTTCCCCCACGAAGGGAAGATTGTGACGGTTGACCAACTCACCTACCATGATCCACAAGGGTTAACATCACCTGCCAATGTTATCCCTACCATCACCACCATTGAGCTACAAGGGGCGACTGCACACGCTAACGTCATCCCTGCAACCAACACTATGGTTGAAAACACACCAGCCTCCCCACCGTTGAATGTGGGCTCTAGGTTTTTTACTGATCCCACCATGATGGCTCCTTTCCCATTGGTGTCACCACCACTGACACAAAAGAAAACTGTGGACTTATGCATGGTCTCATCAAGCACCACTGTACCCAAACAAAAACCGCAGTTATAGCCCCAACCACAACCACAACATCGTTCGCAGCCGCAACGCCAACATCACCCACAACAGCAGCATTACGTGTATCCGCAACCACAACCTCACCCCCACATGCAACCAACTGGGAGTTATATGGGCTCATCTCTAGTCCATACAATTCCCTTCCTCTTTCCCCCATCTGGTGTCATGAGCAAGCTGGTCATGGCCACCTTAAGCCTACACAACTTTACATTGGGGATCTTGGTGTGGTATCTTGATCCACCAACTCAACCAGCAATGCCCTAGGTTCTGTTAACCCTGGTGCAACCTATTGGAGTTGAGTCTCACCCTCCACCTGGCCCGTACAAGCTAATCACTGCACCTGCACCTACACCACACCAACCCAAAAGGGCTAGGGGTAAAAACACCAAAGCCACCACAGAACCATGATAAGTTCCACCTTGTGCCATCTACAAACAACAGGGCCATCCAACTCAGAATTGCCCTGAAATCCTAGTGATCCATGCGCATCTGGATGCCATGGATATGAATGAAAACATCCTCGCGGTTGAACTCCCAACTGCACCAGTAGTTAGGAACAAGGCATTGAGGACAAACCATGCTTGCGCCCTTTGCGGCTTGTATGGACATTACTCCCATCATTGTGAAGACCTGCCCAAATTTCGAATGGCTCTCGCTGACCTCCGTCAACATCCCCTTGAGTCTGAGATCACCCTGATCGAAGAAGTTCACCCACCACCTCCTTCATCAAAAACCATGTCCTTTTACATGATGTCCAGTTCAATTGACCCTCTTGTCTCCACCATCAACAACGGTCCATCAGACCTGTCTCTTTCGGTGTTTCCCCAGCCACAGCTGCAACCTCAATTGCAACCTCAACCTTAGTTACCAGGGAAACAGTGGGGTTCATTCCCACTCAACATGATCCTTTTCCTTTTCCTTTTCCATTTCCTTTTCCTACCATTTGAGATTGTGAGTAAGTCCGTATGGGCAACCCGCAATCTATAGGATTTCACACTGGGAGATCCTGTGTGGTACCTTGAACCAGCTACCCTACCTCCAGGTCCATCAAAGACTCCTACCATCTCCAGGCCTGCCCCTCTTCCTCCAATAGAGACTGGGGGAAAGGCCACCAAAACCATAGCCAATACCATTTACATGATCTCTAGAACCAGTTGTCCTTCCATCTCGTCGGCTATGGAAGATCCACCTTATCTATCCTGGCACCACTTAAGCGATGACGGAGAGATCTGTAAGACCACCTTCGGTTTTACCCCATTCCATTTAAACCATAGTATGGAATCAGTTCTTCCCATAAAATACCAGATTCCTCACCCCACCTTGCCAATGACCTTCGTCTTAGTAAGGGGCGCACCTCTCCATTGACTCTGATGGACAACTCTTGGAGAACCCCCGTAATGGGCTCTACCTCAAGACATTTTACGCTTAACATCACCAATGAGTCGCTTCATTTTCTTTTCTTGTTTTTCAACATTTTTTAGCATAAGTGAGGGTAGCACCATTAGCTGCTAATCCAAAGTCACCTGGAGCCTATTTGAGACACCTCTCACACCTCTGGGATCAAATCTCTTTATGAGACCATCGTCTCATGTTTAATAAATTAACTTCGGGACCATTTTCCACTAGTCACCTCAATTTACGAGTCATGACATGACGATGCAAGTGTCCACGGACTTGTACTTGTATCACACTTCCCGACTGCTACTCATACGAGCGATTGGGCCGCTTCCCGTTAGGGATTGTAATTTTACTTTTATTTTTTGTATTTATAATTGTCTTTTTTGACCGCACCTTACGCGGACCTCTAGACCACTGTCCACAATTTTTTTTTTTTCTTGCATGCATTTGGCATATATATGCCCCCAGACTTGCATTCACATCGCATGTGGTCAAGTCCATCCACTGCAACACACACACACCCTCCTGACCTCTATCCAAGAGCCACCTCGGTTTGCATGCCTCTATCGCACCGACTCGCAGGCCTCCACCGCGATCTATCCCACTCATGTATTGTTATGTTTGAGAGCCTTTTGCTTCATCCATACTGTGTGGATGACCTATGGACCTCTGTCCACCGTCCCGATATGGGGCACTGCATGTGCCACTGAAATCGGTTAACCACGTTGGAGTTTCGTTTAAGCTCTTTTTTGACTCCTTAAAACAATGAAAAGATTATTGAGCACAGCTGCTTCCTTTCCCGCTTGTTAAAGTATAGGAAAGGGCGTTTACATCATCTCATTTACCTCCTTTTGTAGACCATGTAGACCATCAATTGAAAAGGACCTCCTTGGCACACTCAAGCCAAGACTATACCCCTCTGCATACTTTTATGCTTTCTCAGGTAGAGGGGCTGTACTTTACGAAAAATCCCACCACAGGTTGTCATTAAGCTCTTTTCCAGCCATCTCAACCAGAAAAGATTGTCAAGCAAACTTGGTTTCATTCATGCTCGTAAAAGTATATGAATGACCGTCCAGTCAGTACAGGTTTAACCTTTTTCGGCCTGATTGGACTACCAATGGTAAAGAAGTCTCTCATCAACTACAAGATGGGAGAGCTCTCCTATGTATAATTTTATCCTTTTTCAGGCACAAGAGTCTACCAACGAAAAAGAGCCCCCACTAGAGTCTTCTTTGTTCTTTTAGACTCTCTAAAATTGAAAGCACCATCGAGCATTTACCTTCTCGGGCTCGCTAAAAATCCATGAGATCGTACCACAACGGTGTCCCTAGACACCACCCCCAAAAAATAGTTTGGCAGCATCCCCACATTGGGTCGCCTTTGTTCAGAGTACTCTACAATGTGTCTTCCTTGGATCCCATCAGTATCAAAAGTGTCCACCTCCTCCAAGTATTTTCCATCTGCAGCAACATTCCCGGTATTACAGCTATGATCCCATTCCCTTGAGTCAGTTTCATTTGCTTCCTGGTATGCCCTACCATCATACTCTAAACAAAGGAAGTTTGAGTCTCCCACTCCCCCCTTGCCCCAGTTCAATTCTTTCCCTCCCCCCAACCCCCCCCAATTCAGTGAGTTAGTCCGTAGATTGCTTCACACCTTTTGGTTATCCACCTCGTGCTCCTGGTCAAGGAAACATCATCGCCTTGACTAGGGGCAGGTCTCCCTCTGTCGATGCCAATACATATATTCTAGAGGATAGACCCATAGGTCCTTGTACCTTGGTTTCATTAACATCATTGATGAGTTCCTTGGACCACTTGAGAGGATTCCTTAGTGCCTCATGGGATGGTTGATTCTCACATTCTTGACTTCAACTCCATCATCGCACCATTGAGATTCGTACAGGGTTTGTTTCGTGCAATACTTGGTCAAAGACCCCAGATGTCACCTGACTCTATCACATTCATGAGTCCACTCAAGGGACCTAAATAGGTTATGTCCCTTGTGATTTTCGGGTAGCATTGGAGACAGTGATTAGAAGCCCCAGCAGTGCTTTGATATACCTTTATGATTGATGCCGCATACTTGTACCACAAAGACTCTGACTCTCAATCAGCGAGTCCATACAGCTATGTACCAGATCCAGTAGACCATTAGTCATGAAGATATAGCATTCCGTGAGAATTCCATGGGTCCAATGTACCAGATCAGCATTGTATTCAGCCTCACATGGAGGCAACCATCATTGTAACATCAGTTATATATGATCAGCTCTTGTATTTTAGAGCATAGATCAAATTATCCTTTTGACATTATCACGAGCATGTGGATTCCCACCTCATCCATATACATGTCACACATTTATTGTATCTCACCCATTGATGGGAACCAAATTAATACAAAAACCAAAAGCCACCATGCCCCAGCCTCAAAAGCACCACCTCTATACAGTAAATCCTATGATGTTCATCCGCCATACGTTGAGCTCCTGCCCTCACACATCAGGGGGCAATCTGTTAACCCAAAAATCCCCCACATAGCTCTCAATGGCATACACCACCCAAGGACACCATCTCACAACACTCATTTCACTGCATAAAACCTTCCATTTGACCCCCACACCTCCAAAAGAGCCCAAGGATGAAGAAAAGGGCTAAAAACCCCAAAAAAGAGCCCAAAATAGCCCCCTAGGATCTGAATCCATAAAAAAGGGGCTAAAGTTAGGGTAGAAGGGGCTAAAGGCCCAAAAAAGGGGCTAAAGCCCTGACCAAGGGCCTAAAACCCTAAAACCCCTTGGAAAAGCCATAAAAGGAGGGTGGGGGGTCACTCTCCAAACATTTATCCCTTGCCTATTGTTATGTTTCCTGTGGATGCTTTGAGACCTTTTCCTCTCAAACCACCCACATTCCCTCTCCTCCACATCCATTCCCATTTGAGCCATTGCTCCCCCAACCAACAGAGAGAGGCTTCCAGGAACTAGGGCATGGTGGCCCATTACCCACTAAGAGAAGGTATATTTGTGTTTTTGTGTTTGCTTCTTAGCTATTTAAATTGCTTTGACTTCTAACCATTGTTTCTTGCAGGTTTTATTTAACATTGTTTGCAGGTTTCTCCATTGTAGCTTAGGCTTGTTTTGCAGGGTTTAATGAGGTGGAACCCTAACCCGTTTTCTGCAGAGGGGTTCACAAAGCTTCCACTTCTTCTTTCTACTCTTGCTTATGATTTAGTTTAGTTCTGGTTTCTGTCACTAGATTAGCTTAGTTTAATTTACTGTTATGTTTACTTGCATTTCCATTTCGTTTTTCCTGTTTTCCAATAGTAGGAACCTACCCTTGTGCCTTATAGGCACAAAGGAGTCATTCCTGCTACTGCAGTGAGGAGAAATCCTCACTAAAGGGGTGATTAGCTACCCACTCTTACCAACCTGATAAGTCATCCTAATTAATTTTACGGTTCAATATTAATTTAATATTCTCTAAGACATAATAAGACATTACACATGTCTATATGTTGTCCCCAAGTTTCCAAATAGCTAAGGTGGTACTAGAAAAAGGCAACTACAAATGGGAAGACCATCTCCATAAATTCATAAAAACATCAATGGAATCCATAAATTCATAAAGACATCAATAAATTATTACTACATAAACTTGCTCTAGTTTTTGTTGGAAATCGCTTCTAAAAACACACCTCCAAGAGAATGCACCGCATAACACAAGCTTGCATTGGCTTATATCCCAAGTCTAGGGGTACTTTTCCACCGACCTTGAAATTAAAAAATTATTATAGATAATACTTGTGTGTTCCTAACTCAAGTTATGGTGTAAGTCACTCTTAAAAATTATTATAGATAATACTGGTGTGTTCCTAACTCAAGTTATAGTGTAAGTCACTCTTAAAAATTGTTATAGATAATACTAGTGTGTTCCTAACTCAAGTTATAGTCTAAGTCACTGTTTTCAATGCATTTCAAAAAAATAGAAAATGCATAAATATAAAGAGTAATTTACCCTCTTGTAAGACCAAAGTCTCCATAGATAACTTATCAACTTATCATCCTGAGAATTAAATTCACAATATACATGAGCGAAAGTATTATTTTCAAAGGAAACTCTTACCTCTAGTATATGATACATAATAGCGAGAAGCCCCAAGTTAATACTGATAGAGTGATGGTTTTTCCCTTTTAGTAGAGACCAAAGCACATAAAATTCTACATCATTATCTGAGCCTTGCCTTGTTGCATACTTCAACCATTTGAGAGTTATATATATAAACCCATATAACCATGTATGGGAAACCCTAGAAGACTTCATTGCCTTCAACAAGTGGTAACCAAGGTAAATGGAATATAAGGAGGCTTGGGTCTTATAGGAGAGTTCCTTGCAAGAATTCAAGGAGGGCGCTCTCCTTCTAGCCATTGTTAGATAATAAGCAGGACCTAGGACAGTCTATTATTGTTTTTTTTGCTACATAGATGATTTTGAACTCATAAATGTTTTGAGGGATTCCACTTGTTATGTAATTTGATACTATTGTTTTGGGAAACTACAGGACAATTGTAATAATAGCAAGCTTGTCTTTCGGCTTAATTTCCTTTCCCTCAGAAGCGCAAGACCTCTGAACCTTGAAGTCCTCCCATTTTGAAACCATGCGTCTTCTTTCCTATCCTCCATGCATCCACATAGCTCTCCCATCAATAAATATCTATGTTAACCCAAAAATCCCCCACATAGCTGTCAATGGCCTACACCACCCAAGGAAACCATCTCACAACACTCATTTCACTCCATAAGACCTTCCATTTGACCCCCACACCTCCAAAAGATCCCAAGGATGAAGAAAAGGGCTAAAAACCCCCAAAAAAGAGCCCAAGGATGAATAAAAGGGCTAAAAACCCCCAAAAAAGAGCCCAAAATAGCCCCCTAGGAGCTAAAGCCCTCAAAAAGGGGCTAAAACCCTAAAAGGGGCTAAAGTTAGGGTGAAAGGGGATAAAGGCCCAAAAAAGGGGCTAAAGCCCTGACCAAGGAATTAAAACCCTAAAATCCCTTGGAAAAACTATAAAAGGAGGGTGGGGGGTTACTCTCAAAACACTCCTCACTTGCCTATTGTTATGTTGCCCATGGATGCTTTTAGACCTCTTTCTCTCAAACCACCCACTCTCCCTCTCCTCCATCTCCATCTCATCAAGCCATTGCTTCCCAACCAAGAGAGAGGTGCTCCCATGAGCTAGGGCATGGTGGCCCATTTCCACCTAAGTGAGGTATAATTTCTTTTCATGGTTGTTTATTTGTTTTGTTTGCTAACACTCATTTCTATTTTCAGGTTTTTCATTAACATTGTTTGCAGGTTTTCTCCATTGTAGCTTAGGTTTATTTTGCAGGTTTTGGAGGTGGAAACCTAACCTACTATGCACAGAGGGGTTCAATAGTGCTTCATCTCCTCTTGTTTATTTTTTGTCATTAGCTATTAGATCTAGTTTATAGTAGTGCTCCATTTTCTTATGTTCTTACTTAGATTAGCTTAGTTTCAATTCGCTGCTCTGTTTAAGTCATATTTCATTCCATTTTTTTTTACTGTTTTCAAAGGCTAGGAACCTAACCTTGTGCCCTATAGGCACAAGGGAGCCATTCCTGCCCCTGTAGTGAAGAGAAATTCTCACTACATCTTTGGTGACTCCACTAGGTCGATCCCACAAGATCCGTGGTCCAAAAATTTCAAGTTTTCAAGTTTTTCAATTTTACCCTAGTTTTCAGAAATCTTAGGTTAGATATGTTTAAATATGCTTTATTTCTTGTTTTAGTTAGTGCCGAAGCCTTTGCTAGGCTGACCCAAGTCAGACTGACCCCAGTACCAGTTACTGTCGGCCAGATTTGACCCTGCATCACCAAAAAACCCCTTTTCGAAGCAGGTCTCTCTTATCGAGGGAAAAGGTGAGATTAGGGCGCTCTTGATTGGCCAATAGGTGCACTTAATCCTCAGACAGGCATGACTTCAGCCCGGGAGCTCAAGTTGCGGCTGTTTTCGCATTCTGTGCAACCCCTCACTCATTTCTGGAAAAATCTCATAGCCCCCTTGCTGGATTTGGTAAAAAATGTGTGGCCTGTCACAGATAAGTTGTATTTAAGTTTAATTAATAGTAATTTTTAGTTTCAGAGGACTGTTAGTGTGGCCCAGCTGCCTCTATCCACCATTACAGGTCTCTTTTAATTCCAGTTTTTATTTTCTGCAAATCAATCCATGAACAATGTGTATATGCTAAATCAATAATTAAGGCTTAATGAAATGAATTAGTATAACTAAAAGTAACTTAAAAATAACCATCTTGCTGCCCCCTTCCTCCTCTACCCAGTCATCACCCTCCGGGGTATTCTGGGATACGACGAAGGGTAAGCTCGTATAGATCTAGGAACTCCATAGTATTTTTCCCAAATCACTAAAACCAGGTGACCTAGAAGGTAGAGGGGGAAGAGAAGGAGGGCTTCTCACGGCGCTAAGCATCCTCCCTGTTGTCCCATTGTGTTGAGAGCCCAACACCTTCTCTTGGTTGAAGAAGAATATGACTTAGAGGTAGACATTTAGTTAGGCCAACAATTCAGGGTTAATCACCATACTTGCTTACAAATTTTTGTTTATGTTTGCATACAAAACCATGATATGATCTCTACCATGAATTCATAAAACATATTGCAAACCAAATACCAGAACAAACAAGCAAACCAACACACCATACCAAATAATTAACCCAACTCAGTTCATGACGCTGAGTAAGCCTTAAAATTTACCAAATTTACACTGAGTTTAATCAATTCTATATTCTTTGAGGACATAAGTCCCTGACTGCTTCAACTATGGGAAGTACTTGGGATTTTCCCAGAAAATCATTGTGAGGAGTACCACAGGAACCCCAAAGTAGTTGGCCGTTGAGAGGAATTTCCAAGCGAAATGGGCAACAACCCCTTCCGATTGAGTAGAAGCACGCATGAGGAACAAGCCAAGCACTATCTTCTGGAAATCTTGGTGGCTGAGAGACCACCTTCAGCCAATAGGAAGCCATTGAAATTGGGGTCCAAATCTCATACCCACCAGTTTCATACACAAAAGCAAACACAATTGATCCTCCATGATCTTCCTCACGGCTAAGAGGCGAACCACCACCATTTGGAACACTTGATCGGCACTGTCGAAGCCACTCTCATTGATCTCCCACACTATTAGAGGGCCACACAGCCTCTGATTCCAATTTAGACCCATATCAGTTTGAACCAGACCTCCACACCGCACCATCAAGCCCTATGGCTAGTGCAAACTCGGATCCATTTTTCAGCCTAACCTTAGTAAGTGGACCCATGTCCACATCACAATCCGTTACCCACAATTTGGCAAGCGATCCAAGTACAGTCATGCAGACTATCATTATCCAATTGCCACCACCCATAGTGACTAGCCAAGCTGGCCTAGTGGCAACGCATGGGGGTAGTGGCCCCTCCACACACATTTCCCCCCCTGCCACATAGGGGGGTAGTGCACCGACCACCCACATTGCCCCTACTGCCATACATGGGGTAAACGCCCCCGCTACCCATACTATCCCACCCACGACACTTGGGGGCATTGGCCCATCCGCCATGGTGCCACCACAAGCACTCTGAACCATGCAAATGGATTATGCACCTGCAAACCCCACCCCCATTGTGGCCCCATCCCACATCAACTTGGGGTCAAATCTTCCCTTCATGGCTCGTTTGAACTTGCCTGACTTGGCCAGATTAACAAATGACCCCATCCGCCACCAAGCTTTTTGGCCACCCATGCCAACTAAGCTGCCATCAGACATCCCAAAGTTTGAAGGCAAAGTCGGGAAATGTCCCCAAAATAATAAAATGACATTCCATCTATGGTGCTCATCCAACGACATCGTAGACAACTCCATCAGGCTGAGGCTATTCAAACGCACCCTTACAGGTGCCACGGCCAAATGGTACATTGAGCTGCCATAAGCCAAGTACCCTGACTTCAACTCCCTAGCCTTCATGTTCCTACAGTATTTCCAACTCCCTGTCAGATATGATGAGGGAGTGGAGATCCTGCTATCTTGTCACCAAAACACTGCTACTCACATCACTGATCATATCCATGAGTGGCGGTGGTGCCACAGCTTATGTACGATCCAACTTGATGACAGGATCTTCTTCGATTGGTTCCTTAAGACTTTTCTCCCGCCCATCACAAAGGAGGTCGCATCTGAATGTCCCCAATCTGAAGAAGAGGCCATACTGAAGGCCTAACAATTTGATCTCATTTACGCCCAGTCTGGATACTTGTACACTGTCATTCCAGATGCTCCCCGTCCAAGTACCTCTTACTGCGACGCACTGGGGGAATCCCACGTAGCGGACGACATTATAGGGTCAGTCTTCCAACAGCCACAGCCTCGACCGACACCACATACCATTGCACCGCAACCAAGCAACACTGCTAATGTTGCTTACAAAAACTAAGCTCTGGACTATGCTAGAATGATATCCCAGTCCGGAGCAACAACCTCTTATGCACAACCTACGCCACCACCACAGAATCAGGCCATGGCTTGGCCAACACAACAATATACAGGGCAAATTCCCACATTTGTGGCACCACCACCCCCACAAATATACTATGCACCACCAATGCAACAAGTTCAAGCCCCCGCCTCCGCTCCACCTGCTCCATTGGGACAAGTGTTTGCACAACAAAACTGTCCCAACCAGCCTATCCCCAATAATAAAAAAAGGCAAGCTAGAAACAACCGGCCCCACAACTAAGGAAATAACCAACCGCAGGGAGGCGGTCTACAACCGAACCCTCCCAATAATGCCGCGGCTAACCGGCCAGCCCAGAACCCCCCACGGTAGAATGCACCAAGACGCAACGCTCCATTGCACACAAACCAACCTTGTACACTCTGTGATGTTTATGGGCATTACACATTTGAGTGTCCCCTCATGGTTCGCACTAAGTAAGCCATTCAAAATGAGGCACAATAGGCCACCAATGCCCCCACTCAAGCCCAACCCAACCAGGCACCACAAGGGCCTCCTCCCATGGTGCTTTAAAACCCACTACCACCCCAAGGACTGGTGGCAACTGCTCCCCCTCCCCAATCCAATCCCAATGGTCTGGGGGCACCGCTCACGGCCGAAACAGGTATTCACCACCTGATGACAATGACCACTAAAGAGGTCAACTTACAGACTAGATGAAATCAGTACGGTATGACCACTGAACCTACTGACTCATCAGCAGCATCCACATCTAAGACAACCAACCTACCTCTCTAGTTACCCCCATTCCCACACCTCCCCATACGTAGAATTGCCAATAATGCCACTGCTAGAGCTGCAGTTAGCTACAACATTGTGGATGATTTGGCCCAAACGCCAACCGCCATGTCCACTCTTGAGGTACTTAAAACATGCCCAACATAGAAAAAATCCTTACTAGCTTCTCTAGGGGTAGTATACCCCTCTGATTCCAAGCTAATCACATTTGACACAGAGAACAGAGAGCCGCGCATGCCCTCCACTATCGCCTTCCAAATCCTGGTATCCATCTGGAACTTGGTTGTGCACCGATGCATAGTGGATGAGGGGGCATCCACGTGCGTCATGTCTACCTTGGTTTGGCAGAAGTTGGGATCACCAATTCTGAAACCGTCCTCCATGACTTTGTGGGCTTATGATGGACATCCCACTAAAGCCCAATGAATCCTCCCCCATGTCCCTATCATGTTAGTTGGGAAGACAATCCTGATCGATGTCGAAGTCGTCAACACTCAACTGGACTACAACCTCCTTCTTGGGAGGAGTTACATGTATGCCATGTGAGCCGTTGCATCAACTGTCTCCTGCCTCATGATGTTCCCCCACGAAGGGAAGATTATGATGGTGGAACAGCTCACCTACCATGATCTGCAAGGGTTAACAACACCTGCCAACATTATCCCTACCATCACTACCATTGAGCCACAAGGGGCGACCGCACATGCTAACGTCATCCATGCAACCAACACTGTGGTTGAAAACACACCAGCCTCCCCACCGTTGAATGTGGGGCCTGGGTTGTTTACCGATCCCACCATGACGGTTCCTTTCCCGTTGGTGTCATCACCACTGACACAAAAGCAAACTGTAGACTTGTGCATGGTCTCATCAAGCACCAATGCACCCAAACAACAACCACAGCCGCAGCCCCAACCACAACCACAACATCATCTACAGCCACAACTCCAACAATAGCTGCAACATCACCCGCAGCAGCAACATTATGCGCAACCACAACCATAACCTCACCCGCACATGCAACAGCTGGGAGTTATGTGGGCTCATCTCTAGTCCATACAATTCCCTCCCTCTTTCGCCCACCTGGTGTCATGAGCAAGCTGGTCATGGCCACCTTAATCCTACCCAACATTACGTTGGGGATCCCAGTGTGGTATCTTGATCCACCAGTGTAACCAGCAATGCCCCAGGTTGTGTTAACTCCAGTGCAACCTATTGCGGTTGAGTCTCACCATAAGCCAACCACCGCACCTACACTTGCACCACCCCAACCCAAAAAGGCCAGGGGAAAGAACACCAAAGCCATCGCAAAACCATGGAAAGTCCGACCTTGTGCCATCTACAAACAATAGGGCCATCCAACTCATAATTTCCCTGAAATCCCAGTGATCCATGTGCATCTGGATTCCATGGATACAAATGAAAACATCCTCGTGGTTGAACTCCCAACCATGCCACTAGTCAAGAACAAGGCATTGAGGACAAACCATGCTTGCGCCCTTTGCGGCCTGTATGGACACTACTCCCACCATTTCCAAGAGCTGCCCGAATTTTGAATGGCTCTCGCTGACCTTCATCACCATTCCCTTGATTCTAAGATCACCTTAATTCAAGAAGTTCACCCACCACCTCCTTCGTCTGACACCATGTCCATTTACATGTTGTCGAGTTCCCCCGACCAGCTCATCCCCATATCCAACGATGGTCCATCAGACCTGTCACTTCGTTGCTTCAACAACAACGAGGAGATACTTGAAGCTTTGACTGCCCCGAAATACCCATGGGACGACATGCACCATCGCTCGTTCTTCCTCTCGGAAGAGCTGGTGTCGCAGTCCAACCAGTTTTCCGTGGAGACCAAAGATTTCATCCATGGGAAGGTTGACTGGTTCAAGAACCCAATCCCAACACCCGATGCCTTCGAAGAAGGGAACATGGTGAAGATTTCACCAATAATTAAAATCAACATCTCAACCAACTCTGAGATCGTTGAAGAAATCATGTTGGGGGCATCTTGCTCCCCAGAAGAGGTCGATGCCTACACCGCTCTCTTCCAAGAACTCTGTGATATCTTCTCCTGGTCATACACTGAAATGCCTGGCTTAGATCCATCCATCATGGAACACCACATCGACACATGGCCTGATATGGCACTCGTCCGCCAGAAGCAACAGCCCATCCATCAATAAAAAATGGCTGCGGTGAAAGCTGAGATAGAGAAGTTGCACACAGCCGGCTTCATTTATCCCATTGCATACACAGCATGGGTTTCTAATCCCGTTCCCATGAATAAAAAATAGGGTACCATTTGTGTTTGCATAGAATTCTGTGATCCTAATGGGGCATGTCCCAAAGACAACTTCTCCACCCCATTCATCGACCAGATCATTGATGCATGCACTGGACATGAGGCCTTCTCCTTCACGGATGGATTTTATGGATATAACCAAATCCAAATCCGAAAAGAAGACCATTACAAAACAACATTCACAACCTCGTGGGGCACATTCACCTACCGAGTCATGCTCTTTGGCCTTAAAAATGCTGGAGCCACCTTCCAGTGCACCATAATGTACTGCTTCTGCGATCTCGTTCACATCATGTTGGGTTGTTTCGACAACCTCATCGCGTGGTTGCAAAACCACACACAACACATAGACGAATTGTGACAAGTCCTAATGCAATGTCACCAGTGTAGAATCTGCTTGAACCCATCCAAGTGTGTTTTCTATGTCCCAAGGGGCCATCTCCAAGGATTCATCATGTCAGACAAAGGAATGACCGCTGATCCTGGGAAAGTCCAAATGACTTTCCCCCTAACGTCACCCCTTTGAGTGAAAACATTCTAAATTGTATTATAGTCTTTCCATTTTTTGTTTTACACATTTTTCCTGACTGAGTCTTATGTATCGTTTCCTCTCGTTGCTTCAGATGGAGCACACCTCAGATCGGTATATTAGATTCATAGATAGAGCAAGAAGATGGTACCTAAACCTCGCCTCGACTCCATGGGCAATATACTCCCCATCACATGAGTTGATCCACATCAACGAAATATGCATGGGCACCACAACCAACAACCAGGTGGAGTATGATGGTGTCAATGGCCTCTTGGCCACCACTCTACAATTAGGAATTCACCATATCTATGTCTTCTTAGACCCCCAGCTGCTCATTTCTCAACTGAACAAACACTATTGAGTTTGTGATCCCTGCCTCTTTAGAAAGTACCTGCGCACTAAACACATGGTTAGAACATTTGAATCCATCACATTCACACATGTTCCCAGGAACCTCAATAGTGTCGCAGATCAAATGGCTAACGATGTTCTAAATTGGCACATCCATAACAGTATATAGGAAACATACAACCATAACATAATGCATAATCATGTCTAAAAATACACACACAGTGTAATAATACATCATATAGACATTTGCATTCCACAACATCATAAAAGACTCACATAATAAAACCATAAAAATGCATCCACGTGCGTAAAAATATATATATAGATAAAGAGATAAGTCGCATGTCCAAGACATGTCCAATACAAAATGAGAAGCCACATATGCTTTCTCAACAGGATATACATAGCAACACAAAAACTCCTAAGTGCACTAATGCACTAAGGGAAGCACGATCAGCTGCTAATTCAAAGTCACCTGGAACCGGTTCGAGACACCTCTCAGACCTCCGGGCTCAAATTTATATCTCTTTATGAGACCATTGTCTCATGTTTAATAAGTTAATTTCGGGACCATCTCCCACAAGTCACCTCGATTCATGAGCCATGACATGACGATGCGAATGTCTACGGACCGATACTCGTATCACACTTCCCGACCGGTACTCATGCAAACTGTTGGGCCGCCGCCCGTTAAGGATTGTACTATAATTTTACTTTTTGTATTTACAATTGTCTGTTTTTTTTCACTGCACCTTACGCGGACATCTGGACCATCGTCCAAAAAACCCTTTGTTTTTCTTCCATGTATTTTACATAGAAGTGTCCTCGGGCTGCCACTCATTAAGAAATGTAATTTTAGTTTTTATTTTGTATTTTTAACACATAGATTGTCTTTTCTTTTTACCACACCTTACGTGGACCTCTATAACACTGTCCACAAAATGATTTCTTTTCTTGCACATATTTGGCATATAATTGCCCCCAAACTTGCACTCACATCACATGTAGTCAAGTTCATCCACCACAACACACACACACGCTTTCTTGACCTCTGTCTGAGAGCCACCTCAGTTTGCGTGCCTCTGCCGCACCGACTCGCAGGCCTCTGCTGCGATGTATCCCACACATGTATTGGTATGTTTGAGAGCCTTCTGCTCTGTCCATACTGCATGGATGACCTTTGGACCTCTGTCCACCGTTCTGACATGGGGCACCACTCGTGCCACCGCAGTCAGTTGACCACACTGGAGTTTCGTTTAAGCTCTTTTTTGACTCCTTAAAACAATGAAAAGATCGCCGAGCGCATCTGCTTCCTTCCCACTCGCTAAAGTATAGGAAAGGGAATCTACATCGTCTCGTTTACCTCCTTTTATGGACCATGTAGGCCACCTCATGAAAAGGACCTCCTTGGCACACTCAATCCAAGACCGATCCCCTCTGCATACTTTTGTGCTTTCTCGGGCAGAGGGGCCACACTTTATGGAAAAGCTCACCACTGGTTGTCGTTAAGTTCTTTTTCAGCCGTCTCAATAAGAAAAGATCACCAAGAAAACTTGGTTTTGTTCATGCTCGTAAAAGTATTTGAATGACCATCTAGTCAGTATAGGTTTAACGTTTTTTGGCCTGATTGGACTACCAATGGTAAAGAATTCTCTCATCCCCTCCAGGATGGGTGAGCTCTCCTATGTATACTTTTATCCTTTTTTGGGTATAGGAGACTACCAATGAAAAAGAGCCCCCACTGGAGTCTTCTTTGTGCTTTTAGATTCTCTAAAATTGAAAGCACCATCGAGCACTTACCTTCTCGGGCTCGCCAAAAATCCACGAGATCGTACCACAACGGTGTCCCTAGACACCTCCACATAGAAAATAGTTTGGTAGCATCCCCACATTGGGTCGCCTTTGTTTAGAGTACTCTGCAATGTGTCTTCCTTGGATCCCATTAGTATCAAAAGTGTCCTCTGCCTCCAAGCATTTTCCATCTGCAGCGACATTCCCGGTATTACAGCTATGATCCCATTCCCATGAGTTATGTTTCATTTGCTGCCTGGTCCACCCTGCCATCATACTCTGAACAAAGGAAGTTTGAGTCTCCCACTCCCTCCCTACCCCTGTTTAGTTTTTCCCTTCCCTCCCCTTCCCCCCAAATTCAGTGAGTCAGTCCGTAGATTGCTTCACACCTTTCGGTTATCCCTCGTGCTCCTGGTCAAGGAAACATCATTGCCTTGACTAGGGCCAGGTCTCCCTCTATCGATGCCAACACACATATTCCATAGGATAGACCTAGAGGTCCCTGTACCTTGGTTTCATTTACATCATTGACGAGTTCCTTGGACCACTTGAGAGGAGTCCTTAGTGCCTCTTAGGGTGGTTGTTTCTCACGTGCTCGACTTCAACTCCATCATTGCATTGTTGATATTCGTACAAGGTTTGTTCCACACAATACTTGGTCGAAGACCCCGGATGTCACCCGACTCTAGCACATTGGTGAGTCCACTCGAGGGACCTAAACATGTTATGTCCCTTGTGATTTCTGAGTTGCATTGGAGATAGTGTTCAGAAGCCCCAACAGTGCTTCGATATACCTTTATGATTGATACAACATACTTGTACCACACAGTCTCTGACTCTTAATCAACGAGTCCATACAACTAGTACCATTCCAGATCCAGCAGATCGTTAGTCATGAAGATGTAGCATTCCATGAGAATGCCATAGGTCCAATGTACCAGATCAGTATTGTATTCAGCCTCACATAGAGGCAACCAGCATTGTAACATCAGTTGTATATGATCGACTCTTGTATTTTAGAGCATAGATCAAATGATTCTTTTGACATTGTCACGAGCATGGGGATGCCCACCTCGTCCATATACATGTCACACATTTATTGTATCTCACCCATTTATGAGAACCAAATTAATACAAAACCAAAAGCCACCATGCCCCAGCCTCGGAAGCACCACCTCTCGACAACAAATCCTATGATGTCCGTTAGCCATACGTTGAGCTCCTGCCCTCACACATTAGGGGGCAATCTATTAACCCAAAAATACCCCACACAACTCTCAATGGCCTACACCACCCAAGGACACCATCTCACAACACTCCTTTCACTCCATAAGACCTTCCATTTGACCCCCACACCTCCAAAAGAGCCCAAGGATGAAGAAAAGGGCTAAAACCCCAAACAAGAGCCCAAAATAGCCCCCTAGGAGCTAAAGCCCTAAAAAAGGGGCTAAAGTTAGGGCAAAAGGGGCTAAAGGCCCCAAAAAGGGGCTAAAGCCCTGACCAAGGGCTTAAAACCCTAAAATCCCTTGGAAAAACTATAAAAGGAGGGTGGGGGGTCACTCTCAAAACACTCCTCACTTGCCTATTGTTATGCTACCCGTGGATGCTTTGAGACCCCTTTCTCTCAAACCACCCACTCTCCCTCTCCTCCATCTCCATCTCATCAAGCCATTGCTTCCCAACCAAGAGTAAGGTGCTCCCATGAGCTAGGGCATTGTGGCCCATTTCCACCTAAGTGAGGTATAATTTCTTTTCATGGTTATTTATTTGTTTTGTTTCCTAACCCTCATTTCTATTTGCAGGTTTTTCATTAACATTTTTTGTAGGTTTTCTCCATTGCAGCTTAGGTTTATTTTACAGGTTTTGGAGGCAGAACCCTAACCTACTGTGTGTAGAGGGGTTCAACAGGGCTTCATCTCCTCTTCTTTATTTTCTCACATTAGCTATTAGATCTAGTTTACAATAGTGCTCCATTTGCTTATGTTCTTGCTTAGATTAGATTAGTCTCAATTCGCTACTTTGTTTAAGTCATATTTCATTCCATTTTTTTTACTGTTTTCAAACGGTAGGAACCTACCCTTGTGCCCTATAGGCACAAGGGAGCCATTCCTGCTCCTGTAGTGAGGAGAAATTCTCACTACAATCTACATCAATAAATCTCTATGTGATACTCTGCGTCTCTACGTTTAACTTTGCGATTGTAACAAGTCACTAAGAGGCTTACCTTTTGAATTGTCCGAGGACCTTGAAGAGACATCATCCTACAGGCCAACCTAGCCTCTCTTTTTTCTTGGCCCGTATTCCCCAAATGATTTCCTTAACAAGGTGAAAAAATAATTTGGTGTTGTGTTACGTTATCCAATCTATTTCCATTAGGATACTGGGATTTAGGTTAGGTAGAGTGGCCTCAAGGATATAAGAAAAATGTAAGTGCGTAGCAAGTAGGGTTCTGATGAGTACTAATGAGTTGAACACAATTTGTTTTTAGGGATTCCACTTGTTATGTAATTTGGAACTGTTGTTTGGATAAAGTTGTTTTGGGAAACTACAAGAAAATTGTAATGACAACAAGCTTTTCCTTTAGAGAAACCAACATAAAAGTGTATTTGTTCAAAGTAGCTAACACAAAAATCTTTGATAGGCATTAAGTCCAACCAAACAAAACAATTTATATTTTGATTTCTTTCATAGAAATATTGAGGAAATAGGATTTAGGGTTACTAGAGATTTTTAAGAGAGATAGAGGTTGGCTGCTAGAAATAGAGGAAGGGTAAGACTAAGCGGAAGTTAAACACCATGCTCTAAGGCATAGCTGGCTCACTGAAACTATACTGAATCTCCCTTAGTTGTGGATCTTGAAGAATACGGATTGATGTTAAATTTGAGTTACTTTAAGTTCAATGATTTTTCATTGTATTAGTAGAGTTCACTCAATAGGTGTGTGAGCAAATCTCACCCTTAAGAAGGTCTTGTATATATATGCATGCATATATAATTTGAACTTGTTCTAATCAACAACTTTTATAGTTGGCTTTAGAAAAACAACAAATAGTACATAGTCTAAATATGATGATAGAATATATAGTTTTACTTTTATTGTTCCAAAACTATCTCTATGCCAATCTCTCCAATATAGACAACAAGAGCGTGGGGAACTCACTAATTTTGTTGGGAACTACTAATTGTTGAACTTCATCTCATTCACCATTTTGGTAGAATAACAAGAATTTTTTATCATGTTAGACAATAAATGTTTTCCTATCACTATGTTCGACTAAGTAAGAGATACAGATCCATAGCCATACATGACATAAGCACCAATAGAATCATAGGTAGAATCCATTAGTTAAGCAGTCATTGAAGCATCACCAGTTGTAGATCATTTTAGAAACCCATAGCCTACAGTAGCATATCCAATAAACATAACCATAACCATAAGCTCTCTCTCTCTCTCTCTCTATACATATATATATATATATATATCTCAAATTAAATGCTGGTGCAAAAATATGTTATCTTGTTTCATTTTATGTTATTATTAGCTGAGAAATGAATATATATTGGAAAATACAATAAGGACTGACTTGGTGACATAGTTCAACAAATATATAGACCAACCAGTAAACTCATGAAAGAGATCACCACTTTTCTAATAGATAATAGTGTCTACTTCCACAGTATATAATCAATCTCTTAAATGTCGAGGAAATTTGTACTACAACCCAAAAACATGTGTATTTTCTAGGATTTGATTAAGCTATCAATTTGATCATCCTCCTCTTTAAAAACAAATTAATTCCAATACATGCTGCATGAAGAAGTTGATGTATTTTGGGGTTACTCCAAAAAGTGTTTTCTCCTTTGCTATGAGAGCACCATGTCTCCTAATGTTTTCACCATTGATGTGATTACATCTCCCATCCCTGAAATAGAAACGAAAATATCCCCGTCTGCTAGGGACATGCCCCAAACCTGATGAAGGACATCCCCAACAAATTTTTCAAAAAATCAAGGAACATCTCTTGAAATTGAGGACATCCCTACTGAACTTACTAAAAAAAATCACTACTTCTTTAAAAAAAAGAAATAAAAAAAGGAAAAGTGTGCACCCAGCAGGAACCCCGACAACATCATTGCTGGGCCCATTATATTTTCCAAAAAAAACTTAACGTGTACCATAAGAAAAAACATAGGGTTTAGTTTGTTGGTTGTCTTAAAACATAGGGTTTACTATGCTTATTTTCTTGCAGGAAAATGGCGGCTAGTATTATCTATTGAAGAACATAAATCCTCAATTTAAAACTTCATACTTCACTTTTCAGATTTCCAGGTTTCTCAGTTCTCAGTTCTCAGTTTCACACTTCGGATTTTCCTATTTCAGATTTTATGTTTCACTTTCAAATTTATTCTTCTCCAATTTCCACATGTCTTCAATTTTATTTTCCCTGATCCACCCTTGGGCTATTGAGCAATTTTTGAACATAGTTGGTGAAACATTTGAAGTCTTAATGAATGATGAATCTGAAAAATGATTCATCATTTAAACGTAATTCTCATCCTAATTCTCATAAATTTCAATTATATTTTTCAAAATTTTAAACTTTTTCATATATATAAAATTCTATATGTTAAGTGCCCTGACATCCCCCTATCAAATGATTTTTGAAAGTGTCGTCTCCATCCCCACACCCACATACGCTGGCAACTTACATGGCAATCACTAGTTGATTTCCATACTTGTTTTAGAACAATTTCCCAAGGTTAAATGGTAATATAACTTCCTTCTTCTGTTTGACTTAGTTTTACTTCAGAATTCTTCTAGTCATTTCCCCTTGTTGGAGAACTTATAATGGGTCTTCAACACCATCACTACTTTCATTTGTATATGATTTCTATATATATATTTTGTATGCTTTGGGATGTGCGCTGGTATTTATGGATATAAAGATAGCTATTTTATTCTTATGAAGATATGGTATCAGAATGTGCCATGATTTATTACTCTCCAAACATGTCATCCCCATCCTTGCATACCCTTGGCAACACAACTGTATTCTTCTACTTGACTTAGTTTTACTTCAAAATGCTTCTAGTTTTTTTACTCTGATTGGAGAACTTACAAAATAGTTTCCAACAACATCACTGCTTTCATTTGTATATGATTGCTAAATAAATATGGTATGCTTTGAGACAAACAATTATGCTGAATTCAAATCTCTACTTCTTTTGATGAAAATAAGTTTAGAAAAGGGACATCCTCAACTTCATGTTTTTTGTGATTCTAAGCTTACTATCAAGTCGATGAAGGGGGAAACCAAGTCCAAAGGTCTGGCCTACATAATTTGGGTAATTCATCTAAAAAACTTGCCAGCTCCTTTAAAAACATATATTTCACCTAAATTTCCAAGAAACATAATGGTTCAGCTGATTCTCTGTCAAAGGAGGCATTAACTGGAATTCTCTCACAACTCACATAACAGGAATTCAGAGAATATTCCTTGGCCACTTCCATGACATCATTAATTTTTTAAGTCTAAGTCTATTAAGAAGTAAACTCTGTTTTATTTTGTTGATGTTATCTTATGCAAATTTATTGTATATTCATGTTACTAGACAGAGTATAAGCTCTGTGATCAAGTCAGCTCAGAGCATTGATTCTCAGGAAAAAACCGGAGAAGACTAGAGGATTGAGTAGATGGCTTGTTTCACAACGTATGGGACAGATTGTAGAAATTTTTCAGAGGGAAAAGGTTGAAGAGTTCCAATTATTGCAATTAACCATGGGCACACTCAAAGAGATGGGAGTACATGTTGTTGGGCCTCGAAGAAAGCTGATCCATGCTATTGATCAACTAAGCTATCCTTACTATTTCAAATCCTTTTGAACTCCTTTGACATAGAAACCTAGAAAGGAAAAATCCTTGTTTTTGGAAGGAAAGAAAGGTCGAAATCTTTATTTAATGGTTTCTTCTTAATCATATTTTAATCTTCAGTACATGGCCAGGTGTGAAATGCTGCTATGCTAACTTTTGAAGCATAGTCCATGGTTGAACACTCTTTCAAAAATGGTTTAACCATGATCTTTGGATTGTAGTAATAATACATCTCTTTCCACATGAAATAAAAGCTCTGGAGATTTTGGAATAATAGAGACTTTAGGTTTTCAAGTGAAAATACCTGTCTAATGATGGTGATCTCGCTGCAATCCTCGGTTGCGAATTTTTTTGGAGTTAATCGAAGACAATGGAGATGGTAGCCTTGGTGACTCTGGCCTGGACCTGCTTGTACACTAGTTCATGCAAGTTTGACAGTTTCACCTACAACAGATTCGTGATTCCTAGCATAAAGAAAATGGAATCTAAGATGTTCAATTTTCCTGAGCCACTCAACAATAGAATGCTGGATCAAAATCCTAACCTGTGGGTTAGTAGCAAGAAGGAAGAAAAATAATTCTTCTTTTCCATGGATCTCTGGTTCATCCTGATCCTCTTCTTTCTGGGTATAGGCAAGAAAATTTCGGGAAAAATTACATTTTGAATTTTGAGATAAATGCAAGGGCTAAGAGTGGTCGATTCAAGCTCTTTGCTTTTTCTTTTAAGATAAGATATAAAATATCCAAAAAAATTCTTTTTTCTTTTAAGATAAGATATAAAATATAAAAAAAATTATAAGAAAGGAACATACAATTATATTAATTAAAAGTATAATTATTAAATATAAATATAAATTTTATTTAAATATTTAAATATAAATATAAAATAGTAGTTAACTATTTCAATAATATTTATATATTTTTTAAAATTAGTATAGAAACATAATCTATACATTTAACATAAATATAATGCCATGAGATTTATATATTTTAGAATCAATTGTTATAAAATTTTAAAACCAGATAAAATGAAAAAAAATTAGACAAACACAAGGTTAAAAAACACAAAAGCATAGACATTAGGTTATACTAAGAAGAAACTTGTAATGTGAAGGAGAGTAAATCAAGAAACATATGAGATAAATTATTTTTCTATGACAAGTATTTAAGGAGGATCTAGCCTATTAATTATTTGTATCAATAATGTAAGTGCCAACACATAGTCCATATTAGATAATTCCTTCTAGAGAGTGTCCTGCACTGACAATGCCCTAGGTTTAATCTTGTGTGGTGTCAACCTAATCCTAGTAATGGTGAGGGTTGAAGAAAATTTAAAATCTAGGGCCAAAGAACTCATAGTATAAGGAAGGACTCTAGTGATGTATTTATGAGTAAGTAGGTGTCATGCATAAATGATTCTTTTAAGCAAATTATTGTCCTAAAACCTCTTGATGTAGCACAATATGGAGCTTGTGTGGATTTGTGGCTATCGATTAATGTCTTAACCACTTCCTCCTTGTTTTTACATTTTCATGCTTAGTTAGAAGTGGTTAAACCTTGGAGACCACATCATGGAGGTTGCTAATGATGCGTGCTAGCCTTGAGTCTTTTTTTGGAATGAACTCACACATGTGGATTGCTCTTTCAGCTTCAGTGTGGACCAATTCTTCATTGAATACTTATTGTTGTAGGCATTAGCAAATCAACGACCAAAATAGCATGTCAAGCAAGCCCAAGGTATATTGATTAGTGATGTTCTCAATACTGATTTGACTATTGAAATATCTAAGGAAAAAGTGCAGGTACCCCTCATTGAACTTATGAAATCCTAGTCCAAATAGTTTGAACAAAAAAGGTATTAGAGTTGAAAGAGACCAAGGAGATGTCAGTTGTGTCAACTTGTGTCAAGGTGTGAACCAAGGAGGAGGGAATGGTACTCATTCTTTATTATATGCTACATTGCTGGTCAATGATCTAGTTTTTGCAACTCATGGGATATTCAGAACTGCCTACGTTCTTGGATTAATTAAATAATGTCAGTACTTTAGAGATCATGCCTAAGAATCGCCTTGTTTAATTTACTACTACCTACCTTATTATATGTTTGTGCTTGGTTGGGTTGGCACTATGACCAATCGTATCTTGCCTACCTACTTTTACTTATGTGCATCATAATATATTTTTCCTTAACGAATATTAGATTAATTACCTCAAGCACATTGAAGGAAGACATGGTTTTATACAACCTTTTGACTTCCTTCCTTTGTCGGGCATGAAAATAGTGGGTTGCTACATAATTGTATGCTTGAGTTAGTAGCCTCAAACAATGTGATGCCCCTCGATGTTTTGAAGAAGCTTGGCCTGCAAATATCCAGACCTTATCAAAGTATGCATCCTACAGACTCAAGGAAAATCAAGGTCCTTGTATTGATCAAATACTTACAGGTAAGACTTGCTGCATACTTGGATGTTGGATTTTTTATAGATAGTTGGTGTCATTGATGTGCCATATCCAAGGGGTATGTTTATCTATAAGAAATGGGTAGCAAATTTAGGAGGAAGCATTCAGTTGGAAAAAGTTATAAAGCTAAATGTTGTGTTCATTGAGATCTGTATTCCCTTAATTGCACATTTTCACAAGATAAATAGTTAATCTCCACAAGGAGAGAATCTTTACCTTCTAAGAGTGACAAACTAGTGATGAATTCCATAGATACATCTTCTCGCTTATGGTTAGTAGTTCCAAATAACAATTATTCATAACTAGAAATATCTGGTTAAATAGGATATAGTTGAGAGTCCATAAGGATAAAAATGTATGATGATAATGAATGTGATGATTGATACAAATACTTGTGACATTTTAAATACCATTGAATGGTCACAAGGTATGATAGGACACAATTATTCTATATGTCTCAGCATATTGGATATTATTACTGATCATGCAGAGATCTGTATGGGTGTATGAGTATGCACCTTAGATGTATTTGGAATCCCTAATTCCAATGAGAAAACTTGTTTTCAGTTCCAGGAAGTTACAGTGATGATTTTTCTCAGTATACCATTCGGGTGCAATTTTGCCGTGCTGAATGGCCTATCAGAGCAAAGATGTGATTTGATTGGTTCACCTAGGTGTTGAAAAACTGAGTTTAACTGCTTGCTGGTTTAATGAACAATTTGTGTGTTTCACTTCAGCCGGTTTTGCATAGGCTTGAAGCTACTTATAAAATTTTTTCTGAACAATTTAAACACGCAGAAAAACACTAACAGGCTGAAAACAAATGCATGCACACCATAAAAATTTAATCAGAGATTTTTGGCTAATCAGCCCTAGAAAAACCCCCACGGGGAAAACCAGTCAGAGAGGAGAGATTTAATTATTTATTCAGTAAATTTACAGGACAAAAATTTAATGATGCAAATACAACTTATCTCCACCAGCAGTCTAGAAAAATGTTCAGCAGTCCATTTTTCTCAATTTCTGTGCCCACATTAATGCCGCTGTCCAGCAAAAACTCAGCCGTACAGTCCCTCGAAATTTGTGCCAACAAACAGGCCGTACAGCATTAAATGACACCGTACAGTCCCTCGAAACTCGTGCTGAATCGTACAGGTCGTACACTCAGGCCATACCTCGATTTCTGTGCAGGAAATAAATGCAGCCGCACAGCTTTAAATGTAGCCGTACCTTTCCTCGAAAATTGTGCAGCCGTACAGCGAAATCTGAGCCACAATAAATGCGGCCGTACCTTGATTTCTGTGCTGCAATAAATGCAGCCGTACTCCCTGGCCGTACCTCGAAATTCGTGCCCTCACAGCTCCTCGAAATCTGTGCACAAACTTTCCTGAAATCGTACCCTCCTTCAGCAATTCGACCTCTGCTTGCTCAGCTCTCTCCTCAGCTCTTCTCTTCTCCTGAAAAAA
>LPNX011118945.1:59276-78911 GCA_001517045.1 Pseudotsuga menziesii | reverse complement strand
CATCAGTAGAAATATGCCGAAGCTCAACTGCTCCTCTCTGAACGTAGTCTCAGATGAAATGATATCTGATCTCTATGTGCTTTGACCTGTCATGGAACACTGGATTCTTAGAGAGCTGAATGCAACTCTTATTGTCACAGTAGATCACCGTAGGCCTAAGCTCCTGATCAAACAAGTCTACCAAAAGCTTGCAAAGCCACAGTGCTTCACAAGTAGCCTGACTGGCTGCCATATATTCAGCCTCAGCCGAACTCAATGCAATGGATCTCTGTTTCCGGCTGAACCATGACACTGCTGACGAGCCCAAACTGAAACAACAACCGGAAGTGCTCTTCCGATCCCGCACGCAACCGGCCCAATCTGAATCTGTAAAGCCAACCAATCTGACTCCATCCGAACCCCTGTAGTCCAGACCATAGTCCACTGTCCCTACAAGATATCTCAAAATGTGCTTTGCAGCTGTCCAGTGCACACTCCTAGGCTCAACCATGAACTGGCTAAGAGTGTTCACCACAAAGCACAAATCTGGCCTGGTGTTGACCAGATACATCAACGAACCAATAGGCTGACGATATAGTGTAGGATCTACCAACTTACCCTCGGAAGCATGGAGTTGCTTCCAGTTGCTAATCATAGGTGTAGACATAGGCCTGCAGTCCTCCATCTGGAATCTCCTCAGAATATCAGCTGCATATTTTCCTTGTCCAAGGAAAATGTGGCCAGGCTCCTACCATACCTCCATCCCCAAATAATAGTGCATCAGCCCAATATCGGTCATCTCATACTCTGAAGCTAAGTCTCTCTTGCAGTGTGCAATGAGATGCTCAGCACCTGTGATGAACAGATCATCAACATACAACAAAAGAATGAGCGACTCCCCCCCAACCACAATGAAGTAAAGGTTGGGATCCGCCTCACTCTTCTGAAATCCCATCGATGTCAGATACTCATCTATCCTGGAGTACCAAGCTCTAGGATCTTGCTTTAACCCGTACAAAGCTTTCTTCAACCTGCATACATGAGAATCCCTCCCATGTATCTCGAATCCCTGTGGCTGCTCTAGATAGACTTCCTCCTGCAGAAGACCATTGAGAAATGCGGTCTTCACATCCATCTGGTGGATCCTCCAACCCATCTCTGCTGCTATAGAAATCACTGCCCTGATAGAAGAATATCGGGCAACAGGAGCAAAGGTCTCATCATAATCGACTCCCTCAACCTGTGAGAATCCTCGAGCCACAAATCTAGCTTTTTACTTCTCAACGCTGCCATCCGCAGCATGCTTTACCTTGTAAAGCCATCTGGAAGTCACAACTGACTTCCCCTCCGGTCTCGATACAATCTCCCATGCATCATTCTTCATGATGGAATGGTACTCTTCCATCATGGCATCTCTCCAAACTGAATGCTGGGTAGCCTCCTCAAATGTAGATGGCTCAGAGTCGCGAAGGCATGCAACAAGAGCCATATCATCTCTAACCACACCAAGCCTCTCAGGCTCCACTACTGCCCTAATCCTCTCCCGGGGTCTACCAACTGTCTCGGCATCCTTCAAGGTCTCCTGAAGCCACTTAGGCTTCCTCTTCCTTGAAGGCTTCTCCTCCTCATCTGAAGAAGTCCCGGTGCCAGAATGTCCTAAACCCAGAGGACCAGTAACCGAAGATCCTGTGCCTGCTAATGCTGTCACCTGAGGACTCAAACCTGTACCTGTCCTAGACACTGTCCCTGAAGTACCAACTTCCTGAATCACTGAACCTAAAGACACTGTACCTGTACCCTGTGATCCAGACCCTCCAGAAACCTGTGGACCTGTAAGCTGTATCGAAGAAGCCTACACTAACTGAGGTGTGGAGGCTGGTGCCTCCCCCTGCTCTAACTCTCTTGACTTTCGGAAGGCTCGCTCCTCATCAAACTTTACTTCCCGGTGGACAACAACTTTCTGCGAACAAGGTAAGTAAATCCTATAAGCCTTCGAAGTCTCATCGTATCCCACAAAGATACCTCTCTCAGCGGTGGGATCAAACTTCGTCCTCTTGTCAGAAGGGACGTGAGAGTAAGTGAAAGAGACAAATATGCGGAAATGGCTCACCTCAGGCTTCTTGCCCGAATACATCTCCTCAGGAGTCTTGCTCCCCACAGCCCTGTGAGAACTCCTGTTCTGCAGGTATACTACAGTACTACATGCCTCAGCCCAAAGAAAGAACGGCAATCCCTGATCATGGAGCATAGCCCTGGCTGCTGCCACAATAGACCTGTTCTTCCTTTCCGCTACTCCATTCTGCTTAGGAGTATAAGGAACCGTCAGCTGTCTCTAAATCCCCTCCTGTGTACAGAATGCGCCGAACTCCTTGGAGGTATACTCACCCCCATTGTCCGACCTCAATGTCCAGATCTGTCTACCTGTCTGCTTCTCCACAAGGGCTTTGAACCCTTGGAAGACTCTCAATACAAGCTCAAACTTCTTGCTCCTCAAGAAGTAGATCCAGGTCTTCCTGGAGTAGTCATCTATGAAGCTGATATAGTACTCGAAACTTGTCAGGGACCGTGAGGTCATGGGACCGCAAATATCAGAATGGATCAAATCAAGCACCCCGACAGCTCTGGTGTCACTGCTTGGAAAAGCAGTCTTGGTGTACTTTCCCAAAGCACACCCCCTGCACACATCACTCTGCTCTGTGCTGAACTCAGGTAAACCTGTGACCATACACCTCAACAATCTCAGAGCTGGGTAATGTAAGTGAGCCATCCTCCGATGCCAGAGCTCACAAAGCTCGCTGCTGCTGCTATGTGCCAAAGCACACTGTGGCTGAAACAATAACCTGTACATCTTCCCACACCTGAAACCAATGTCCATGGCACCGGACATACCTGTGGTCTTGGGATATACCTGTACTCTCCCATCCGAAAAGCACACCCCAAGCCCCCTGTCCTCAATAGTGGAAACTGATACAAGGTTCTTTTTCAGCCCCGGAACATACAACACATCTCGTAGAGTCATGGGACTCATGGACTCCCTCTGAAATGTGACGGTACCCCTACCAACAGCTCTCACAACGGTGTTGTCCCCAAGGACAACCTCCACATCCCTACCTGACTCTGACAACTCTGAGAACACCCCTCGAGCTCCCATCATGTGGCTCATGGCTCCACTGTCAATGTACCAAGTAGAAGAGGTGGATGAACCCCCCTCATGTCCTGCCAACAAGGAATGCTCCCTGTCCTGATCCATATCTATGCTGGTGTCTAATGTGACTCTCTCTCTGTCAGTCTCTCCAGCATAAAGGGAAAAATCCCTCTGAAAAGCAACACTAAACTCATCAACCTCAGCTGAGGCTGCAGTCTGCTGTCCCTGCCCCTTCTTCTTCTTCTTGCTTGGACACTGAGAGGCATAGTGTCCAAACGCCTGACAAGCATAGCACTTGATTTTACTCAAGTCCTTTTTCTGTCCACTCTGCTGTCCCTGCTGCTGCTGCTGCTTTGCCCCACCCTTCTTGGGGCCCTTCTTCTTCTTCCCTTTGGCTGCCAAGGCCACATCCTCATCATCAGCCCCTCTCTGAGAGCTACTACCCTGTACGAGACCCCTCCTGGTCTCCTCTTGCACAAAGTCATCCCATAGCCTCTCCCAGTCAGGGAGGTTCTCCCTGCCCACAATGGCCTGCACAAAGGCACTCCAGGACTTTGAAGCCCCGTTCACCGCTGTCCGCACAAGCTCTGTAGGGGCAACCACCTCCCCCACTGCTGCAAGTTCATCCTTTACAGCAGAAATCCTGGTCAGGTAAGCTGTGACCCCCTCACCTCCATTCATCCTTATACTCTTGAGTTTTTCTCTGAGAACCATTTTCCGGTTCTCATTAGAACTCTCATACAAGGTGATCAGGGCTGACCACATCTTGTGATCCCTGTCCTTCCCTGAAATGTGAGGAATGATGTGATCTTTCACGGCATCAAGAATAATCCTTCTGGCTTTGCAGTCCTTCTTATTGAAGGCAGTAAGGGCTGCTGCATCTGTAGATGCAGGAATGGTTATGGGGTTTGCAGTAGTGTTCCTCACTATCTCTGGCCATAACTCATTCTCTTCAAGTAACAGCAAAATCCTAGCCTTCCACAGCACAAAATTCCCTGTCCCATCCAACCTATCCTCCAATCTAAGTCCCGTAGCCATCTCAGCAACAACCCAACAAAGTGCTGTTCACTAACAGAAATAAAATCACAAAAAATTTCTGAATGCTGCAAATTTCTGTGTGTCTGCAAAAATCACTGTTTCTACCCCCTTTGCTCTGATACCATGTTGAAAAACTGAGTTTAACTGCTTGCTGGTTTAATGAACAATTTGTGTGTTTCACTTCAGCCGGTTTTGCATAGGCTTGAAGCTACTTATAAAAATTTTTCTGAACAATTTAAACACGCAGAAAAACACTAACAGGCTGAAAACAAATGCATGCACACCATAAAAATTTACTCAGATATTTTTGGCTAATCAGCCCTGGAAAAACCCCCACGGGGAAAACCAGTCAGAGAGGAGAGATTTAATTATTTCTTCAGCAAATTTACAGGACAGAAATTTAATGATGCAAATACAACTTATCTCCACCAGCAGTCTGGAAAAATGTTCAGCAGTCCATTTTTCTCAATTTCTATGCCCACATTAATGCCGCTGTCCAGCAAAAACTCAGCCGTACAGTCCCTCAAAATTTGTGCCAACAAACAGGCCGTACAGCATTAAATGATGCTGTACAGTCCCTCGAAACTCGTGCTGAATCGTACAGGCCGTACACTCAGGCCGTACCTCGATTTCTGTGCAGGAAATAAATGCAGCCGTATAGCTTTAAATGCAGCCGTACCTTTCCTCGAAAATCGTGCAGCCGTACAGCGAAATATGAGCCACAATAAATGCGGCTGTACCTCGATTTCTGTGCTACAATAAATGCAGCCGTACTCCCTGGCCGTACCTCAAAATTCGTGCCCTCACAGCTCCTCGAAATCTGTGCACAAACTTTCCTGAAATCGTACCCTCCTTCAGCAATTCAACCTCTGCTTGCTCAGCTCTCTCCTCAGCTCTTCTCTTCTCCTGAAAAAAAGAAAGTGAAGTCTCTTTGCCTCCCTCAACCCTTTTGTTTTCCCTAAGTGAGTTTCTTAATCCAACGGTGGAGAAAGAATCAAATCAATGGCCAAGATGAAATGAGAGTGAAAATCACTTTTATTTATTTCTCATAAATAAAATCACTCACCCACTTAAATTTATCAAAAAGTGACTTTATGGTTATAAAGTCTCATTAAGTGACTTTTAATGTGAGGGTCACCTTTTTCCCTCTTAAAGTGACTTTAGGCAAAAATTAAAGTCACCTAGGGAACATCTGCCTAGGTACAAAAACTAACACTCCCTCTTACCGAGGAAGGTGTTCCGTACCACTCCCAACTTATCTCTGAAGAAGACGAACTTGCCCCTCCCCAAAGACTTCATCAAGATGTCAGCTACCTGCTCATCAGTAGAAATATGCCGAAGCTCAATTGCTCCTCTCTGAACGTAGTCTCAGATGAAATGATATCTGATCTCTATGTGCTTTGACCTGTCATGGAACACTGGATTCTCAGAGAGCTGAATGCAACTCTGATTGTCACAGTAGATCACCGTAGGCCTAAGCTCCTGATCAAACAAGTCTACCAAAAGCTTGCGAAGCCACAGTGCTTCACAAGTAGCCTGACTAGCTGCCATATATTCAGCCTCAGCCGAACTCAATGCAATGGATCTCTGTTTCCGGCTGAACCATGACACTGCTGACGAGCCCAAACTGAAACAACAACAGGAAGTGCTCTTCCGATCCCGCACGCAACCGGCCCAATCTGAATCTGTAAAGCCAACCAATCCGACTCCATCCGAACCCCTGTAGTCCAGACCATAGTCCACTGTCCCTGCAAGATATCTCAAAATGTGCTTTGCAGCTGTCCAGTGCACACTCCTAGGCTCAACCATGAACTGGCTAAGAGTGTTCACCGCAAAGCACAAATATGGCCTGGTGTTGACCAGATACATCAACGAACCAATAAGCTGACGATATAGTGTAGGATCTACCAACTTACCCTCGGAAGCATGGAGTTGCTTCCAGTTGGTAATCATAGGTGTAGACATAGGCCTGCAGTCCTCCATCTGGAATCTCCTCAGAATATTAGCTGCATATTTTCCTTGTCCAAGGAAAATGTGCCCAGGCTCCTGCCATACCTCCATCCCCAAATAATAGTGCATCAGCCCAATATCGGTCATCTCATACTCCGAAGCTAAGTCTCTCTTGCAGTGTGCAATGAGATGCTCAGCACCTGTGATGAACAGATCATCAACATACAACAAAAGAATGAGCGACTCCCCCCCAACCACAATGAAGTAAAGGTTGGGATCCGCCTCACTCTTCTGAAATCCCATCGATGTCAGATATGTATTATTTTTTTTTCATATATTAATATATATCTATTGATGTTTCCATGTACTTATATTAAAGGAAAGACACCCTACAACATGTCATCCAGAGGAAGTGCTTTCAGAACAAGTTCAGGATCAGGATCATGGAGCGTGTATGTTTAATGGAGAACAAGTAAATGATCATATTGAACAAGATGATCATGTCGATGATATAATTGAAGATGATGGTACAAATACATTGATCCATGATTTATTTAACGTTATAATGGATGATGACGATGATGTTGATAATGAAAATGATGATGACTTTAATGAGGTTCATGATATACCTCTTCTCGATAAGGAATATGAACCCCTTTATGAAGGCTCCAAAACAAATCTTCTCTCTACTATATTGTTGATAATGAACTTGAAGGTTATGAATGGTCTTTCAAACATTGCAATCACAAGGATGCTTAGGTATCTAAAATAATCCATCACATATATAGGATTGTGATAAATTTTATTTGTATTCCTCTAATAATTGTATTGTTAACTCATTATTGATCATTGTATGGATGAAGCATGTTTCGTTAATATTATTTATTTAGTACATTAACAATTTTTTTTTTTTTTTTAGCTTGATAGCTGAATTTTTGTTACCACCACCAAATATTTTATCTTGCACATATCAAGATTTATATTCCATCATGAAAGAGATTGGAATGCAGTATGAAGCAATTCATGCATGCTCTGATGACCATGTTATATATTATAATCAGCATGAATTTGCAACAGAATCTCCAGAATTTCATGCCAGTAGATATCGTACAGATAAAGTAACAAAAAAGGTGCCTCAGAAGGTTCTTCATTATATTCCCATCATTCCATGGTTGCAACGACTATTCAGGTGCAAAAACATAGCACAATTTATGGATTACCATGCCAGGAATAAAATTCAAGATGATGTTATCCGAATTCCTGCAGATGGTACTGCTTTTAGAGATATGGAGGAAAAGTGGCCTCACTTTAAAGAAGAACCACATAATCTTAGGATTTATTTGGCAGCAGATGGTGTTAATCCATTTGCACAGATAAAATCCATTTACACGGTGTGGCCTATTTTTGTTATCAACAATAACATTCCTCCATGGTTGTCAATAAAGAGGGAGCACATAATGTTGTCGATGATTATTCCAGGTTTTTTTGACGAAAACTGTTTTATTTATAATGTAGTTGTGGCATCTCATTTGTCGTAATATGTATCTTAATTTCATATATATATCTATTATGTTTCTCTTCTGCATGGTTTATATATCTTAATGGCTCTCATAATGATATATTTTATATGTACTTCAAATTATGAATCAGGTAAGTTCCAAGTCATAGATATGAATGTATACATCAAACCTCTTATAGATGAGCTACTGAAGTTATGGAATGGCATAACTATGTTACATGTATGATGTATCTAGACCAATACGACAAAGGCAATTTCAATTCCATGCAATGGTTGTATGTACAATACAAGAAGCCCCTGGGTTAAATTCATTTTGTGGTTTGTAATTTTAAGTTCCACTTTAATTGCATTTAATGATATGGAGTAGTTAGAATATTTTATATATGAATATATTTGACATAGATATTCCATATCTAAATATTGTAGGTCTTCAGCCAAAGGGTAAATTTGCATGTCCAGTCTGTGGTCCTAAGATAAAATCTCATCATTCAAAAAGCTTAAGAAAGGAGGTGTTTGATGAGTATAGGAATTTCCTCTCTAAGAATCATAGGTATAGAACAACTGAAAGAAATATTTTCAATGGGAAGAAGGACACTGCATTAAAACCGTGGAGAATGACACCTCACCTTTGGAAGATGCAATACAATAGAAATCATCGTCATTGTACATATGGATCATCGTATATGAATTGTTATGTATTTTAATTTTTATTGTGAGTTGTTTGCTGTAGTGGTCATATTTGATTTATGATGTAATTTATTAATTATAAACTAATATTCATGATGTCCATCATGATCATGAAGGCATTAATGATCTTCCATGAGGAATGAACAGTTATCCTATTCAATTCAACATGTTGCCCTACTATGAGCACCTACAAATTGCTCATTTGTTTGATACAATGCATATTGGAAATAATGCTACTGAAACCTTATGGTGAATACTAGAGCTAAGGATGGAGAAAGATAAAGTTGTGAAAGTGTGCAAAGACATTCAAGAAAGCAACCATGTAATGAAAGACGTCATCCAATTTCATACCAATGGGGAACACGTTAATATAAACTCAATTCCATGGATGTTTACGTAGCAACAAAGCAATGTTGTCAAAGAAGTAACGCGGAAAATTAAATTTCCCACTATATTTTGTGCAAACTTGAAGAATATCATAACTAAAAAAGGTGATTTTGCGAGGGTAAAAACACATGATTGGCATATCTTCATCAAGGTAATTATTATTGTTATGTCCATACAATTTTTTCTTGTTTATATACTCTTTGTTTAATAAATGTCATGGTTTGTATATTGATACAGTATGTTCTACCTCTCTCTGTCCCAGAAAACTTCGACAACAATGACAAACAAGTTATATATAATCTTGGTAAATACATGAGGTAACTAGAGATTACTTGCATGTGCTTAGTGTTTCTTTAATTCTCTGTATAACAATTTATATTTGTTTTTTTTGTGCACTATTTCAGCATATATTGTAATTTAATGTTTATTTTTGTTAAATATCGTTATTCGTTTGCATCACTTGTAGATGGTTGACATCTAAAGAAATCCATACAGAATATATAAAGTATTGGAGGAGAGAAATTCCTTGTCTCATGTGTGAAATGCATAAGCATCTACCATCGGCATTTTTCAATGCACAAGAACACTACCTCATACACCAAGTTGAGGAGATTGAGTTGTGTGGACCTGTGCACTTAAGGTCCATGTGGATGGTTGAGAGGCACTTGAAATTTATGAAGGGTTTGGTGAGACAACGAGCACATGCAGAGGGTTCTATGATGGAAGGATATACGGTATACCAAAACAAGTTGTATGTTAGTGAATATCTTCCTATTTTAGCATCAAAGCTCAATCTATGTCGCATTTGTGATCTGTACTCCAATAACAAATTTAAAAGGGAGAAACTAAAGGGGAAAGGTAGATTGAGGAAGCTGAAAGGTAATTATTAGCTAGTGGATGTTAATTATATCCTTAATATTCTAATTGTATTTTCTAGTCATAATTGCTTCAATTAAGAGCATATACGTCTTTGTTCAGGATATTTACACCTTTCTTTCATTTTAATGGTTATTGTCATTAAACAGTTGGTCGAGAATGGGATGCAATTCATTTATACATCGTAAACAATCTTGACTGGATGAAGGTATGGATTGAATGATGCACACAATCAGGTCATGGAATATCATGGGAAGGTGTGGCTTCATTGGTAAAATTAGCACAACGCAATGGAGATAAAAATATAACACAAAGGGAAATTGATTTGGCATATGGTGTAAAAGATAAAATGGAAAGCATATAATTAATCAAATATCCCTCTAAATCTTTTATTTTGCAAATTACTTTTTGACGTACATGTTCTTATTTTCCATGTATTCTTGCATAAGGACTCAATGGTTGTGTAATATTTTCATGTATTTCTTATTGCAGGTAAAACACCATGAGGATGTGGTCTGCAATGGAGGTTGATATCAGATCAAAAAAATTGATGAAACAAAGAAAACATCAGATTCTGGGGTTTCGATTTGAGGTTACCAATGTTTCATCTAGAACTGACAGACATCCATAAGTCTCAGAAAATTGATACTATGGGTATTTGGAAGATATTATACAGTGTGACTTTAAATCCTTTAAGGTAGTTCTATTCGTTGTCAAATGGTACAGGTTACGATTGAATCAACGTGATCTTGATAGAACTATTATTGAACATAGTAATGGATTTACCATGGTAAACACAAGGTTGTTTGAGCTAGGAACAAAGCCCTATGTTCTTCCAAGCCAATGTGAACAAGTATTTTACTCAGAGGTTCTAGGTAAAGCGGGCTGGTCATTTATTGTGAGACACGATCCAAGGGTAAAGCCGGTAAAGTATAACCTAGATGATGGTAATGAAGAGGGTTCTCTAGAAGAAGAATATGATGACGAAGAGCATGATCAACTTGAGTTACCTGACGATGATGATCCAACATAAGATGTCCAATAAATAGTTGAATTAGATGATATAGCAGATAATGCCCATGAATATTATTCCGACGATGACATGATGAGCATAACTGGTGATGATGATGATGATTATATGGCCAATCCTTACAATGTTGACTATGTATATGATGATACATATGATGACATGGATGAAGAAGATGATGAAATATATCGAAAGGTAAATATTTAATTAGAACTATTATTTTATCTTCTTTAAAAAAAAAGAGTTACTAAAATCATCACCATCACCATCATCTTCATCATCGTCATCATCATCATCGTCGTCGTCGTCATCATCATCATCATCATCATTTTCATCATCGACATCAACATCATAATCATCATCATCATCATCAACATCTTCATCATCATAGTCTTCATCGTCATTGTCATCATCATCATGTTCTTCATCATCATCGTAGTCATCATCACACATCATCATCTTCATCATCGTCATCATCATCATCACACATCATCATCATCATCTTCATCATCATCGTCATCGTCGTCACGATCAACATAATCATCATCGTCATCCTCTTGATGATGATAATCATCATCATCATCATGAAGATCATCATCATAATCATAATCATCGTCTTCATCAACATCATAATCATCATCATCATCATCAACATCATGGTCTTCATCATCATCGTCGTCATCATCAATCATCATGATCTTCATCATCATCATCGTCATCATCACACATCATCATCATCATCATCATCATCATCATTGTCGTCATGATCAACATCATCATCATCTTCATCATCATCCTCATCATCATCAAGATCATCATCATCATGATCATAATCATGATCATCGTCATAATCATAATCATCGTCTTCATCAGCATCATAATCATCATCACCATCATCATCATCATCATCATCATCATTGTCATCATCGACATCATCATCATCATCGTCTTCATCAACATCATAATCATCACCATCATCATCAACATCATCATCATCATCATCATCTTCATCATCATCATCATTATTATCATCAAAATCCTCATGATGATGATAATCATCATCAACATCATAATCTTTATCATTGTCATCATCATCATCATTTTTATCGTTGACATCAACATCATAATCATCCTCATCCTCATCAACATCTCCATCATCATCATCTTCCTCGTCATCATCATCATCATCATCATCATCACGGTCTTCATCATCATCGTCGTCATCATCACACATCATCATCTTCATTGTCATTGTCGTCATCATCACACATCATCATCATCATCTTCATCATCATAGTCATCATCATCATCATCGTCACGATCAACATCATCATCATCTTTAGCATCATCTTCATCATTGTCATCGTCATCCTCATGATGATGATAATCATCATCATCATCATCAAGATCATCATCATCATAATAATCATGATCATCATCATAATCATAATCATAGTCTTCATCAGCATCATAATCATCATCATCATCATCAACATCATGGTATTCATCATCATCGTCGTCATCATCACACATCATCATCTTCATCGTTGTCATCGTCATCATCACACATCATCATCTTCTTCTTTATCATCATCATCGTCATCATGATCATCATCATCATCATCATCATCAAGATCATCATCATCATATAATCATGATCATCGTCATAATCATAATCATCGTCTTCATCAACATCATCATCATCATCAGCATCATCATCATCATCATCATCATCATCATCATCATTGTCATCGTAGACATCATCATTGTCGTCGTAGACATCATCATTGTCATCATCTTCATCAACATCATAATCATCACCATCATCATCAACATCATCATCATCATCTTCATCATCATCATCATCATCATTATCATCAAAATACTCATGATGATGATAATCATCATCATCATCATTTTCATTGTCGACATCAACATCATAATCTTCATAATCGTCATGATCATCATCATCGTCGTCGTCATCATCATCATCATCATTATCATCGTCATCATCGTCATTGCCATCCTCATGATGATGATAATCATCATCATCATCATCATAATCATCATCATCGTCATAATCATAATCACCATCTTCATCAGCATCATAATCATCATCATCATCATCAACATCATGGTCTTCATCATCATCGTCGTCATCACCACACATCATCATCTTCATCGTCATCATCTTCATCATCACACATCATCATCATCATCTTCATCATCATTGTCATCATCATCGTCGTCGTCACGTTCAACATCATCATCATCATCATTGTCATCATCATCGTCAGCATCCTCATGATGATGATAATCATCATCATCATCATCAAGATCATCATCATCATCATAATCATGATCATCGTCAGAATCATAATCATCATCTTCATCAGCATCATAATCATCATCATTGTCATCCTCTTCATCAACATCATAATCATCACCATCATCATCAACATCATCATCAACATCATCATCATCATCTTCATCATCATCGTCATCATTATCATCAAAATCCTCATGATGATGATAATCATCATCATCATCATTGTCATCGATGACATCAACATCATAATCTTCATCATCGTCATGATCATCATCATCATCATTGTCATCATCATCATCATCATCATCATCATCATCATTTTCATCATCGACATGAACATCATAATAATCATCATCAGCATCAACATCTTCATCATCATCGTCTTCATTGTCATCATCATCATCATCATGATCTTCATCATCATCGTCATCATCATCACACATCATCATCTTCATCATCGTCGTCGTCATCATCACACATCATCATCTTCATCGTTGTTGTTGTCATCATCACACATCATCATCTTCATCATCATCATCATAAGGGAATCGTCATCATCATCATCTTCATCATAGTTGTCTTCATGATCATCATCAACATGCGGATCATCTTCATCATCATTGTCATTATCATCACTGTCTTCCTCATGATGATGATACTCATCATCAACATCATCATCATCGTCATCATCATCTTCATCACCACCATCATCATCATCGTCATTATCCTCATGATCATCGTCATCATCATCATCATCATCACCATCATCATCATCAAGAGAATAATCATCATCATCATCATTGTCATCGTCGACATCAACATCATAATCTTCATCATGATCATGATCATTGTCGTCATCATCATCATCATCATCATCATCATCATCATCATTTTCATCGTCAACATCAACATCATCATCATCATCATCATCATCAACATCTTCATCATCATCATGGTCTTAATGATCATCGTCGTCATCATCACACATCATCATCTTCATCATCGTTGTCGTCATCATCGCACATGATCATCATCATCATCATAATCATAATCATCGTGTTCATCAGCATCATAATCATCATCATCATCATCATTGTCATCGTTGACATCATCATTGTCATCGTCTTCATAAACATCATATTCATCACCATCATCATCATCATCGTCATCATTATCATCAAAATCATGATGATGATGATAATCATCATCATCATCATTGTCATCATCGACATCGACATCATAATCTTCATCATCGTCATGATCATCATCATCATCACCGTCATCATCATCATTGTCATCGTCATCATCATCATCATTTTCATCATCAACCTCAACATCATAATCATCATCGCCATCATCAACATCTTCATCATCATCGTCTTCATCGTCATCATCATCATCATGGTCTTCATCATCGTCATCATCATCATCACACATCATCATCTTCATCGTCGTCAACGTCATCATCACACACAATCATCATCATCATCATAATAATAATCATCATCATCATCATAATCATCATCTTCATCAGCATCATCATCATCATCATCATCATCATCAACATCATCATCATCATCATTGTCATCATCGACATCATCATTGTCATCGTCTTCATCAACATCATAATCATCACCATCATCATCAACATCATCAACATCATCTTCATCATCATCATCATAATTATCATCAAAATCCTCATGATGATGATAATCATCATCATCATCATCACTGTCATCGTCGACATCAACATCATAATCTTCTTCATTGTCATCATCATCATCATCATCATCATCATCATCATCGTCATCATCATCATCATCATCATTTTCATCGTTGACATCAACATCATAATCATCATCATCATCATCTTCATCGTCATCATCATCATCGTCATCATCGTCGTCATCATCACACATCATCATCTTCATCGTCGTCGTCATCATCATCACACATAACCATCATCATAATCATAATCATCATCTTCATCAGCATCATAATCATCATCATCATCATCATCAACATCATCATCATCATCATTGTCATCGTCGACATCATCATTATCATCATCTTCATCAACATCATAATCATCACCATCATCATCAACATCATCATCATCATCTTCATCATCATCGTCATCATTATCATCAAAATCCTCATGATGATGATAATCATCATCATCATCATTGTCATCGTTGACATCAACATCATAATCTTCATCATCTTCATGATCATGATCATGATCATCGTCATCATCATCATCATCATCTTTTTCATCGTCGACATCAACATCATAATAATCATCATCAACATCTTTATCATCATCGTCATCATCGTCATCATCATGGTCTTCATCATCATCGTCGTCATCATCACACATCATCATCGTCATGATCACACATCATCATCATCATCATCATCATCATAAGGCAATCGTCATCATCATCATCATCTTCATCATCGTTGTCTTCATGATCATCATCAACAATCGCATCATCTTCATCATCATTGTCATCATCATGAGTATCGTCATCATCATCGTCACGATCAACATTGTCATCATCTTGATCATCATCGTCATCATCATCATCGCCATCCTCATGATCATCATCGTCGCCATCCTCATGATGATGATAATCATCATCATCATCATCAAGATCATCATCATCATCATAATCATGATCATCGTCATAATCATAATCATCCTCTTCTTCATCAACATCATAATCATCATCACCATCATCAACATCATCATCATCATCATTGTCATCGTCGACATCATCATTGTCATCGTCTTCATCAACATCATAATAATCACGATCATTGTCGTCGTCATCATCATCATCTTCATTATCATCGTCATCATTATCATCGTCATCCTCCTGGTGATGATAATCGACCTCATCATCATTGTCATCGTCGACATGAACATCATAATCATCATCGTCATCATCAACATATAATAATATAAAATAACATATAATAAAAATAAAATACATATAATATAAAATAATATATAATAAAAATAAAATACATATAATATATAATAAAAAATGAATAGTGTATTTGGACATTGTCGCGACTCATTTGGACAGTTCAATTTGGAGGTTTTTGTGAATTTGGGAGTAGGTCCGGTGGAGCTCAGGGGTCATAATTGGAGCTCACGGTTGATAATTGGAGATCAGGGTTCAGAATTGGATCTCACAGTTGATAATTGGAGCTCAGGGTTGAGAATTGGAGCTCATGGTTGAGAATTGGAGCTGACGGTTCAAATTTGGAGCACATGGTACATGTTTTGGAGTTCACGGTTTGGATTTGGAGCTCATGGCTCAACGGGTAAGGATCGTGACCTCCTTTTTTTAGGCATGCTGTGACAAGGGTTTTTGGGCATCCTGTGACAAGGGTTTTTTGTGTGTGGTGTGATGTTTGCTCCTTTCTGTCGATCTTAAAAAGTAGTGGTCCAATATTGACTTGCCTTAAGGGGGAGGGGACCCTATGCTATATAATTTGATACCATTAGCCGCTCACTTTGGCAAGCTGCTATGGCACCTCAAACTCATAAACCCATTTCCCAATAACCAGGGTTGGGGTTTACCATCAGCACCCCCATTAGTCATTCCGTTCCTTAACATGCGGAACCAGACCCTGGACTTCTGGCCTTAGAAGAGTTAGTTAATGAGTGTTGTCTTAAAACATGGCTCGATCAATATGCTCGTAAGTAAGTAAACAACATGTTCGCAATCCTGCTTCTTCTAGGGAAATTACATCGAAATGTATGGCTCATATAGTGCTGTGATGTTTGCTTTTTTTTTTCAAAGAAAAAAAACATAATTTTATTTCATCCATAAAGAGACAAAATTACATTTTGTAGATATGCAATGCATATTTGTAACCATAGTTCAAATCCCATACAAAACAAAATTCTATAAACACTGCCCAAACCTATTCATTGGATGATAAATCACCCCATCTATCCACAAAAATAGAAACAGAGAACAATTTCATGGTACCAGTGTAACATCCTCGACCCTTAAACCGGCAAAGATGATGCTACTATCACCAGACATACGGGCATAATAGCCCCTTGAACATGAACATGCATATAATGCTGAAATAAAAAGCTTAAACATAAGACATACTAAGATGCATAATCCTTCATATACATAGCAGAAGCAAACATACGATCATTCAATAATGCCACATGTTCATCATATTCATTAAATAGTAAATATAAATGCAGAGACGAAATAGTCAAGAGTACTTATCTTAAACAGGATTCGTCCCGCAACCAACTACGTTGCTACACTGTTCCACCCAACCATAGGCCAGCGTTCTCATCAATCTCTTAGCAACACTGCCACCCCTGAGCTGGGAATTATTCCTCAAGGAATAAGGGTCAAAGCAAGCTTACACATAGCCAAGGTACACAAATCAGCCAAGCCCACGCAGTAGGGTTTATCAGGCCGTCAAGGAGCTAGGAAAGGCTAAATGCTAAGCTAGTGGCCTCAATGGAGAGCTAAGGATGCCTACACCAAATTTAACCTGACTTTTAAGACATCCACACACCCGACACCAGGAATCAGTCCTTTTTCTGCTTCACAGTCCCTCAGGCCCTGACTTCCCTTTCCAATACTCTTCAAGGGTTGTGGAGAAGAAAGCCAATAGTCTAACTCTGTCTGAGTGGCTCCAAACACTAGTTTTCTCAAGCATACCCAGCCTCTAATCCTGATCTCAACAGTCCAAAGACCAACCACTGCATGCCGCAGTAAAACAAATAGTTCATAGCTCTGTGAAGAAGGTAAATATAATAGGGTGACAACCCCAAACAAAAAGGTGAAACACAGTTCAGTTCAAACAATGCTTCAGAGTTGTTTTTGGCCCTAGCATGGCCAAAAAAACTTAGCAGCAATCCCAAAAGACATCTGCAGCCCCAGCAACCAAGAAGCAACCCAAAACCAGGGGAAGACAACAACCCCAAACTCACAATGAAAATGGTGGCAACATTACACGGTCCCAAACAAAAGAGAAGTCTGATTCTCAAACTTGGACAAAGGAAAAACATAAACGCAAACCGCCATCGCTAAGGGGAATAAGCATGAACTTACACACCGCAGATGGGAAGAAGACAGATTCCCAACATTGACAGGGAAAGCACACACAACAAAATCATGCTTCTCAGGCCACCTTCCAGCTCACCGCGTGAGATCATAGTCCCCAACTCCTGCGTGAGGGAAACCATCCCATTTCTAGCATGTGCATGAGGATTCAGCAAAACGATGGGGAAACTGTGAGGAGAGTGAACGGGATGGCTCATTGTGTGAGGAAGAACAAAATGATGATGAAAAACCTAAACAGACCACAGTCATCAAAAAAATGGGGAAATCCAGTATCTGTACAGGCCGGAGGAAGATCATACCCAGAGCCCAATCGGTGCGTGAGGAAAAGGAAACATCGGGTGAGATAAAGGAGAAACGAACACCCAATCCATGGATCGTGGATCCTTTTAACTCAGCTTGACATGAGGAAAATGAATGGCCGGTGATGGGGAGAGTAGACAGAACAATCGGCCAACACGTCATGGAGAGAGCACAGGCATGAGTGTAGTGGTTTCCTTCCAGCCCATAGCTGCCCCCACTAACAATAGAATAACTAAGGTGACACAATGGAAACTCCCAATGGCCCCCACGGGTTAGACAACCCCCCCTAACCTTAGGAATCATGCCCTTTTCATTTAACGTTGTACCGTCGTAGCTGGCTGTAGGTTTATTTTAATTAATGTGCATATTTGCATGATGCCAAAACTATAATGTGCCGGATAGCACAATATACCATTAGAAACGATCCCTATTGCCGAAACATAACACAGCTGAATCGATGGTGGGGATTTTTCCTTTAGCTCCACACCACAATTTATTACAATATATACATCATGTACTTTTTAATGCAAACGGGGTCAAAACTGGGGCATTACAATCCCCTCCCCCTTGGAATAATACCGTCCTCGGTGTTCTAATACATAGGAATACATATACAATTTGCACATCCAAAATTTCAAAATTTTGCAGATTTGTCCCATGTTCAATTATTTTCTTGAACTTTCAGGACCAAGCTCCTTGGCTTCCATTAGCTTCTCCTGCTGGTTCTCAGCTTTCGGCTCATCCCCAAGTCGAGGAACTTTGTGGCTAATTCCCTCTTTATGTTCCCTCGTTGGGTAATCTCGGCGTAAATGATGTCCTCCACATTTCCAACATTTCGTTGGCTGCTTCATCTTTACCTTCTCAATTTCCTTTGAGTCTTCATGCCTAGACCATTTCTTCACGAATCGCTTGGATGAATGTCCCATCATTGATCCACCTTCCTTTCCTTTACGGATTGCTCCCAGAAGGATTTTTACCTCCTTTTGCAAACCAATAGAGTCTTGCAAAATATGGTGGTTCATCTCATTCTGCCTTTTCTGTATCTTGAACATCTCTCCAAGATTCTCTTGGGTCCTAGCAATCGTTTGAAGGATACTTCCAGCCAATTCCAACAACTTTTGGTCTGCTGCCATAATCAATGTGCACCACTGGATTTCACGTTTTTCACCTATGAAATGCATCATTGAAATTCTATTAGACCAAGCATAATATAGGCATTAATATCAGTCAATTAATTGCCTAATTGGCATGACGATCCAAGTCTCATCAAAGATACTTTCA
>LPNX011118945.1:2223-58671 GCA_001517045.1 Pseudotsuga menziesii | reverse complement strand
CGTGAATGCTGGACCAATCCCTCTTGGTCATGACACTTAGTGTCTCCAGTCTATTTCAGACCTCTCAACCATGGAGCCTCCCCACATGGTTTGTCTCGGCTTCTAGGAACTTCACAGTATCACTAGAACCTTTTTCATTACTACTCATTCTGAGCTCTTCAGGACAACCACATGTCCACATACACCCCTAGGATGCTCTCATAGTCCTCACTTCCAACAATACCTATATTCAAACATTGAATAAATTCACATGTTTAGTTTATTCTCATCAATTGTTATCTCTTAAACAAGAGCTTAAAACATCATAACCAAATCATATACACATGCATATTCATAAGTAATAATTGCAAAATAATCCAATACTTATCTGTATTGTGTGTTTCCTCGTTGGTCCACAGGATCTTGCTTCGATTTGCAAGCCTTGGGATCGTCTATGGACTGGGAAGTTAGACCAACACGTAGGCTTCTTCACAACATCCTTTTATACATATATCAGGCACAGTCAAGCCAACCTACAGTTGGGTTTATTAGACCATTCACAAATCGCCTGGACTTATATCAACAATGCACTTATATCAACAACCAATCATCATCCAAGCCAACACTGTTGGGTTTATCAGGCCATCAACAATAACACATGCACTTATATCAACAATAAACGACCATTTTTAGGTCTCATTTCTAGTAGTGAGCTCTAATTCCACTACCCCATATCACACAAGAGACCACTCCCTTCTCTGAGTTGATAGTCCCTTAGGAATGTCTCCTTCTCTGTTCTCTTTAGAGAGAGCACTCCCTTCTCTGAGTTGACAGTCCCTCAAGAATGTATCCTTCTCTGTAGAAGGTAGGATGAGATCAAGCCATTGTCCATTTAGTGTACAACACCAAACTACATTTGTTTATCTTGACAACATAAGCAATATAAGCATATTCATCAGCGTTATTGTTCTAAAACTGTAATCACATTTCATATCATTCACTATCAAGTATTGAGACACCAGAGGTGCGTCCACTCCCTAGGGTGTAATCAATATTGAAAAACCCTTCTATGATTCGACATCGAAAAAGTGTGCACCCTTTTCCGGTTTGTGCCATGTAGGCCCTATTCATACTCAAGCAATTTGCCATGATGGAAACAAAATCAAAACATGTTCTGCATATTGAATTCAGAAATTTGACATGCATATTCTTAGCTAGGGTTATATAACACTTATCCATTTGTCGAGGCATTATTCCTTCATTGAGGAGGAATGGGGGCTCCCTTCTCTGAGTTGAGAATCCCTCGGTTTTCCATCCCAATTCCTTTTTACATTTCATATCCACACATGTCTTACCAACATAATCTATACCATCTCACTCATGTGGCTTACCAAACATGTAGTGCAGATGAGACATTTCCAAAATGTCCAATGGAGTTTCACCCGAAACCCATTTCCAAGATAAGGGAAAACCTTCCCATGAAGTTTGGTTCCTGCAGGCCATCACACCCGATCTTCCTGTAGTGTGTACCCATGGCACATTCATCAAATAGCCAAACAGTCAATCATTATCTGATAATACAATCCAAATTGATTGTTCCATAACCAAGCAATGACATTAGTAATTAAATTCAATAGGAAATTGCAATTCTGTCTACTACAGAAATCGGTTTGCTTGGCAAATAGGTGATCCTGAATTGTGGGTCTCTTGTAAGCAGCACCACTATTCCCATTATAATTTTATGCTTACTAGCATAACATGAATGCCCACTTGTAGTGCGTCCTCCTGATACAATCTTATGCAAGCCAATAGTGATTAGTAGTTGTCAGCAATTTCTTAAATTCGAAATTCACAAATTCAAATTTACAACTCATTATGCATACAAACTAGTTTCACAGCCCTGAGACTCTTCTCATGATGTTTGGCTCTTTCACATGGTATATTTCGGCCTTTGTCATGGTCTTACCCACTTTTCCATGCCTCAACAATCTACCTGAAACCTGAACCTCAGTCAGCCAAACACTTAGTAAGTCTTGATGCATATAACTTTTTCATTGCTGCAAAAAGCACTGAAGCATTTTCAGAATTTATAAAATTCAAATACTTCTAGCTGTTAATCACGTCAATATTACCAAAACTCATTTACTTCATGCAATCATTGTCATACTAACATTTGCAAGATATAGTCACATCATTTATGCAATTTAAATGAATTGTTTATATACTCCTTACTTCACAAGCGTATCATTATACCACCTTGCCCTTCCATAGAGCATTTCCGATAGCCAATTGATCATCACTACCCTCTTCATGCACTTACTATCCTGCATTCACATCAGCCCTTGAAATGGTTCCAGAATTGTCATCAATTCATCATTTCAGCCATTAGTTATTCCTAATGACACATACACTATCTCTATGCATTCATGCATTGCATCACAACATCTACACATACTTTTCATATGCATCTGTTCATTGCATAACCACAAGATTTATGAAACCTTTTAATGCATATCCACTCAATGCTACCTTGCATTGATTCCAGAATATGATGCATTCAATCATACCATGCATGGCCTTACCATGACGACTTCATATAGGATGCATTGCTATAATCAAGACCATCAGTACTTACTTTCTTTGGGCTACTAAGGCTCATAACAACACATAAGACAGGAATGACACATTTCTATATGAATGCAGTATAAAATTCAAATACCCACATGGTATGAGACCTCTTGCTTTTACCACTCCATGTAGTTGTCATAGTCAAACTCTTACCTTCATGGGTCCTACTTACACCCTTGACATTACCAGTTTGGTTGGTCCTTTGCAAGAGTTTGTAGAAATTGCTCACCAACTTTTGATTATGGACTTGTTGCCTTATCTTTTTCTCCATAGGGTTTCTAGTCACATTCATCAGCATCAACAACATATTCATCCATGTCCATGTTGTCGTTGGTTTTTCCACTAATGCCAACATCAATGCAATAACTACCATTAGTGGTTCATTATACATGTATAATTCTTACTAATCTTACCAACATGTAATATCCTACGTAGCAAGGCATATCTTCATACATTTTATGTATGAAACTTATAAATGTAATTATAATTATCAAGACATGGTTTAAGTAAATTTCCCTTTTCAAGTCCCTCATCCCTGCATGGAACTCCTTTTGCACACAACAACTGGTTTGACTTCATGGTCTTGCTACCTCTAGGCATGCAATTCCTAGATTTGTCCATATTGACAGCAGCACATTTCTTTTCAAGCAATCACTAGCACTTTGCTGCTCCACACTCAGATTCTGGTGACTCTCCCTTGTTCCCTACTAGATAAGCTTTCCAACGCTTATCCACATGCTTCATTCTGACCTTGGGTGTGAAAACTACACCACTTCTTAGAATGATGGAAAAACACACAACTGTATTTTGGTCGGGAATGCTAACTTCAGTCACCTAGGGTTTTCTTCCTTTTCAGTCATTCGATCACTGATAGTCTGCTGAAATCTGTTGAAATCCTACTGAAAGGCAGTTGAAAACTGCTTGAAAAATCACTGAGAAATTCTCTTGGAACCCCCCAATTTCCTTAGGCCCAATAGGACCTCTTCCCATCTATCTTTCCGATACTTCGATGGTCAAAACACCTAGTCCATCGGTGGTATATTTTCTTACTTCTCTCTGGTGTTTCGGTAGTCAAATTGACTAAAATTCCGATCTGTATCGGCGAGAAAATCGTCTGTTCATCGGGTGTGTAGTCCCTTGAGCAGTCACAACGGTGGAACATGATCTTACTATGTTTTCCATGGGAATCTATCAGCTATCGGGCCTACTATCCATCAGGCGGATAGTGCTTTATACTACCACAATGGCAGGTTTAAGATCCTTTGATTCCTTCCGATCGGCGGCCTGATCGTCAAAATTTTTTCGATGACTTTATACTCTTCAAAGTTTTCTTCTAATCAGATATTCTCCTTACTAATATCCCGAAGTTTCAGCGGTTGAAAAATCTAACTTTCTCTCTTGTATCGATGGGTCACTTGTCTATTCCCTTCCACCGTATCGGCCCTGCAGTGGTCTACTGTTCCGAGTTTCATCGGCGATTCATAGGTCTAATTTCGTTTGTCTAACCGTTGCATCGGCAGCCAGGTTCCCTATGCATCGGATGGTTAGTCCTTTCGGCCTTTGCAACGGCGGCCCACAATCTTCCTATGTCTTCTGTAGCTCATGACTTTGTTAGTGGTCAGAGCGAATAGTCTTTTGTGGTATAGACGCTCGGATGCTCATCAGGTGATTAGTTCTTTATGTGGCCGCAATGGGAGCCCATGATCTTTCTATGCCTTCCGCAACCATGGGTTTATCGACAGTTGGAAATATGTCCATCGGCGGAATAGTCTACTAATCAGCTGTAACAACGGATGTTCGGTCAACTGACTTTATCTGACGTAGCTCATTGGCAATTGAATCATATAAGCATCAGCGATGTGATCAACTAACCATCGTAGATGGACGATGATTCTATGACTTATAAAAATTTTCAAAATTTTTCTCTTTAGTCTTCCTTTCCGCCACTTCATTGACTCAACTATCTTCTATTCATCGGCGATCAAGCAATTGTTTGTCATCGCCGTAGTTATGAACCTATAACTATTGTTCACTAAACACCTCGGCATCGACGACTGGAAGGACTAGTGCATCGATGGATTAGTTCAATCAGTAGCCGCAACTGCGATTTATCAACTTCGATCCTTTTCTGATCGGCGGCCCAATCCGCTAATGATTTTTGACCAGCGAGCTGAAGCACATCGGCATCGGCAATCAGAACTTTTCCTTGTCAGAAGACTAGTGCTCTAGGCTTCCGCAATGGTGGGTGCATGAACCACTAATGTCTTTCGATGGCCGATGATTTCGTTACTTAGAGAAATTTTGAACTTTCTTTACTGTGTCGACGATCGGAGGCTCTATCCGTCAGAAGGATAGTCCTATAGCTATCCACAACGACGGGTTTACAATCCCTTGATCCCTTTCGATCAGCGACTGAAACACAACCATCATGGCATCGGTAAGCGGAACCTATATCCGTCGGAGGATTAGTGCACTAGGCTTCCATAACAGAGGCACTTGAACCACTAATTCCATCTGATGTTCATCAGTGATGAATACCACTAACATGTTCCAATGGCCGACAATTTTAAACAAAATTTCGCAAAACCTTCCATTGTCGGGTGGGCTTCAAACTAACATTTCCACCGTTTTGGAGGAACTTCGCACTAAGTTCTCTGATGAGCCGATGGTCGACGAATGCAACCTTTCCTCAATTTCCTTCCAATTATCATCCGTCTGGTGGCATTCCCACTAAGTGCTCCGCTACATCGGAATAACTTGTCACTAAGTTTTCCAATGAGCCGACATTCTGGCACTTAGAAAATTTTGTGAATTTTCTTATCTTCACCCATTTTTCCTGGTTTCTTCTGGGCAGTAGGAAACCTACCTCTGTTAACTATTTCTCATGGCCCTTTGAGGCCCAAATGCTGCAACATAAGCTCTGTCATTGCATCTTCACGGCGCATTATGGCCCATGCTGCAACCAGAGCTCTGATACCATACTATAACATCCCTGACCCTTAAACCGGCAAAGAGGATGCTACTATCACTATACATATGGGCATAATAGCCCCATGAACATGAACATGCATATAATGCTGAAATAAAAAGCTTAAACATAAGACATACTAAGATGCATAATCCTTCATATACATAGCGGAAGTGAACATATGATCATTCAATCATGCCACATGTTCATCATATTCATCAATCAGTAAATATAAATGTAGTGATGAAATAGTTAAGAGTACTTATATTAAACAAAATTCATCCTATAACTAGCTATGTTGTTGCAACGTTCCACCCAACCATAGGCCAGCGTGCTCATCAATCTCTCAGCAACACTGCCACCCCTGAGCTGGGCATGATTCCTCAAGGAATAAGGGTCAAAGCAGGCTTACACATAGTCAAGGTACACAAATCAACCAAGCCCACACATTAGGGTTTATCATGCTGTCAAGAATCTAGGAAAGGATAAATGCTAAGCTGGTGGCCTTAATGGAGAGCTAAGGATGCCTACACCAAAGTTAACCTAAATTTTAAGACATCCACACACCTGACACCAGGAATCAATCCTTTCTCTGCTTCACAGTCCCTCATGCCTTGACTTCCCTTTCCAATACTCTTCAAGGGTTGTGGAGAAGAAAGCCAACAATCTAACTCTATCTGAGTGGCTCCAAACACTAGTTTTCTCAAGCATACCCAACCTCTAATTCTTCTCTCAATAGTCCAAATACCAACCACTGCATGCCGCAGTAAAACAAATATTTCACATCTCTGTGAAGAAGGTAAATATAATAGGGTGACAACCCCAAACAAAAAGGTGAAACATAATTCAGGTCAAACAATGCTTCAGAGTTGTTTTTGGCCCTAGCATGGCCAAAACAACTCAGCAATAATACCAAAAGACGTCTGCAGCCCCAACAACCAAGAAGAAACCCAAAACCAGGGGAAGACAACAGCCCCAAACTCACAATGAAAACGGTGGCAACATTACACAATCCCAAAAAGGAGAGAAGTCTGATTCTCAAACATGGACAAAGGAAAAACATAAATACAGACTGCCATCGCTAAGGGGAACAAGCATGAACTTATACACTGCAGACAGGGAGAAGACAGATTCCCAGCATTGACAGGGAAATCACACACAGTAGAATCGTGCCTCTCAGGCCACCTTCCAGCTTGCCACGTGAGATCACAGTCCCCAACTCCTGCCTGAGGGAAACCATCCCATTTCCAGCCTATACGTGAGGATTCAACAAAACGATGGGGAAATCTTGAGGAGAGTGAATGGGACAACTCACTATGTGAGGAAGAACAAAACGATGATGAAAAACTTAAACAGACCACAGTCATCCAAAAATGGGGAAATCCATTCTCTGTACAGGACGGAGGAAGATCATACCCAGAGCCCAATCGGTGCATGAGGCAAAGGAAACAGCCGGTAAGAGAAAGGAGAACTGAACCCCCAATTCATGGATCATGGATCCTTTTAACTCAGCTCAGCATGAGGAAAATGAACAGCCGACGATGGGGAGAGTGGACAGAACAATCAGCTAATGCGTCATGGAGAGAGCACAGGCATGAGCGTAGTGGCTTCCTACCAGCCCATAGCTGCCCCCACTAACAAAATAATAACTAAGGTGACACATGGAAAACTCTCAATGGCCCCCATGGGTTAGACAACCCCCCCCCCCCTTAACCTTAGGAATCATGCCCTTTTCATTTAATGTTGCACTGTCATAGCTGGCTGTAGGTTTATTTTAATTAATGTGCATATTTACATGATGCCAAAACTATAATGTGTCAGATAGCACGATATACCATCGGCAACGATCCCTATTGTTGAAACATAACACAACCGAATCGATGGTGGGAATTTTTCCTTTAGCTCTAGACCACAATTTATTACAATATATACATCATGTACCTTTTAATGCAAATGGGGTCAAAACAGGGGCATTACAACCAAGTTTTTTTCGTGAGAATGACAAGCTAAAACATCCCATATAGTCAGCAGAATAGTAATGGAAATATAGTCCAACTGTCATATCCAACAATTCACAAACATAGAAATCAATAATGTCCAAAAAAAAGAGTGAACATTTGGCTCCAAGCCATAAATCAGCTACAAAGTCTCATAACGTCTATGTGATGTTTGCTGTGTATTCCAAACTGGACAGTGGAAACACATGGATTACCAACATGAGGGAAAGCCATTGAATATGCTAATGCTTGGACTATAATATACCAAGGAGATGTACTAGAAATATTTGCCTTGACTTGTTGATTTCACTGTTAAGTTGAACCTAAATGACAAACACAGAGGAGCACTAAGCAAGCTACAACACTTTGTAGGAAATCAAATGAGTATAGATATAATGATGTTAGTTCCTGGAGATCCTGTAGAGTGGATGCTTGGTTGTTCTATAGGTTCCAAATATTTAGGTTCCTCATTATATGCTTCACTAGATGAATCATATATGGGGCCTCCAAAACTATTATTATTGATTTCAAATATAACATCCAACTCTTCATGAAATGGATAAATGCATGCATTTTCCATCTCATCATCAAACAAGGGTTTGCCTACAAAATATTCCTCATCATGCTAGTGTATTCATCCAATACTTGCTAGTTACTTGATCACTATCAGGGAACAAATTCAGCTCTATCATGTTAGCCTTACTTCATCCAGCTAAAAGTAGTTCACATATTCAGAGAACACAACACTAAGGCTGATAGCTGATCCAAAGAAGCATTAACCTTGGCCTCAAGCCATTTTCAGTTTATTGAATTCACTGATGGTGATTGTACTGATCAGGGCACTTTCCATCTTTTCTATCCCTTAGCACTTGAGTCTTTTATGTGCTGTTGCTATTGACATCCTTTGGATGATTGAGGTGGATGATCCCCTCCTATTACTGATCTCTCTTGTTTATTGCTTCTTTGGATTAGCTACTTCAGTATTAGACTTGAATTCTCTGTCTATTGAAGGTTAGTGATGTGGATGTAGTTAAGATTGCTAGATTATAGGTGTTACCTTTGAAGGTTTGTCCAATATTCCTGTGAAGCTGATCAATTGTCACCGGTCTATTGATGATGAACATAGTTGTATCTATTCCATGTGCTCAGCAATAGCTGAAGTTGTAACTAAGCTACCTTTGATTTCAGTGAAATAACAAGGAACTGATATTTTCCCTTGGCTCACCATAGCCCACCCATCATCGGAGTTGTAAGGGAGTAGGGAGCAATTCTATGTGAATACTCGACTTGAATATAGTAGTGGTTTACCTTTAGAAATAGTTCCCACTCTTTATTATGCACCAATATTTTGTTACAACAATTAGAAATATGACTTGAATGAGATGAATCCCCCACCCCTATATGATTATAAAGGGTTTTTCAATGTTGAATTGAACTCAATTAACCACTCGGTCTCCAAAATTGATCTAACTTGGTTTATGGATGATTGGATTTTTCTTCATGTCATTTATATCATCCATGTCTATATGTATCTGAGCTATGCATCGAATCAAATGGATAGCATATACAACAGGGGGGTTGTCCACTAGACAGGGGAAACACATGGATTACCAACATGAGGGAAAGCCATTGAATATGCTAATGCTTGGACTATAATAGACCAAGGAGATGTACTAAAAATATCTTCCTTGACTTGTTGATTTCACTGTTAAGTTGAACCTAAATGACAAACATAGAGGAGCACTAAGCAAGCTACAATGCTTTGTAGGAAATTGAATGAGTATAGATATGATGATGTTAGTTCCTGGAGATCCTGTAGAGTGGATTCTTGGTTGCTCTATAGGTTCCAAATATTTAGGTTCCTCATTAGATGCTTCACTAGATGAATCATATATGGGGTCCCCAAAACTATGATTATTGATTTCAAATATAACATCCAACTCTTCATGAAATGGATAAATGCATGCATTTTCAATCTCATCATCAAACAAGGGTTTTCCTACAAAATATTCCTCATTAGAATCTCAAGAATATGGACCATCTAATTCAGATTCTTTGGATGAGGTAATATAATAGGAGAATGGGTTCTTTCATAACTAACAACCCAAAGGGTCTCTGTCTATACTGCCTGCTTCTTCACCAACTTCAATCCGTCATTTTCAGCTTTCAAACATGGGTTTTCTTCGCTGTGCATGTGTTTACATTGATCAGCTAATGACAAACCCAATTTGATAGTTTCAGCTAACCCAAATTTGACCCATATTGGCTGATATGGATTCTGAAGTCTGTCCAGTCTGAGCGTTACAATTAGTGGATGAACCCATCACATTTTGGTTAGCATTCAAATTGGTTTGATTGTTTTTATATGAGTTATCTCAGCAACCGGTTCCCAAATAAGCTATTAAGCCGACTCTACCCAAATGCGATGCTTAATGGAGGTTTATAGAATATCATTGAAGATCATTATAAAAGCCCTAGGTTAGAAAGAAACTCGAACCTAACCCAGTATTTTCCGAATTGTAGCGACAACAGGGTTTTGACAGAATTCTGCCAAATGTTATGGATTTATCTTTAAGGTGTTTTATTATAGAAACATTATATTAGAAAGCAACTTTCCATGAGGACAGAGTTCAAGAACTCTATCCACATGAACTATATCTCACAAAAGATAACAAGTGTACAACCAAGAAACGGTGACGACTCATGGTATTATGCCTCACAAGTTTGTGATGTTGCAACCCCATGAAACATAATACCATGAGTCATCCCCATTATTAGGCAACACTTATTATCTATTTTAGATTTAGTGAATTGAAAGTGGCTAAGTCAACACAAAAAAGAAAGGTAATAAGTTTGACTAAATAAACTATTTTGATTATTGTACCTACATCTTCTGCTACGTGCATTTCTTGCATGCCTCACTTATCTTGACGTACTATCAATTTTATTATTATTGGTATGTGTACCTTCTCTCAATGACAGTCTTAGTTTAGGGATGTATTGAGGTTTATACCACATATTTGCTAGTGTATGCATCCAATACTTGCTAGTTACTTGATCACTATCAAGGAACAATTTCAGCTCTATCATGTTAACCTTACTTCATCCAGCTAAAAGTAGTTCACATATTTAGAGAACACAATACTAAGGATGATAGTTTATCCAAAGAAGCATTAACCTTGGCCTCATGCCATTTTCAATTTATTGAATTCACTGATGGTGAATGTACTAATCAGGGAACTTTCTAGCTTTTCTAGCCCTTAGCACTTGATTCTTTTATGTGTTGTTTCTATTGACATCCTTTGGATGATTGAGGTGTATGATCCCCTCATATTACCGATATCTCTTGTTTATTGCTTCTTTGTTAGCTACTTCAGTATTGGACTTGAATTGTTTGTCTGTTGAAGGTTAGTGATGTGGATGTAGTCAAGATTCCTAGATTATAGGTGTTACCTTTGAAGGTTTGTCCAATATTCCTATGAAACTGATCAATTGTCATCTATCTACTGATGATGAACATAGCTATATCTATTCCATGTGCTTAGCAATAGCTTAAGTTGTAACTAAGTTACCTTTGATTTCAATGAAATAACAAGGAACTGATATTTTCCCCTGAAAAAAAAAGTTACTTGATCACTAATATCAATTGATATTCCATCACTGTTATGGGTCCAAAAATAGTGGAGATTTGCATTGTAAGGTTAAAATTTAGCATCCTAACTTCTAAGGAGCACTAAACAAGTTACAACACTTTGTAGTAAATCGAATGAGTAGAGATATAATGTCTAGAGCAGTATGCATACATCCTTCACTTGAGTGATGTTAGTTCTTGGCAATCCTAACATCATTCAAGTGAAGGGTGTATGCAGACTGCTGCAATATCATGTTTCGACCATGAGGTGCTTAGTTGACTGGAAATTGGGTTAGGTAATACTTTGCCATTAATGGACAATCATGAATCTTATGGTTTATGCTTTGAGTCTTGAAGCAAGTACTAGGTGTTTTGATGTCCTCTATTTTTTATTTGAACATTTTATGTCAATTTTCACCATGTCTCTGGAGATCCTGTAGAGTGGATGTAAATGTTGGCTCAAACTCATACATGGTTTTTCATTAGTGTCCAACCAAGGTGCTCTATTATAGTCCAATCATTAATATTCAATGGATTTCCCTCTTGTTGGTAATCCAAGCATTAGCATATTCAATGGCTTTCTCAAATCCTGTTTTTTCATTGTTCGTCACTTTTCATAGGGCTATTCATGCCCAGAACTCCCTTTTAACCCTCCAATTTGGCCCAGATTTAGAGGTACACATGTTCGGTGATGGATAAGTGCACAAGGGTGCCCAAGATGGTGAAATATGGTTGCTTCATACCCTTTTTTACTGCCAAACAAGTTTGTTTGTGCCCAGAATTCATGTGGATGCTGCTATGAGGAATATGAATGAGATTTTAGGGTTTCTTTCACCCACAAATTTCTGATTTTCATAGCCAGAATTGCAAAGACCACCTCCTATTTCCATTGATCATCATCTTTTATTGCTGCAATGTGCCCAGATCTGAAAGTTGGCCTAATTATAGCTGATTTGAGATGCTTTATTGTTTGTTGTGACCTTCAAAATGCTCCCAAAGTGGTTATATTTGTCCCTTTGATGCTCATACTTGATTCTAGAGTTGTTTATGCCCACAGGACTGCCCAACATTTCTCCTAGTGTGACATTGAAAATACCAAGTTTGTTCTTCATCATTAGCTTTAGAATCAACAAATGTTACGTATTGATATAAATGTATTTAAAACATTCTTTTCATTCCTGAACGTGCCAAGTAGCAGATCTGGAAATGTCTGCTCTTCACCACCATGGATTATATATATATATATATATATATATATATATATATATATATATGATTGTTGTAGGTTACCACTGGGAAATATGCCTCTGAAGTGTTGGCTTATGCACTTTAGAGTAGCACAGAGGTTAAAACATCCACTCTACAGGATCTCCAAGAACTCAACATCATTATTTGTCCATTAATGTAAAGGAATTGTACTGGAAGATTTGCGAGGACTTGTTGATTTCATGGAGAAGTTAAACGAAATAGAGAGGAGACTAAGCAAGCTACAACACTTTGACCTGCGTGCACATTGACATTCATGAAAAGTGTTGTAGCTTGCTTAGTGCTCCTCTTTGTTTCTCATTTAGGTTCAACTAAACAATAAAATCAACAAGTAAAGGCAAATCTTCTAGTACATCTCCTTTATAGTAATGGAAAAATAATGATATTAGTTCTCTGGAGATCATGTAGAGTGGATGTAAATGTTGGCTCAAATTCATACATGGGTTTGAATTAGTCTCCAACCAAGGTGGTCTATTATAGTCCAAGGTATTTTGATGTCCACTATTTTTTATTTGAACATTTTATGTCAATTTTCACATTGTCTGATTTTTTTTGTCCCTCTTACAATTAACACGATAAGAGGACCTTTGTGGTTTAGACAGATGGTTATCTTTAGAATCAGCAAATATTACAGACTAATATAAATGTATTTAAAACATTCTTTTCATTCCTGAATGTGCCAAGTAGCAGATCTGGAAATGTCCGCTCTTCACCACCGTGGATTATATATATATGATTTGTGTAGGTTACCACTGGGAAATATGCCTCTGAAGTGCTGGCTTATGCACTTCATAGTAGCACAGAGGTTAAAACATCCACTCTACAGGATCTCCAAGAACTCAACATCATTATTTTTCCATTATTGTAAAGTGCTCAAATTTGTCCCTTTGATGCTCATACTTGATTCTAGAGTTGTTTATGCCCATAGGACTGCCCAACATTGCCCCTAGTGTGACATTGAAAATACCAAGTTTGTTCCAGAAGCCCTTAATAGGGCCAATTCACCTTGGTGTATTGGTTTATTGTTAGAGGAAGGCCTTATCTCATTATTGTTAGAATAATCAACCCATAGTATTTACCCACTTAGACATTATTTCATTTATTTTGTCTTATTTGCCTAGTCCATGAGTCCCACCATGTGCAAGTTGCTAATTGCCTATCCATAGAGGTCAAACTTGCCATATTTGACTCATGTGGCACCCTTGAGAGCTTTAGGAATCAAATCTGCTTTATTCCTGGCCTCCTAGGCGCCCACATGCTTTTTCTGCTTTATTCCCTGCTTTTTCAGTGTTTTAAGGCACATAGGAAAGCAAGACTAGGTGAGGTGAATCAGCTTTGTTGCCTCTTCCTCCTCCACTCTTTCCTCCATGCAAAAGCATGTATGAGCTGCCATTTGACCACTCTTTAGCTTGCCCATGCGCCCTTGCTAATTCGTGGGGTCCTTGATAGATTTGGGATCATCTTTTTACACCTATGGGGGATTTGCCTATTTTGGGTAAGCCTGCTTTATGCTAGATTTGGATGCTTCCTTATGCATTTGATTTGCTCATGTATTCTATATATTCAACAGCCTATGTTATTACAGGGTTGGCTATTGTACACTCAGTTAATATAATTTTGTGTTACAGCTCCATATTCAGTCTCCATTGTTGATAATTTGCATGATCAATTGTTAATTGCTGTGAGTGAAATTAATCTACTGCAGGCCTGAATTTCTACAATTATTTGAGGAACATTCACCCTTGGAGACACATGCATAAGGGCAATGTTCAACCCTACCAAAGGAGAAAGTGATCATTTGAAGCATGCTTAGACTATTTTAGAGACCATTTCATGAGAGATATTACATGCTTGGAGGTTACTCATTGAGTTGGTCCACTTTGAAGGTTGTTCACATGGTCCATGCCCTATTTTGTGAAGAACATTTTTGTATTTGGGGGCTGCTCTATAGATTGACTATTGTGCACATGGGTGGCATCTAGGGCCTACAAAGAAAGCTGTGTTTTACTCCAAATAGTGTTATGATGTATAGGAATCCTACAAAGCCAATTGACTCGACAATGTAGTAGGTTTAGAGTCTAGATGTTTATATTTCTAGGTTAATTTTTTTTTGAATTGAAGTGTCATGTGTGTGACCTGTGCATTCCCACATTCACTTGGTCAATTTAGTATGGATTGGGATGAATTGACCATTTTGTTACCAATCCATTCAGCCATACCCTTATTTTCTTGGTTCGGTACCAAACTTGTCACTCCAATCATTTCAAAGGCCGAATCAGCTCGGTTGGGGGTGAACTCAGTTGACTCGGCCACCTCGGTAGAAAAACACTTGATTAAATATGCAACTATTATTGTTGAAAAGGGGGTAGGCCAGTAAAAGGAAAAGGCAATGTTAGGAAAAGGAAATGCAAGCAATAAGTGAGAATGGAGAATTCTATGTAACTAAAAGAGGGACATACATAAGAATTCTTAGGGCACACATAAATTTTTGCATACAATCCCATTAGTATCATAAATTATGGGAGAGATCAGAAAAACATCCCTACACAAATATTAACCGACAAGTATGGTTTTGGTGTTTCATTTGGAGAATAAAATCCTATAACAATAATTTTTATTATGAATCTTAAAGGGTCCTAGATGAGATCTGTGCATTTTTAGGAAGTTCAACTTTCAAGCAAAAGAAGCCATAAACAACAAGTATGTGCACCCTAGAAAACATGGAAAATATCATCAAACATATTAGGTAAAATGGATAATCATCTACAACATCACAAAATCATTCATGGGAAAACTAAAAACCACTTAAAGGAGATATTTTCTTTGAAGGAGATAGTCCATTAAAGGAGAACCTCCAGGTTTTGTATAGACATATATTGGCATAAATTGCAGTGTTATATGTGATGCATATGCATAACATATCGTCTCAAGCTTGACAATGTTGAAAGGCTAAAGTACAATGGCCACAAGCATACATATGAAGCTTATGAAGCCTACCCAACACTACAACAAAGACTGGATTTAGAGTCGAATTTAGCACCAGATTTTAGTGTATTTTTTTCCCAATTATGGTGGACAATCCGGTGCTAAACCTGGCGCCATTGTACTTTTCATAAAACGACATCTATTGCATCTTTTTTTGCGTCCTTTTTAACATCCATTTTTGCTTCCATTTTTGTGCCCAATTTTTTACATATTTTGTTAGGCCTTTATTTGCACCCAATTTTGCAACTTCTATTGCATCTTTTTTTGTGTCCTTTGTTACATCCTTGTTTGCACCCAATTTCACGCTCAGTTTTGCATCCAACATTGCTTCTTATTTTGCTCCTAGTTTTTCATCGAGTCTTGCACCCAATTTTGCACCATGTTTTGCATAAAATTATGTGTCCAATTATGCATCTAACGTTGCATCTAGGTTTGCATCCAATTTTCGACCCAATATTGCGTCTAGTTTTGCATCCAATTTTAGTTATAATGTTGCATCCCCATTTGCATCTAATTTTGTATTTTGTTTTACGTCTTTTTTTGTATCCATGTTTGTGCCTAATGTTTCATCTTGTTTTGGGTCGTATTTTGCATCTAGGTTTGCACCTAGTGTTGCGTCCTGGTTGATGTCTTTTTTTGCATCTATGTTTGAGCCCAATGTTGCACCCCGTGTTGCGCCTAGGTTTGCACCCATGTTTGTATCTAATATTGCATCTAGTTTTGTGTCCAATTTTGTATCCAATATTGCATTCAATATTACTTCTAGTTTTACATCTAATGTTTTGTCCCATCTTGCATCCAATATTGTGTCTCATCTTAAGTTTTTGTTTGCGCCAAGTGTTGCTTCCAGTTTTGCACCTGGTGTTATGCCTGGTTTTATGTCCATTGATGCACCATATTTTGTGCTCAATTTAATGTCCAATTCTATGTCTAGTTAGGAGTCCACTTTTGCATCTATTGTTGCGTCTAGTTTTGGACCTAGTATTGCATCTAGTTTTGAGTCATTAATTGTCTCTAGTGTTGAGTCTCTTTTTGCATCCAATTTTACGTTTAGCGTGACATCCATTTTTGTGTCCACATTTGCGTCTGATATAAGGTTGACTTTTGCATCCAATTTTGTGTTTGGTGTGACGTCCAATTTTACATCATCTTTTGCATTTAGTGTTGCATCTAATATTATACATATTGCACTACTACATTTTTTACCTTTAGAAATACATTGCAATATCATTAGGGCATGGAGGAATCGACTCACCAACTTCTTGCTTGTAAAGTAGGTGCTCTTCCAGTGAGCTAACACCCTTTAAGAATCAGGAAGAGGAACAATATTAACAACAAAATATCCTAAACAATTACGCAATCTATTAAAGTGGTCTGCAAAAGGGTCTTAAACAACAACATAATGTATTGATGCATACCTAATAACCTAAACTTGATATGGACAAAGAATAATGGATGTGTTTAAGAAATAGTTGTAGAATCCAATTGAGGATGTGTGTTTCTACATAAATGTTGTTATTCATTGATGATGTGATTTTGTTCAATAATAGGATGGTAAGAGAAGAACTCATGAATGGTTACTAAAAGAAGATGCCTACTATGTGCATCATATATGATATAATGAATATTTTAACAATGAACACCAACAAAGACAATTTATATTATGTGCATTATTTATAATCTCAAAATTAGTAAGATGTAAATTGGGAAAACCATCATACCGGTTTCCACAATTGATAAGGCCACAAGGAGGTCGATGAAGTTGATGGGTTTCTCATCTTACTAACAATTGTTCCATCAAGAGATTCTGAAGGGGCATTCCATCACTTCATCAAGTTATTGATTTAATTAGAAATAAATTAATATTAAAATTGATAATATTAATAATAAATAATATTAATTATTTTTATTGATATTAATAATATTAATATAATTAATATTAACATTTGTTAATTAATAATATTATTAATATTAAAAAATTAATAATGTTTAATATTGATAATATTTAAAAATATTATTTAATATTAATAAAATCCTAAGTTCAAATTAATATTGAAATCAAATTGTGATAATAAAGACTTGAGTTTATTGCTTTTTTGTTTTTTGTTTTGTTTTATCTTTATGATCTAAGAGGCATGCACTAATTCCTAGAAGGGTCCCTAGTATTTTTAAGGTTCATAACTGTGGTCTAAGATTTACTTAATTTCCATCTGTCATCTCTATAGCCTCCCAGACACTACTCTTTGTATAGTGGTCAATGCCAATAATAACCCTTGCATTCTCTATACCGAGATGGTGTTTAGAGGATTTTGAATGTTATGCCAGTGTCTATTTCTTTATCCTTTCATGAATGATGTCCACTTCCTTCAACCTTGTATGTACCAATCGACCTGTCTCGCCAATATAAACCTTTCCACAATCCTTGCAAGAAGTAGTAAGATATAAAATCCTTGCAAGAAGAAACAATGCATTAGGTAATGCACATCAGTACAATAGAGATATGATTCCGAAATGATTTCACACACTAATTTCTATTGTAAAGCATGTTTTTTGTTTTAATAGTTGAAAAGATATACAGGGAAAATATCAAAATCTAGAACTCAATCCATATTAAATGTTTCGATAATTGACAGAGAACATGATGAAATGTTTGCATTAGGGACCCAAAAATAGCATTCTAGTGCAAATTTATTTTCAGCTTTAGAGTAATACAATTACTTAAGTGCACTCACAAACTTGGGTCAACCCTTCTACTTAATTCTCCATCTCAACAACAATATAGTTCTCAGAAAACTGATCAAATGAGATAATCTGCTAAAGGTTCTTCTAAGGGTAGATATTTATAGTGGAGTTCAACAAAATCCTAGCAAACTACACATCACCTCCAATCATGACTCCTGATGATTTCTCTGAGGTCTCTTATCGTCAAGAATAAGATTGTAAAGATGATGGCGATGACAATGTCATGTCATAGACCATATCCTACATATAGTTTGTCTCCAATGTTGATTGCCATGTGGTTGCACATGTTTACTACGTAACAATAACTTGTTGAGAATTTGATCAAGCTCATATCATCCTTTGGTCATAAGGGGAATAACTCTAACACAATTGACCAGAATGTATTTGGTTGAATATGGAAGGGATTATACAAGAACCAACACTAATTGATTCTTAAAGTATTTAGCAGGAACCAAGATCTCATTAAGAAGTAAAAATTCATTTGTTAGTTGATTTCCTGGTCTCCATTATAACACTAACATGAGTTTCAGAAGACTGGAGGAAATGTAGAACTTGAACTCCTAAATACAGAGGTAGCTTATGAGTGCCTTAAATTTCACAGCAAAAAACAAGAGAATGATAGCTATGGAAGAAGTTTGTTAGGACTAAGAATGGTACCAGAGAAGTAAGACAATAGCCTGTATTTAGGAAATTTTTTAAATATAGAGAATGTAGGTGAATAAAAACCCAAGAAATCCCAATTATGTCATCAGAAGTTGCTAGACTCATGGCCTAAATGGAGGGTACTCCACCAAAGTACCCCTGAACCTTTGGCCTCTACAGGTATGATATTCCAAGGAATTTCTTCTCTTATTCTCAATGTCAACTATAAAAAAAGTACAAAATATAGAACAAAAGTTACCTTTCCATCTTCTGCAATAACTACTGGATCTGCACCTTGTGTAGTAACAGCTATCCTCTTGTGAGTTCCGGTTGCCTTTGGTAGTGCTGACATCTTTAGATCTATTTCTTCAACATTATCAGTCTAAAAATATAAAATAGTTAGTAAACATCTCTACACCATTCATGTTTACAAATACAGTGGTTAGAAATTAAGATATCAAATAATTTATCTCCCACCCTTGTACCCGTGCAAAAGTTCTTGCTTCAGTCTCATTTCCAAAAACATAATACATATACCTAAGACAAAATACCCAGATATAATGAACAAATTCAAACAGTAGAATAATATAAAAGATAGGGAATTCAGACATCATAGAAGAAAAAAGCCAAATCAACTTGGCATGAAATTAGAAATGTTTTTCTATCTGTGCAATTATCTGCTATCTAGATATAAAAAAAACAACACAAGGAAGTAAGTCTTACCGAAAGACTTTCATCAATGCTTCAGAAAAAAATTCACAGATAAAAGGAGCTGCAAAAGTCATCATAAATATCTACACAACATGAGATACAAGAGTCATACAAGATATGAGACAAACCCTTTGGTATGGACATTGTTAATTTTCCAAACAACCAATAAAACAAAATAACCCCTATGCTACTAGATACCAGGGGGATTGCAATACCTTTCCTTTCTGAGTTGCATGTTAAGTCACAAGTAGAATTGACTCAGGTGAGACTGTAAGGAAAAAGCCAGCAATATAAAAGAACTTGGCCTTCTCCACTGTACAACAAACAATAATTTTCCTTTAAAATGAGCACTAAGTCAAACCCAAACATAGAGAAAACAACTTAAACAGAGCAAGACCTTATAGTACATTACCTAAAGCCCAATTTTCCAGCAATTTCAAGTGTTCTGATTTGTAGCAATTTGCTGCTGACAAATTTGCAATCAGTGACCTACACATTACAAGGTTAAAGTTTAAACAAGTGAATAAAGCAATATCTAACAAGAATAGGTGGATGAAGAGAATAGTATGGATAGGTCAAGAAACTTAGGTGTTGGGTGTCAGTGGCAAAAGAGCTAGTATTATACAATAACACTGCTAAGAGAACTTTTTAGTCCTCACCTTTCACCCCTAACCACAAGAACACTGCATGTACCAATTGGTTTTGTTTCATCCTCATAATATTGCATCTGTATGAAATGCAAAAAAATAGTTTCTCATATTAATGATATTTAGGAAAACATAGTACTCTTGTAAATATCAACCAAATGAAAGTATAAAACATTGCAAATGAACAATACTGAAGATAATTGAACTTACATTGACTCCAACAGCCTTTGAATTTTTCCTCATCTCTACCACAAACTTGTCCTTTCCAATGCACCCTATGTAGCTTATTGCACCAGGAATTTGGAGCATCCACTATAAAATATAATGCATAGAAAACTACCTGATCAGAGATGAAGAGAACTAATAGCATTTGAATAAAAAGATAGAGACATGTTCATTTCAAGTGAAGAAAGAGATGATCACCTGTGCAACCTTGATAGAGTTCTGTGTGGCCCTTGCATTTCATAGAATGACAACAAACCAGGAAAGATATATTAGTTACATTGAAAGAACCACTAGTATTTCAAACCTACCTAACATCCACAATATCATTTTCCATGTTCAACATTTTGAGGTTCATATACCATACCTCTTGTGCTGTACTCAACATTTTTGCTCTCAGCAAGTTCTTGATACCTAGTTCAATAAAAAACAGCGTAAATAAAATTTTAAGAAATGATCCACAACAATTCAAAATAAAAGAACTATATAAACTTAATCAAAAAATTATAAACAAGAACTTAAGGTCAGGTAGACCATATGCATGCAACCATACATAAATATAGCATGCCACAGATAAAATGGATTGTGGCATGAGGAATGAAAATGAAAACCTAGCTTGAAACAGAGTGATGGATGGACAAGGTAATAACAAATTCACAAGAAGGGCATCACCCATATAATGGTGATGGACCTATTATAGGGTAAATTTCATAACAATGTGAAGGAATTAAGATGGATGTGATAATTAACTGAAAATTAATAATGATAGCTGCAACATTCCCAATTAATAGATAGGAATGTTACATCTACAAGTATATACTTGTCTAGCTTATTTTAGACAAAAGTTCAAAACCTGGTATAGATAGATGTAATTAAGAAGTTTTTATGATCCACTTGCAGTTAATGATAAAATCTACAATAAGTTTTACATCGAGTAGAAGCAGTTAATGATAAAATCTACAGTAAGTTTTACATCGAGTAGAAGCAGTTAATGATAAAATCTACAGTAAGTTTTACATTGATTAGAAGCAAAGAAGGAATGCAAAAAAAACTCCAATTACACATGGAGGACTGCAAATAGATGATTTATCAATCTAGTGAGCATAAAATTTTATATGTTTATTGCACTAAGAGGCACATTCTACATTCCAGTATCGAAGAGATGTGTCTTGTGCATCAACTAAATTGGGATCAAATTTGGCATCAAATTTCTAATGCCATAAACATTTATATGTTTATTGCACAAAGAGGCACATTCTATAATCAAGTGTGAAAGAGATATGTCATGTGCATCAACTAAAATGAGATAAAATTTGATATCTAATCTCTAATGTCAAAAAGGCATCCTCAAAGGATAAATTTATAAAATTGCAACCTACATAAATAAATAAAACTATCTTGGATCCATCTTAATCCTAGATCTATGCAAGTGCATAGCAAACTTGTCCCAAAAAACAAAGTAGCTGGGCTTGCTCAACAAAGGACTCAAGCAGGCCAGAGAGTAATAGTACAACTCGGAGAGAGCAAAAAACTTACCAAATAAACAAAAAAAAATACACTAAATTTCACCCAAAACGTTTGGCCATTTTTCCAAGTCAAACTCTCCATGTCTAAAAAACTTGCTAGTTACTTGCCATGTGAAACTAATTGACTCAGCGCCATTTTCACTGGCTTAAGATTCCAAGTCATACCCAACAAGGAATTCTTTTCCCAAAAAATGTTTGATCTTTATGGCCATTAGAATAAGGATTAAAAAACTCTGTAACTAACGATAATAAAATAATCAACCTAACACAATGATTGTCAGACGTGACATTCATGGCAATAAGTGGCAGTGATCAAACAGTAATCTTACATTAATATGTGTGGAACAAGAAAGATCTCAATAGAAAGACGTATACTAGTACTTGAACTCAAGAGTTTGTCCAAAATGGATGGAAAAATAGGGGGTTAACCACTGAAGATATAACATTTCAAACATGAGCGGGGATAAATGAGTTTATCAAGTCAAATTTATGGCTGATACCACCAGCTCCACTAGTGAGATAAAGGGAGTGTTAAGCAACCCACCAGAGCTATATTTTTTCCTGGATCTACCCCACCAAAAACAAATCAGTTTCAAAGGGATGAAATCCGGTGCAAGGCCCAGGCGATTTGGCTAGCATAGCAATATTTTGGACGTGGTACCTAGGACAAAATAAGTCTACTCTATACAGGACAACCCCTTTGGGTCATATTTCTCACAGCACTTACAAAAAAAATCCAGGATGGTGGTGTAAAATCATGATAACTGGAAAACTGAAGAAATGATAACTAGTGAGATCAAGGCAGATTATGCAGTGCATCAGAGTTCCATTTTTTCCTGGATTTGCCCCACCCAATCAACATCAGTTTCAAAGGGATGAAGCTACATGGCACCTGGTCAATTTTGGCAGAATAGCTACATCTCAAACATGGCACCTTAGCAGAAGGAAGTCTGTGCTAAACGGGCAGAACCATTAATGATGGTATGAAATCAAAGATCACTTAAGAACTAGAGGAATGACAGTGACATAAAACAGGAGTACTAAAGGCCTATTACAACGAAGTGACCAGAGATCAACTACGATCAACCATGATACCAGAATGGTGATTGGTAGCCAGGAGAATAACTCAAACACACCCAGAATCCAAGCAAATTCCTAAAACTGTAAAATTTATTGGGAAGATATGTAGATCACAAGAAAATGCAAATAGACTCAAACAAGCTAAAAACAGAAATGGGTAGATGGATAAATCACAAACTCTGCAGCTCAAAAGTGTGTGATACCTTGAGGAGACTTGGTTAATTGCAGGAAGCACAACACCTCCACACAATAACATGGATAAATTCTTATCACATTAACACAACATCATAGATCATAAAGACTTGGTTAACTACCTAATCATAGAGACGCAGGGGTTTTGAACTTGGGTCATCATCAAGGCGAGCACTCCAACCTACCACTAGACTAATGCTAGAGAAAAACATCAGTAAGTTGTATTAAGCTTGATACACTTGCAATGGACTATGAGAATACCACAAATTTATTGAAACCCATGTATCCAGATACATCCGAAACCTATTGTATTTAGAAGATCAATTAAAACTAACAAATCTTATCAGAGATTTAATTGCATGGCAATAGCACGATAACATTGAGCTTACCCATCAATATTAACTTACAAATAGCAGATAAATAGTTGGATCAAATGACTAGCAAATGAATTTTCTCTACAGTTGGTCATGAGTTCAAGGTCTCATGGAATGATCTAAAGACAAAATAGAACAAATCCAACCAATGTGTTGCAAAATATAGAGCTAACACTAAACTCATAAATTCACCACGACACCAAAAATAGTTTGATCCAATTTAAGGGGTTCAAATCGCTTGGAATGTTCATACAGATAAAATATCATGAAAGAAAATAGATCCAACAAAACTAGGAGCAAACCGAGAACATACATTGGAACTTGATGGGGCTCTGTCAATATCGCGTTGTTGAGCTTCACATCGTATCTGGAACAAAATCCATTAAAACACATTATCATTCAAGTTATTTACAGATCTAAAACCCTAAAACACATAAGCTCTTAAGTCAGAAAATGCTCACTTCTTCAAAAACTCCTTGTCTACAATAGCAGAAATATCCAACAGGGGATTGCCCATGCTGAAGAGCACGCCTTCCATAGCCATTTCCTACTTCTTGGTAGACTGAATTTCTCTGTATTTCTTTCAGGAATCGATCATGTGACGTTTTCCTGGCCTCTTATACCAAACCATGAAAAGTAAGCCATCAATTTTTAGGTGATTTCTTCCATTTCTTTTTTTACTTTTTTTTCTCAGGATTTAAGGGAATTACGTGGAATTACTCTTATTTTTTAGGTCTTTTTAAGATTCAAAAATAATTAATAACAAATTTTGATTTTTTAATTATTATTTAGAAAATTTAATCTTTATTTATATTATAATTTTGTATTATCTAATATCTTCATTTACTCTATTTATGTAACTTTAATAACTTATATTTATAATTCTAACAACTCCTACCACATTTTGGGCAAAAATATTAAAAAATGAGCTCTAAAAATGGTCTAAATCATCAATTGACTACTTTGGTTAAAAACTTAGAGAGAGACTCTCAAAATAAAGTCCCACTAAAAGACTCCAAACGTCTGCTTAGAGATTTGAATTTAGGTAGAGAAAGCTAATTATTACCCTAAATTTTATTTTTCACTTATTATTTTATTTTTTCTTTTTCTAAATTTTACCTTTGTGTTAAATTTATTTCTCTTAAATAAAATATATAAATTTGACTNTTACCCTAAATTTTATTTTTCACTTATTATTTTATTTTTTCTTTTTCTAAATTTTACCTTTGTGTTAAATTTATTTCTCTTAAATAAAATATATAAATTTGACTTTTTTTTTTAGAAAAAGTAACTTTATATTATTAAAATTGGGATAAATATTATGAAAAAAATAACTTTATATCATTAAAATTGGAATAAATATTATATTCAAAGTGGGTTGGTTGAGAACTTTTTCATCATGAATATGAATAGCACTTGTTTGAATTACTATACTTTACAAGCTAAAATGGGTAGATAGCCTTTTTCAAGATATGTGAGACATTGACAATTGGAGCATGTCATATCTTTTTGAGTTGATCTATCTTTAACTATGGAGGTGCTTAGTGTAATCATAATATGATAGCTAAAGATTTTTCGGATCTTATTATGCATGTTTTTTTTTGTTTCTTTAAATTATCTTCGTGAGTGTAATTGATCATATTATTGTTACTTTGAATTTAGTTGTCAATATATTTAATTCTTTGTACAGTTTTGTTGAGTTGTGGATGGAAGTGAGATTCCAGTGAATAATTAGTACATGTATTATTCATTATGTCATGTCTCTGTAATACCCTCATTTTGACCCTTGGGATGTATTGGCTTTATATGTAAATATTGTGTGTAGGTGTTGTATGAATCCTAGCGTGGAGCTCAAGGCTAAGGCCCCGCTAGTGAATGCTCGGGTTTTAGAGGCAAGTATTATATATTTTGCTAGCCATGTGCCAGTAAGCCATGGGAAAATTGTAAAATCATGTAAATATTTATAATGCAATAAAATTTCCAAGAGTTGGCTATGGAAGCAGCTAAAATGATGGGGTTGTGTGTATCCACTAAGGGAGGTGAGGGGTTGTGGGATTGAACCATGTGTTGCTAAATTTCATCTTGAGAACCCATCTTGACTAGTTGTGATAACATTTATTTCTATTGTAAAATGGTGGATGAGAAATCAATTCATGAATTAATGAAGCATGGGAAAATTCATAAATTCATATGGTTGAGTATGGGCATTGTTTACTTGACCCATAATTCATTCTTCCTCATGGGAATTTGTTTTCCATTATCCCCAGTTCATTGTGGAACAACTAGACATCAAATTTTTGCTTGTTATGCATTCTCAGCTATGGAAAAACCATAAATCTTAACTTGGAAGGAAGCCATGTTTTGAAGTGCCAAAAATGCCTTGAAAATTCGTGTGAGAGGTAAAATTTCGTGGGGAATCCATAGATATAAGCCATGCGGTGAAATTGAGAATGCCAAAAGCACAAAAATCCATTGGAAGACCAATATTTGGAAGACTAAAAATGAAATTTCGTGATTGACAGTCGCGTGGGCGGAATTTAGAAAAATCCAAGAGTGGATGGAAGCGAGAGTAAGATCAAAGGTCATAATTGATTGATAAACCCACTAAAGGCAAGAATATCTAGAGCTTTAGTAGCTTTGATCTGTGCCCACACTAAAGAGCACTAGAGGGAAGGAGCGCCTAAGGGACCATGTAGCAAAGAAGGGGGCCTTTGTTGTGTTGGGTGTGGTAGGTATTGTGTGTGCCAAGGTTGTTTGAATCCAAATTGATATGCATGTAGATCTATGGTTGAGCTCACTAGACTAGCTATCTCCTTCCCTGCCTCCCTACATGCTTAATAAACCTAGTTGCGTGTTGGCTAGAATAAGTGCTTGTACCTATGGCTATGAGTGAGCCTGAGTAGTTCCTCCTTAGTGGATACATAGCCCAGCTTTGAGGTGGTCTCTCAGCTGAAAGAATATAGGTTGGAAAGAGACCTACGGTTGGGTGGAACGTTGCTCTTCCATAGCCAGTTGCTTGTGTAATTTCAATCAAAAGATAAGTGTTCAACGTTGTCTCTGTTTTTACTTAATTTATGTGTTATGAATGATTGTTCATTGTGTTAACTTGAATGGGTTGACCCAACATGAATTATTCAATAAGATGCATGTGAATAGCATGAAAATGAATTTAATATTATGCATGTGAGGAGTATGCTAGTATAAACAAGAAAATGTGTGCATTGATAGAGTTTAATTTCGTTGTGTACGTTAAAAGTGAATTTGCACACAAATCTAGTTGTTAATGAATTTCGTAATATAGCCTTGGGGGGAAAAATTAACACCCCATGTATCATTCATGTCCCCCTTTGTTGGTTGGATTGATGGAAGGGGATGTGTCAGTCTCAAGCTTAGAATAAAGACTTAGAACAATGAAAGAGTAAGGAAAATTAAAATTCATATGGGAGACAGGAATTTGGATCGATTTACCCTCCTTAAATAACCATTGTTGAGAGTCCTCCAACGTAATAAGAAATCCATATATATAATAGAAATTCAAGAAAATATATTCCTTTGTCATGCTTTGTATTGAGAATGAAGGATATATAATGCATCACTAACCCCTGAGTTATGAAAGATCATTGGCATACTTAACATTGTTGTCCAATAATTTGGAAACCTTCTAAGAAGTGTGTGAGCTAAGTGTGTTAACATGATTGGGAATCTAGTGTGAAGTTGACTTCATCATTGATGGCATTGACAAGGTAGAGTGCCTAGATGGATGCTTGAGATTTGTTTACTTCAGGTGACATTATAGCCTTCCCATTTGAATCCTCTATGAGATCCACTAGTAAAAAATGAGGAATTAGTGACTACATGACTAAAAATTCTAGTCACCACGGGTTTTTCAAGTGATTTACTACTAAATATGAGTAATTTTGATTGCCCCAACTACAAACGACTAAAATTAACGACTAATTTAGTCACTAGTTAACAAATATGACTAGATAATAAGTGACAGAGTTAAAAATGACTAACATAAATGACTAATTTAGTCACGGCATAAAAAATGACTAGCTAGAAGAATATGAATTAGTCATTTATGTTAGTCATTTTTAATTGTGTCATGGAAAATTGCAATTGTGACAATGAAGTGTGACAATTTAGTAAATTTTGTAAAATGTCTACCTTCTATCTCTGAATATGTGCAGGTTAACAATTCAGAATCCAAAATGGAATTTATGGGGTTAGGATATCTAGTATTTTTCCTAGGTGGTTAGAATAGTGTTAGGGTGTTGTGGATTACTGCAGACAATGTGATATAAACATTCATATTGCTTGCCAGTTATAATATTGGGGTCACAAATCCCATATGATATATATGTTGGAAAACATTTTTTTCTATTATGGTGCCATGCACCTCGATCTTCAGAGATCCAACAAAGCAATTGCACGGAATTTCTCTTAACCATATAGTGTGTAACATCTCGGCAATGAAAAAAATTGCAATTTTTGACAAGAGGGTTGTTACCACCTAAGTTGTACTTAGTGGTTTTTTATCAAGTGAGCCTGGTGAATCGGACAAGGATAACTTGTTCGGACTTCAAAAGACCTTTGAAAGTACTTCTGGGAAGTGCTTGTTGTACTATATCACATGTTCATACCCCATGGGGGAATTGTAATAAATGTTCTAGCATGATAGTGTCTGTAAAAGACTCGGTCTCTTAGACTTTATTTGTTAATCCGATCAGCCCAGGGTGTTTTTTCTCTTGGTTATTATTGGTTGTTGAATAAATGACTGATAATTTCTGAGTTTTTCACTCCATACCTCCAAAGTTGGGGTGGTTGGCTTGGAATTTATACCTATTGAGGTTATTAAAGTCTATGTGTCAATGTATAAACATGCTAGACATCATGTTCGAATCATATGAACATGTTTAAGTCCCCCTAGGTTTTTAAAATTTTTCAATCTTTTAGTTTTTTAGTGTTTTTTATTAAAATTTAATTTTTCCAAAACTTAGGCTATTTTTTAATAGTTTAATTGGAAAAATTGATTTTGTAATAAAAGTGGGCCAAATAAAAAGTTTCAGTCATGTAGGTGCTCATTTTCAAGCTAAGAGCACCATGTAAACCCATGGACGCACTATTTCCTAGTTTTGAGTGATTTTCCATCACTCAGGTCAGAAAGCCCCAAAAATCAATTATTGATTATTTTAATTAATAAATTGATGAATAATGGAGCAAATCCAGAATCATAGATCAGTGAATTCTCAACCGATTTGATTGAAATTAGTCAGATCTGAACCAGATTGACTAGATCTGACAAATCCTTGACTTAAGGAGGTGATCAAATCAGATCCAAGGTTGATCTTCAGCATCCTTTATGGGGAATTTTTCCCTCCCTCTCTCCTCCACACGTTTTGGCTCATCTGGATGAGTTTTGGTGGATGCTTCAGTCAACAGGTTGAGGTGTCAGTCAGATCAGCTATTCGATTGTCAATTGCACTTAGTGAGACTCAGATATGGCTTAGTTCAGCTTCAGATCTGCATTGATTGACTCTCCATCAGTTGATTTGGTCTCTCCTTGGGATTTGTGCCCCCCTGGGATGGATCTCCTATTTTTTGTATAAATCAAGCACAAGCAGCCTCTTCCAAGCTAGTTACAACTGGGATTGAGGTGCTGCTGCTATTGTACTATTGTTATTGTTCATTTGAAATAAAGAGAATCTTTGGAGGCAAGACGGTGTTATGCCATTGTATGTGTGGATGATCATTGCCATTTTTTACTGAGGTAACCTGTATCTATGTTCATAATTTGCTGATTGCTTGTCGATTCATTGCTAAGATTGATAATAAGCTTATTATAATCTTGATAGGAAAGGTGGTTTTCAATAAGTTTATTGGCCATCTCTTTCCTTTGATGCATGTTTAGAGATATAGATTCAACATGTTTTATAAGTTTATATGCATGTTATTCTGAATCTCTGTGTATGTACTAATCGGTTCTCACAAGTATTTCGGCAAGTTTTTTTATTTCAGCTGAGCTGCAAGTTCCTAGATTGGAGAGGATGCTGATCTAGTTTTATTCTTCAATCTCTCCCAAACCTTCCAAAGGCATAGCCCCTCGACATTCCACCTAAAAGATCCACTGTGGATCTTCAAGGCTACTAGCATTTCTCTCCTCCTCTTCCTCCTTCAAAATAAATTCTTTTACCTGGTTACTTTGTTCACAGCTTTGATATTGTTTAGATCTATTATCTTAAAGAAAGTTTAACATAGATATATCTCCTCAAATCCCATAATCTAGATCTTGTTCTTAAAATGTTTCATAAGCATTCTAGATCTAGCTTTAGGGAAATCGTCCTTTTTGCATGGAATTTTAAAGAGAATTTGTAGCTTGCATGCATTAGATTTCTGTTTTCTATTATAAAATATAAATCTAGCAATCAGTGCACATCATATTGGCTGCCTAAAAGGCAAGCCAAGATCCCAAGGAAATCTTGCTTTCCTTGGTTCCCTTTTTACCTTTTTTAACTAGTTTTTACTTAGCTTTTTTTTGGTTAAAAGTAAGCTGACCCAAAGGTATTTTCAAAGTGATTTTGGGCATATTTAAGTCTAATAATATTGCTGGTTTTTATAAGGTATAACAGAAAAGAGGAGGATCTTCTGCTCAAAAGTGACTTTTGGGCCTTCTGAATCCCCCCAAGGGTCTCCCTTTTTGACTAAAATATTTAATTTTTGCACTTTGTAAGCTCTTAGTTTCATTCTGTATAAGAATCAAGAGGACTAATATTAGTTTGATGATATTGTAACCACTGGTAATAAAAATAATTTTGAATAGGCTCTTTCGAGCCCATTCCCCATCCCCCCTGGGGGGATTTGCGTCTGTGTCATTTTTTTCTTTTTGTTCATCTTTTTTCAATGTAGCATAGTATTAATATATAGGGTAATATAATTTGATTTAAAATCAATTCCATATTCCATTTCTCTTGGTTTCAAAGTAACTTCAATACTTACCCCACGAGCCTCGTTTTGAGCCGAAAGGTGAAGAAAGGTTCGTGGTAGTCTAATTAGAAAATTGTGGTTTGCTTATTTTTTTTATGTTTCATTTGCTATCATCATTTGTTTTAGTAACCATAATAAAATAAACCCCTCCTTGATTCCTCGATTGAGGTCCACTTGGACCGAAAGAGGTTCCTGGAGGGTTTTCTTTTTAACAAGAACATCCATCTCAAAATTTACTAAAATTGACAAGACTCCAGTGTGTATGCTATGCACTTGGATGCGGTTCATCTGATCCATAAAGCTGTATCAAAATCATTTTAGTGACTAGTATAATTAGGATTCACTCTCCCAAATTGACAAACCATCAGGTGAAAATCCAACACCTAGATCAAACCATTACAGTGGCAAAATACCCAAAGGAAGTGGGAACTTCTGAAAAGTGACCTTGGGGCACCGATCTTTGTCACACCCTAATGGGTGCGTTATGAAAAATAGCCCCAGAGACTCCATTCAACCCACATATTCCTTGCGGGTAGCCGTGAAGGTTTAGTTTTGGACATACTCCAAGTACTCTCGGGAATATCTAGAGTCCACCCCTTCGCCTAATTTTAATCAACTCATATTTCACATTAACTTAAAATGTACCAAGAGGCAATTGCAAAAAATTCACTCCAAGCACATGCAAGTACATTGATTTTATTTTGACTCCATTTTAAGGCACTGGTTATTTTCTTGCTATATATATATATATATTGTGTCTCAGCATTGTGCTTTCGTGTGCTTATTTTGTATCTTGTCATCTATAGTTGTTTTTGGTTAAATTTTAAACTCCTAAGTAATTCATTCAGTTTAAGATCACCATACTAAGTAATTAGCCTTAGTAACTTAATAGGGTCTACCCCCCTTGGATTCGTTAGGAATTGAGCCTAAACAGAGGAGTCAAGAACAAGGTGACAGCCTTGACTCGAGACTTGCCCCCAAGGACACACTGAGTGGCTTGAATATTTCTGCCACGTGATCCAGGTGTGTGAAAGGCGGAAACACTTTTTTCCATCGTTTCCAGGGATAAATCTTTTTATTCCCGAGTATGACTTAGCTTAAATTTTTTCTAAACAACTAAAAAGATAAAAAATTTTGATTGATCTAGTCTTTAAAAAAACTTAAAAATTAAAACTTGATCCATCTGGCAACTCCACTGTCTAACATCCCTTCAAGAATTTCTACCCAAATAAATCGCCGACAATTATTCAATCCTCTCCCTGATCCCTAAAGGTTTATTAGGGAAAGATTGAATAGGCAGAATTCCCGTAGAAACCTTGAAAATTTATGAGACCAATCCCTCTCAGATATCCATCACATATTTGTAGAGAGTCATGTTCACCAATCTCAAGAAATGACGAAATTATTCAAACCCCTTGACTTTTCTCAGATAGTAGGTGCTCCCTGTGCCATTCCGAAAGATGCTATCAAGAAGCTCCCCATATTTCAGGGCAATAATGCCATCACTGCCAAGTCTCACCTTCGAAAGTTTGAAAAGCACCTGGTTAGTTATTGCAATGATGCTGCCCATGACCATGACGATGTCAAAATGAAGCTCTTTGCTTTATCTTTAGAAGATGATGCTGAAGAATGGTACTTCGACCTAGATGATGATTCATATAAAACTCCAAGTGAATTCCTAGAGGGTTTTAAGAAGAAATGGAGAGAAAAGAAAGAACCAAGACATCTGCTTGCTTCCCTTCATAACATTAAGAACATGGAGAATGAAACCATGGATGAATTTAACACTAACTTCAGGTGTGTGGTTGTGGACCTCTCTAACAAAATCAAGCCAAAGGATGCCCCATCCTCATATCTTACATAGAATCTTTCACTGGTGATTTGAGGTACCAGTTAAGAGACAAAGAGCCGACCAATCTAAAAACTGCTCAGGAATTGGCCGAGAAAATAGAAAAAAATATGCAGTCTTCAAGCAAATTCAACATTCCAGGTTACACTAGGGAAAACACTTCATACAACAAAGAAAAGGGAAAAGTTGTTGAATCAAAAGAAAAGGGAGCCTCTAAAGATCCCATGGAAAAGGTAACATACATGATAAAAGACTTGGTTACTATTCAAAACCAACTAATGGCCAAACATTCTGCACACTTGAATCACATTCATAATAGATTGATCACAATGGAAAGGAATAATGGACCTAGGAACTTTCAGCCGAAGCAGAATTAGATGTATCAAGATAATTTTCCTCAGCAGGAGCCTAGGATTCCAAACCATTTAGACTCAGCTAACATGGTAGAAGAAGTAATTCCATGGTATAGACCCTGCAAACAATTCCACCAAGAAAGCACTTGTTATGTTGCAAATCAAGTCATGGAACATGGACTTCCCGAGGTCAGTAATCAGGAAACAACTTCAAGCGAGCCTGATCATATATACATGGTAGGCCAGGCCTACCCTTTGTCACCAGCTAAACAGTACACACCTAAGGATGAAACCATTGCAGAATCTTATAGGGAAACTTATGATGAAAATTGTAATGTACATGATGGGACTCCTGCGTGTTTGCCATATAATGATGATAGTCTGGAAGGTTTACTGCCTTGTGACCTTTTCTTTGAAGAAGATGAGTATGAAAATGAGGAAAAGTATAGCTTGGAGCATGATACAAGTGACCAATACACCCTTATCCCTGACAAAGATATTGATGAGGAGTCCTAAACATTCATGGAAAATCCGGTCTATGACATGAATAAAGAGGAAAATAATGAACTAGAAACTTTTGATGGTTTTGTTGATTTTTCTATCTATGGCATATCTAAAGGAGATAGCATGGGCCATGTGGCCTTGGAAAACTTTGATATGAAAAAGGAGCATGCAGTTTATCCACATGATCAGTCTGAGCCATATATCAGTATCAGTAATGAAGACAAAGAAAACTTGATATCGGAACCTGATATCAGCAATGGGGAATCCATCACATCTAACATAGATGATGGTGATGACTATTGGGATTTTTGTGGATATCTTATTAAGAATCCTATCTATGCTATATCCAGCAAGGGGAGTGTCTATTTAGAAATTTGTGGAAGTCCAATATATTATACTTCCATAGAGGGAAGCATGGATATGGAGACCTTGGAAAACCTTAGTATGGAAGAGGAGCATTTAGAATTTTCATGTGATCATTCAGAGTCATATCATGTAGAGCCGCACAAGGGTATAAGTAATGAATACATTGAGAAGCAGTGTTGTGAAAAGTTAGATGTGATGTAGTCAGTGGAATATCAGTCTCAGCAATCTTTTTCACATATAGAGGTTCCTTATGATTTGGAGCTACTTGGGTCTTGTGCAATGAGTTATCATTTGATAAGCCCCGGTGATCAGTATGATGATGTAGTCAGTCTACCTCATCATTCTGATTGGTATATCAGTCCTATCCAGTCATGGATATTAGTCCTATCCAGTCATGGATAGAAGCAACCTGCATGAGCACATACAAGTTGGGGAAGATTTTTTATGACATTATTCATGCCTATGATCTCCCATCCATCCCGCCCATTCTGAATCATCACGCAGGTTTGCATTTTCTGAATAAGGTATTCTTACTTTGGCTGGTAACCAAAGACAAGGAAATTTTTTTTTATGTTAATAAAATGCTTAGGTGGTTACATTGGATTTCTAATTAAACTTAACCCTTTTTATATCATGCTTAGAGTACGAAAATAAGCTCCTTGAAAGAGAGCATTTACTTTCTGCATTTCTATTTTATACTTAGCTATAATACAACTTTGCTTCTTTTAGTTAGTTCCATTTATTTTGTTTAAATAAATCATCTTAATGGTTTATTTGGTTTTTATGTAAATCTTGTGCTACTGAGGTTTTCTTGTCAAGTTGAGATGTTTTTACAGGGTGTATAAACTAGAGATTCTGGTGTTCTCGTATCCTCTCCTTTCCCTATGACCAGATCGAGCACACATTTCCCAGTTGGAGCCAGAATGTTACCACCTAAGTTGTACTTAGTGGTTTTTTATCAAGTGATCCTGGTGAACTGGACAAGGATAACTTGTTCGGACTTCAGAAGACCTTTGGAAGTACTTCTAGGAAGTGCTTGTTGTACTATATCACATGTTCATACCCCATGGGGGAATTGTAATAAATGTTCTAGCATGATAGTGTTTGTAAAAGACTCGGTCTCTTAGACTTTATTTGTCAATCTGATCAGCCCAGGGTGCTTTTTCCCTTGATTATTATTGGTTGTTGAATAAACAACTGATAATTTCTGAGTTTTTCACTCCATACCTCCAAAGTTGGGGTGGTTGGCTTGTAATTTAGACCTATTGAGGTTATTAGAGTCTTTGTGTCAATGTATAAACATGCTAGACATCATGGCCGAGTCATATGAACATGTCTAAGTCCCCCTAGGTTTTTTCAAATTTTCAATTATTTAGTTTTTTCAATGTTTTTTATTAAAATTTAATTTTTCAAAAACTTAGACTATTTTTTAATAGTTTAATTGGAAAAAATGATTTTGTATTAAAAGTGGGCCAAATAATCAGTTTTAGTCATGTAGGTGCTCATTTTCAAGCTAAGAGCACCATATAAACCTATGGATGCACTATTTCCTAGTTTTGAGTGATTTTCCATCACTAAGGTCAGAAAGCCCCAAAAATCAATTATTGATTATTTTAATTAATAAATTGATGAATGATGGAGCAATTCCAGAATCATAGATTAGTGGATTCTCAGCCGATTTGATTGAAATCAGTCAGATCTGAACTAGATTGACTGGATCTGACAAATCCTTGACTGAAGGAGGTGATCAAATTAGATCCAAGGTTGATCTTCAACATCCTTTATGGGGAATTTCTCCCTCCCTCTCTCCTCCACACGTTTTGGCTCATCTGGATGAGTTTTGGTGGATGCTTCAGTCAACAGGTTGAGGTGTCAGTCAGATCAGCTCTCCGATTGACAATTGCACTCAGTGAGACTCAGATTTGGCTCAGTTCAGCTTCAGATCTGCATTGATTGACTCTCCATCAACTGATTTGGTCTATCTCCTTGGGATTTGTGCCCCCTAGGCTAGATCTCCTATTTTTTGTATAAATCAAGCACAAGCAGCCTCTTCCAAGCTAGTTAGAACTGGGATTGAGGTGCTGCTGCTATTGTACTATTGTTATTGTTCATTTGAAATAAAGAGAAGCTTTGGAGGAAAGACAGTGTTATGCCATTGTATGTGTGGATGATCATTGCCATTTTTTACTGAGGTGACCTGTATCTATGTTCATAATTTGCTGATTGCTTGTGGATTCATTGCTAAGATTGATAATAAGATTATTATAATCTTGATAGGAAAGGTGCTTTTCAATAAGTTTATTGGACATCTCTTTCCTTTGATGCATGTTTAGAGATCTAGATTCAACATGTTTTATAAGTTTATATGCATGTTATTCTGAATCTCTGTGTATGTACTAATCGGATCTCACAAGTACTTCGGCAAGTTTTTTTATTTCAGCTGAGCTACAGGTTCCTAGATTGGAGAGGATGATGATCTAGTTTGCTTATTCACTCTCTCAAAAACCTTCCAAAGGCATAGTCCCTGAACATTCCACCTTAAAGCTCCACGGTGTATCTTCAAGGCTACCAGCATTTCTCTCCTCCTTTTCCTCCTTCAAAATCAATTCTTTTACCTGGTTACTTTGTTCACAGCTTTGATATTGTTTAGATCTATTATATTAAAGTAAATTCAACATATATCTATCTCCTCAAAGCCCATAATCTAGATCTTGTTCTTAAAAGGTTTCATAAGCATTCTAGATCTAGCTTTAGGGAGATCGTCCTTTTTGCATGGAATTTTAAAGAGAATTTGTAGCTTGCATGCATTAGATTTTTGTTTTCTGTTATAAAAGATAAATATAGAAATCAGTGCACATCATATTGGCTGCCTAAAAGGCAAGCCAAGATCCCAAGGAAAGCTTGCTTTCCTTGGTTCCCTTTTTACCTTTCTTAACTAGTTTTTACTTAGCTTTTTTTTGGTTAAAAGTAAGCTGACCCAAAGGTACTTTCAGAGTGCTTCTGGGAATATTTAAGTCTAATAATATTTCTGTTTTTCAGCAGGTATAACAAAAAAGAGGAGGATATTCTGCTCGAAAGTGACTTCTGGGCCTTCTGAATCCCCCCAAGGGTCTCCCTTTTTGACTAAAATATTTAATTTAACCACTTTGTAAGCTCTTGGTTTCATTCTGTATAAGAATAAAGAGGCATCATATCATTTTTCTGATATTGTAACCGCTGGTAGTAAAAATAATTTTGAATAGGCTCTTTCGAGCCCATTCTCCATCCCCCCTGGGGGGGATTTGCATCCGTGTCATTTTTTGCTTTTCGTTCATTTTTTTTCAATCTAGAATAGTATTAATAAACAAGGTAGTATAATTTGATTTAAAATCAATTCCATATTCCATTTCTATTGGTTTCAAAGTAACTTTAATACTTACCCCACGAGCCTCCTTTTGAGGCGAAATGTGAAGAAAGGTTCGTGGTAGTCTAATTAGAAAATTGTGGTTTGCTTATCTTTTTATGTTTCATTTTCTATCATCATTTGTTTTAGTAACCATAATCAAATCAACCCCTCCTTGATTCCCTGATTGAGGTCCACTTGGACCAAAAGAGGTTCCTGGAGGGTTTTCTTTTTAACAACAACATCCATCTCAAAATTTACTCAAATTGACAAGACTCCGGTGTGTATGCTCTGCACTTGGATGTAGTTTGTTTGATCATTCAAGCTATATCAAAATCATTTGAGTGACTAGTATAATTAGGATTCACTCTCCCAAATTGACAAACCATCAGGTGAAAATCCAACACCTAGATCAAACCATTACGGTGGCAAAATACCCAAAGGAAATGGGAACTTCTGAAAAGTGACCTCGGGGCGCCGATCTCTATCACACCATAATGGGTGAGTTATGAACAATAGCCTCAGAGACTCCATTCAGCCCACATATTCCTTGCGGGTAGCCGTGAAGGTTTAGTTTTGGACATACTCCAAGTACTCTCAGGTATATCTGGAGTCCACCCCTTCGCCTAATTTTAATCAACTCATATTTCACATTAACTTAAAATGTACCAAGAGGCAATTGGAAAACATTCACTCCAAGAACATGCAAGTACATTGATTTTATTTTGAATCCATTTTAAGGCACTGGTTATTTTCTTGCTATATATATACATTGTGTCTTAGCATTGTGCTTTTGTGCGCTCATTTTGTATCTTGTTATCTATGGTTGTTTTTGGTTAAATTTCAAACTCCTAAGCAATTCATTCAGTTTGACATCACCATACTATGTAATTAGCCTTAGTAATTTAATAGGGTCTACCCCCCTTGGCTTCATTAGGAGTTGAGCCTAAATGGAGGAGTCAAGAACAAGGTGACATCCTTGACTTGAGACTTGCCCCCAAGGACACACCGAGTGGCTTGAAGATTTTTGCCACGTGACCCAGGTGTGTGAAAGGTGGCAACAAGGGTCTAACTATATATAGATAAATTTAGTGCTAGTGTTCACGACGTCCTATTCATGTGTCATAGCTCTACAATATAAAATATTCCAATTTTCTATGAGGGGGTATAAATATATATAGATCATTTTAGTGCTAGTGATCACGATGTCCTAGCAAGACACCAAATTGATGATGTATCTAATGTCTAGTATCCTTTCATGCAATAGTGACTCCATTTTTCCCTCCATTCCATCATCTCAATCTCAAAATAAGTCACAATTGAGAGTGAAACCATCCTAGATCCAAATCCTAGGCTCTATCAAGCACCGAGAGGGATCCAATCTGGTGAGGTGCAAACCTCTTCTCACTTATTGCACAATATAAGGTTTTAAACTTTTGTTACTTTCCTTCTTAAATTTTGATATATAAAAAAATGATCTTAGTAAACATTAGTCCTCATTGTCCTCATCATTATCAACAAATATTTATAATTTATTTTTATACGCATATTCTAGTATTTCATTTTGCTTAAAACATTTGGATCTTCAATATAGCAATTACCAAAAGAGAAATTTCAAGCACCACAACCAAAACTGAAAGTTGTGAAACCAACCTATTGGTTTTAATAAATAAATAATTGATGCATTTTTGCTACAATTTCATATATATTTATTTCAACTATTTGAATGAATTTAAGCTATAAAAAAATTGCATATTTTCATCAAGCTAGATTGGAGAAAAAAAATAACTTTATTAAATAACTTTATTAAACAATTTTGTAATTTCTTAGTTATAGTTGGATCATAATTGTATGTTCCTCTTGTAAATTTATTAAAGAATTTTCTTAAATAAATTTGTAATTTATTGCTCCTTGCAACATTATATTGCTCCTTGCAACATAATATTATTATATAACAAATATGTTCATACAACCTGTGATCAAGACCTGAAAAAACCTTCAAAATTCCAAATTTTAGTGTTAAATCTCTAATTAATCTTAATTTATAAAGACAAATTCATTGGCAATATAGTTAAAAGAGTATATCATGTTTCAATAATACAAATGAAGTTTGCAAAAACCTTCTGTATGTTAAGATATAAAGTTATAATTATCATATATTAAACTATATTTTTTAGATTTTTTTGTTATGTTGCAAAAGTAAGATATAAAGTTATAATTATCATATATTAAACTATATTTTTTGATTTTTTTGTTATGTTGCAAAAGTTTTACTTATAATAAAAAGTTAATAAAAAGTTATATTATAATATGTTTGAATTATTTTTTACTTATTTTTATAATATATGAGATAATATATAAAAAATCAATATTTATATGATTATTATAAAATTTATTTTAAAAAAATCAACTAACTATTATAATTATGATTGATAAAATTAATTAAAAAAACTATATATAATAATTCAATGCTTTAAAGATATTTTAAATGTTATTTAAAAAAATCAATTACTTATTTCAAAAATCTATTATTACAAACAAAATTAAATTTTAAATATTATTAAATAAAAAAGATCATGTTAAAATTACAACGTTAGACCTTCCCGGATGAGGGTGATAACTCCGGAGACATCCGTTTCGCTCTTCGGCCACTGCATAAGGCACGTGTTGCTCTGGTGATTACCCAGCTTGACAGCACACTTTGTCAACAAATACTGGGTCCTCTACGCGTGGGAGAAATTTCCTCGGTCACTTCAGCTCATGCGAACTAGGCTGGAAAAGGTCTATCCTCCTAGGTACATTCATGGTGCGGCTGTGATGGTTAATGTTTGCAGGTACATGGAATGATAGGCATTTAATTCAGCACCATGTCAAGTTCTATGTCATGGTTAGTAATAGTGTTGGGTTTGCAGTCTGACGGGAGGTTTGCAGAGTCTTTGTTTCAGTGTGCTCTAGGTTCAGTGCTGGTAAGATCGCTCCTCTGCGTGTTGGTTTTAGGCTTAGGTTGGCAGGCATGTCTCTCCAGAGGGGTACTCCCAGACGTGCTAGTGTAGGATAGGAAAACCCCAGAGGGATTGCAGTGCACGGGTCTCGGCGGACTATGAACATCATATCTCTTCACTAGTCTGTGTTTTGGTGGAAGCCTGGGAGAATAAGGTCCTCAACCGCAAGCTCTTGATGGGTGAGGAAGGTGGTCGAATTAACCACTATTGGATGTTGAAGAACATGCTCTGCAATCTGGCAGAGGACATGCTTAGTAATTGGTCTGAGGCTCGTATTGCATTTCACTCCATGAAGGAAAAAATTGCAGAGATTGATGCCCAACTTATAGCGATGGATAACTGCTTTTCATGGAAAGGAACGACTAGTATCTCAAGTCTGAACGTACACAATAAGAGGGGGTGTGCTTAGGGTAGGGTTTTCAGTGGCAGCAAATCTGGTGGTTGGGCTCTCACTAGTCTAGGTGGCAACGATAGCGCAACGGGCTACTCCACTAAAACGCCACGTGTCAAACCTTTCCTGGTTCCATCCACTGTGGAGCCTCTCCTTAAGCATCTGAAGGATTCGTCGACCCAGCAGGCTAAGCAATAGCCTCTTTCTCTTTCTCCGTCACCGAATGCCACCACCAATTCACCCATTCTATCGCAAGAAGAATGATGGGCTGCCACATCACTGAAGATATCCCTTTGGTTAAAATGATCGTTTCGATCAGGTTTTTTTTTTGTCCATTCGGTAGAAGGTTTTTTTTGGTTAAAGTTTAAGTATTTATGTTAACTCTATATATTTTTACTTCTGTTTGGCTTCGCTCTTATATAGGAGCCTGTCTTTTCTATTATGGATCTCGGCAACTAAGTCTCTCAGTTTCTCAGTCATGAACATCTTTATTGTGAACACTGTTAGAAGGCTTGTATTTTTTGAGAGGCTCTGGAGGAGGTTCTGCCTCTTTCAACCTTAGGGAGCCAAGATATCTGTATGTAATTGTTTTGCCTCTGTAATATAATATATCTGTGTAGCTTACAAAAAAAAAATTACAACGTTAGACCTAAAATGTATGTCAAATTCCAACCCTAATTCCATGCATGGGCATTGATTTCCATTTGTTTACTAAACAGTCCGTAGGAGCAAATCCCTTTGTTGAGTGAAGAAACTCCAATTGAAAATAATTCGAAATCAATTATGGACTGAACAGTCTGTAGGAGCAAATCCAAAAGAGATGTTTACATTGTACTGAACGAAGAATTTTTCTGTAAAAGATTCCCAATAATACTTGGCAACGGTCCTGTAATGGGTCTGAGTCCCAGGCATCTCACGTTGTCATCGACCTATAGGATATAATTCTCTGGTGGTGGAGTAAATGTTTTTCCTCTTTCCAAAACAATTGAAAATTTTGCCAATTTCATTTCACTGACTCCATAAGTGTTGAAGTGGCCTCCAGTATTATTTCATAGGCCTCCTCTGCCAAATAGGTGAGTGAATTCCTAGAGTCTATAATTGTTCCTCCATTTCCATATTCATCCTTCTCCCAAGCATGGGTAGATATAGGAATTTTTTCTCCATTTATGGCGATTTCTTCAATACCCACATAATAGAACGATGATGATCCACCCTGCAGAATTGGAGTATATTGAATTGGCCCCTGGTTATCCAATTCGCATACCATCAAAAAATTCTTCGCTTTCAATGGCTTCCCAGAGGTGTAAATCACTATAATCATTTCACATATGTAAGGGCCGGTGGTGTTGGAATTGTCCATATATCCATAGCTGTATTTGCAGGCCATTTTAGGCCTAAAAGTGCATGATAATGTGGGAGATAGGGCATAGCATTCTATCGAGTAAAAACAGATGTAAGATAAAGAAGATGATCTATCAGGATTGAATATTGGAAAAGATCTGCAATTCTAGCAGGGATTGTAGTTCACCTAGACGACATCACTGCCGGTGTCTGCTACAAGTGGAATTTTCTAAGAAACAGATATATCTATTGGGATTTGGCACTTGGATTGGTTGGACACCTAATTTAGTTGAAATTACATCCTTCTCTTCCATACGGTGCTCCATACTATTAGTTTCTTGATCATCACTTCCTTTCATCATACTGGCAGGTTTGTGGACTCGTTCCTGAGCTGGGGAAAAGGTTGCGGCAGCCAACCACAGTAGGTAGTAGGTGGAGATGGGTGTGTGAGGTTGGCGTCCAATGGAGCATGCATGCTGGGAGGAAGAGATCGCAGGGTTATGGGTGAGCGAGAGGTGGAGTTTGTGCTCGATCTACATGGAATAAAATTTAAAATTTAAAATTTGATACCTTTATTTTTTCATTATTTATAGCTGACATAACATAATGTTATGTAACGTTACAAGATATCTCCCATAATATTCACTATCACTATTATTTTTTGCCGACATGTTCCAAACGTTACTAACGTTACATCACGTTACAATATCTCCCCATACTGGGCTGTAGAGCGCCTCTCGGCGCAATAAGAGTAATCCATTATCATCATTATATACACTTAAAACATACTCATAAATACATGATATTGTTTGCTTTAATAGATTGCTAACCTACCAAAAATATCTATTACTAAAATGTCTCATGAATATCACTTATGGTCACCATCAAAAATTATTTTCTCACCCATTTTCATTATTCCATTTCTAGTAGACAATATTTTAATTGATTTTCTTTATATATATGTTTGAGTTTTTGACAATATTTTAATTGATTTTTTTATATATGTTTGAGTTTTTGTTTTTTTTTTGCATTTTTAAATTTAATTAATATATACCAACCCCACCAAAACCCAAGTTTTTTATAATATTTTAATTGATTTTCTTATATATGTTTGAGTTTTTGTTTTTGTTTTTTTCATTTCTAAATTTAATTGATATATACCAAACCCACCAAAACTCAAAGAAATATTGAGGATTCCAAGAAGTCACCGTTGAAGTAGTTCTAAAACGGTTCAGCTCTGAGAAATATTGAGCATTCCAAGAAGTCACCATTGAAGTAGTGCCAAAAAGGTTCAACATATTTTGATGTGCTCGTTTGTTCCTTGCTTGCACTTATTAAGGTAGTGGTCATGTTAATCATTTATTTAGGGTTTGGGAATTGTAAATACCCATTCTAAAGCGAGTCAAAATACCAGTAGCAGATACAGACACTAATAGCATTAGTTTTGATTCATTAAGTTCCATATGTTCGAGATATAGAGCAAATTCCATAGCAATATTTTTTCCCAGATACAGTTGAAGAAACAGTTGACCCTTGAATTGCTCCTAGGGATGAAATAGAGCCTTAAGTTCGAGGGTAAAAGGAAGCTCTTGGAAATTCGCTCCCAAACCACCTGCACCAATACATCCACCAGTGACTTGGTAGGCTATAAAGGGAAACTCCTCACTCAGGCTAAATAATATTATCTTGGGCATTTGGACTGTCTTGTGACACAGGAGAATTATTCAAAGCTTCTTTTCATACTGCAATTTTTTATTTTTTATTTCAAGTAAACCTGGAATATTCAATGGACACTTCCCAGAATTGTGTATGGCATCCCTAGTCATAACGTAATGCACGTAATCTAAAGGGAATCAAACAGTCTAAACCAAGGAATTTGAACCGAGCTCTGCTAGTGCATCCAAATTCCCAACAACATCATGTTGACCTAATCCCTTAGTTTATATTACACTGTTTGATGAGAGATTAGTGAATCTTTTTTAGCACCAGTTAGTCTTTTTTTCAGCTGACATAGCTACTTTGATTTACCTTTCAGATGTACCACGAACTCTTATGGTAGGATCTGTGAGCTTTCCTTCATTCAACATGATATGCTGTGAGACATGGCTATCTATTTGACCAAGCAGGACCCTATAATTAATAGATGCAAAAGGATTATTATGTCTCAAAAATCCGATTCTATTTCCAAAACCTGGAAAAAGGTTGCAAAGTATGCATTTGATGCTGAGATTGTTTCCTTCCACACATGTTTGTTGTACTTTTTTCTCTATAGTTCTAGTTGTTTGTCTGTTTTTTATTGTGAATATTTATTTATCTCACCTGATCAATAGCATACTGAATCCTACATCCTACGTGCATATGGTATGTTTCTCAATATAATGATTTCTCTGTCAAGGTTCGATGGAGGAGAAGGATTGGTGTCAGATGGACTTTCCAAATGGCAAGGCTCTCATCAGATTGGTGTCAGATGGAATTTCTTCCACCTTTCATGGAGTCAATGCCTAAATTAAAGGTTCTTATGATTGTAAATCACAATCCTAAACGTGCTACACTCAAAGGAATATTAGTATTTTCTTCATTAACTTGGTTGAAAGTTGTTTGGTTAATAGTTCCTCCCCTCCAAGAATATTGTCAATATTGGAAAAATTAGAGAAATTATCCTTTATTCTATGTGAGGTTTTTGGGAATATGAGTAGATTACATTTGGGGTTGCATTTGTATTTCCCCCATCTTTCTGAGATCACTATTGATCATTGTAGCAATTTGGAGGAACTGCATGTGGCTGTTTGTAATATGCCTTGCCTTCAATGATTGTCTATCACAAACTGTCATGATCTTCTTAAGTTATCAGATGATATAAGAAATCTCAGCTCGCTACAAATGCTAAGATTGTATGCCTGTTTAAGTTTAGAAATACTACCATATTCAATTTGTAACCTTCAACAACTACAATTCTTGGATATTTCATTGTGTGGGTGCATAAAACAACTCCCAGATGAATTGGGCCGATTGTCCATCTTGAAATAGATTGATATGAGGAAGCGTTCTCATGTGAATTAGCTTCCCAAATCGGCTAGTGACTTGAGGTCTCTGGTGCATGTCATCTGTGATGTGAAGATTGGACATCAGTGGTAAAAAATCGAGGCCTCTACAAATCCCTGCCTCAGAATAGAAGTTGTAGAAGAAGAGTTCAACCTGGGTTGTCTTGATCATTGATTCAGTGCTATGTCAAATCCGTAAGTTTATATTTTACTTGTTGTATCTAGAGAGGGTTGTTTTTATTATTAAATTCGTTCAATGGGATAGAGAATTGTAAGGGTTTGTCGACACTATTTGTGAATGTTACTTCTGTATTTTGCTTCCTTTATTGCGCATATGTATTGTGATACGGGACATCATGATCCAAATATCTCAAAATAGTTGCTTCATGGAAAATCATTTGTCTGTAGGAAAGGAAGTAGATCTTTAATCTTCTGGACTTTTCTATGTTGTTGCAGTGCTCTTTGTTTGTTTTTGGATCCTTTAATGCTCAACATGATTCATTTGCTCCATTATTAGAAAATTCCAAACTGATGGTCCCATGTGTTACAGTACTCTTCAATGTCTTCAGAAAGCGCACCCATGTGTTCTCCCCCACCCATGATCTCTTTGTCACTCATCCTCTCACCCTCTTGCCTCATCATGCTCTAGAAATTCACTATTTGGTAATTTTTGTCAAGTTTGTCGAGTTTTTGCCAATTTCTTCCTGGTCAAGAATTTCAGACCCAAGTCAAGTCATTAACAAGTGCAAGTTCTACAACAATAATAAAAAAATACAAAGATGAGTGAACACTAGGGATAATAAAGCATCTTTAAGAGAACTGCAACATAAATAAAAGTGTAGATAGAAAATGATAAAAGAGATAGAATCCAAATACACATTCTTGATATTATATACCATGAAACATTTATTTTCATCCCAAACACGCAAATATATATCTATATTTTTTGAAAAAAAATCATATTTACCATCAACAAAAGTCATTTAACGACCTAAATCTCTGTACAACTCTTTACCTCAGTTAGTTCACGATTAGTGCTTTGAACAAGTGTCAAGTATTCTCTGGTTGCTACATAGTTTTCAAGCAACTCCCCATCCATTTCCTCATCAATAGCCACTGAAGTTGCATTACCACAAACATAAGAGAGGCATCTAAAAAATTACCTCTAAGTTCCAACATGTAGTTGCTTAAAAGATAACTTAAAATAGCTTGTCAAGTATAAATTAAGAAACTATGACTTGAAAACATTTCAACAGGATTCCCTAAAAATAAAGAATAAAAGCCGTTGAGATGGTGTGTTCTCTGTTAACAATTATTCTTTGAAATAATAGAGTACATAAATAGATAACACCATTTGAAGTACCATTGCCATGAAGAGTAAGAAGCTTCAATTCCCTTATATACAACGTAATTGTTGCATGATATAAAAGCCACATTCCAGTTAAGTGCAGAGCTGTGAGATGCATGGTTCGAGGACTTCGAATACCTTGCTCAAGAATCCTTTCAAGGAACTGCACAAGCATAGTTTAGACAACAAATCAAGTGGAATGTACATATTGTTATAAATCACACTAGCAAACAAGAAATAATGCTGAATTTAATCTTCAGATACTTTGTCCTCAAGACATTGAAATAATTCATTCAAAACTTATTTCCCTACAATATATGTGGTATACTTATACTTTAAGAGTCTAAGACTATTCTACAAGGATGTCCATATAACCTGACATAAAGCCATCTATTTTCATAAATTTAATTCATTTGTGAAAGCTACTAAGAATTTACTCAAAACCAAGTTTGTTCGAACCACTTACTTCACAGTAATAGACATTGATGATGTTGAGCATTGGTTGTCATTGATGACAGACCATTAATGACAAAGGAGACATAAAGGTTGATGAAATGGCATGGAGTGACAAGAGTTCATGACATGGCAATAAAAACATGGGAACACCAAGAAGGACCAAATGACCCATTCTGTGGTCATTTGTGGTCAGTATGGTGACTTGATGGGGTCATGGAACCCATAGATGCTTTGGTTTATGGAAACTACACACGATCACACTTTTGAGAAACCAAGGACACGATGATATGAAGTTCTTGAAGCTTGATGGATGAAGTTTGTAATGATGATATTGGTCTCGGATATCACTTGATGATGTCCTTATTTGAAGCCTCTTATACCTGATGACAGCATTTGACAATATGACAGAATTACAAACAAAGGATGATAACCGTTTAACTTTGGAGAAGCTCATAAAATATGCCAATTAAACTTGATGATGAAAATGATGAAGTTGGATCCAGAATTAAAAATAATAAAATTATATTTGCATCAAGTCGGCTAAAAAAAAATACATTTATCAAGTCGTCCTCAAATCAAAATCAAATAATTTTTTTATGACAGGTTGGCTCGCAAAGCTTGTTGAAAAACTAGTATAAATGGGCGCCAAAGTATTAATTTTATGTGAGAATATGATTGAGCATAGCTCTGATTTCGGGAGATAGCAGAGGAAGCTGCAGTGGCAAGGATGAAGGAAGAAGATTTGAAATTGCTTGAATAGGTGATTATGTTATGAGTTCAATAGATGAAGGAGTCCAAGAAAAGGCTCGCTGCTGAGGAAGTGATCTAAGATTTTTTTTTTCGGGTGACTAAGGAAGTCACATTTTTTTCCTTCTTCTTTCTACTGAGGTAATTTTGGGAGACAAATAATGTTGGTTGCCGTTCAAGCTTTTGTCTACTTCTAGAGCTAACGGACTGTGATGATAGTTTATGGTCCAACTAGTTCCATGAGTGACTAGCAACCAGTGTATGTGAGGGTCGACGTGACTGGCCATGATTTGTCTCTATGAGAGAGGGCCTGGTGAATGAACAAGTAAATGAAACAATATCTATAGAAGACAAAATTTCCTAATCTTTTATTTTTAAGTTTCTGGTATATATATCTTCCAAGAGAATTCGGGTCATGAGTCTGAGGCAGCCGAAGTAAATAAGTGGGGTATTCGTGGGTGATTGCTCTGAGATCTTTTACCGTATAACAGAGAAAAGCATCAGTATAATTAAGGATTCTATAGGTTCAAAAGAATATTGTTGACATCGCCTTAGTTTTTGGAGACATCCTTTGATCATTTGAGTTTTGGGCACTTTTATCTTTTATCTGCTATCAGTGATCTAGGGTTTCCAATCATCCCTGATGTGGCACCCAAAATAAATGTATGAGTTATATATGCAGAGCTGAAGACTGTCAAGCATTGGTTCAGTTTGTTACAGTGCTGAAATTGTGAGAAGTGAGAATGTGGATGACCTGAAAGCTATGAGCTGAGAGCCTAAGACGTTTTCCCAGTTTTGAATGCTCTCATAGTTCTGTTGAAGAGATATAGTCAATCTTCTGCAAGTTGAATCTTGAAAGAGATTAACAACACATCCAGTATACCATATGCAGAACTCTTTCTGGTATCATATGAAAATGGAAAGATGAAGAAACAGATACATATGTTGATCCGGATGTGAAGGAGTAAAGGTTTCTTTGCCTATGTGAAATATTGAAGATCCCACTTCAGTGGACCATTGAAGGGTTAATGATTAACAATTGAAGAACAACTGTAGAAACGAGGACCATCGGGGCTCATATCATTCTTCAACCTGAGCCATCATCAAAAGACTTGCAAATATTTGATTACAACCATTTGTATGTGCCAAGCAGCTCATTTCTGGTAGTATGTTATAAACAAGGTATGCATCATATTGTTTGGCTAATTTGAATGTTATATACAACAAATATGATCACGATGCTTCTGTAGTAAAAATCGAAGACAAACACAGAGTTTAATGGTTAAAATGTATATGGTAAGATAAGAGCCAAGCCTTGCATTGGAACCAGAAGACTAGATTCTTGAGCATCAATTGATATGAAAATGATTAATTCGGTTTATTTGATAGCATTCAATGACAAATACAGAAGTGACAAGTGATGAACAGTCTTGAAGTCTTAACAGTGCATGAAGAAGCTTGAAGATATGAAGATTGACTTGAAGAGGATATGAGCAAACCTCTTGATGACAAGCAACCAGTAAAGAAGACAATGATGATGATGACAAGTTTGATTGTTGCTTAAAAAAAAATAGTTTGACAGTCTGGTTTGTGAAGATCTTTATGTTTGACTGATTGAGTATGGTATGTGTGACAGTGATACCTTTAGCAAAAGACACGAAGACAATGTGACTTGATGACTTGGCAGTATTGAAGAGCAGGTGTTGATGAACAGAGAAGATTGAAAAGTGTGTTGCAGCAGTGTTGATGAGAGTGATGATCAGATGATCAGTAGTACTGATCAACAACATAATAGATTGAAGAGACAGGTGATGTTGTTGATGAAATGATGTGGTAGTAAGCGCACTTGACAGTGATATGTGTGTGTGATGAGTGTGATGAGATAGTGAGCTATAATTGTAAAAACAAGCTTGTCTTTCTTTTGAGGTTATGATACCTCAAACCCTTCTTAGTAGGGTCTAAGAAAACCAGTCAAGGTCCTGGATGAAGAGAAGATGCTCTTTGTATCAGTAGGTGCTGATTTTACCTCACGGTTGTAGCCGGTCCAAAACTAATACAAAAAGATTACAAAATTATATGGTGTTGTGTTGTTTTGTGTTATGGTTCTTGATGATTCAAATTCTTATGATATGTGAATGATGAAGTGAAAGATGTTTATGAAATGATGATGAATTGGTAGTTAATTTTGACAAGTTAAGAAAAGTTTTAAAATTGGCCTTACACTGATTCACCCCCCCTCTCACTGTCTAACAGCTGAGATAAGTAAAAAAAATTCCATATTTCTAAAACCTGGAAAGAATAATTTTATGGTAAAATGTAAGGCTAGTTAATTGACCAATCAAATAAGGGTTAGTTACACCTCTACCAAAGTTACAGCTAGCCTTATTGGAGTACTTTTATAAGATGGAAATCAACCAAAAAAGGGCATGGAATTATGAAGTGAAGATTTAGAATTAGGACCCTTTAACCACGAACTCAAACACACCATTTCGTTCTATGAACATTGTAATTTGTTAATAAACATGTAGGAATACCTACAAATACCCTATTGCCAGTCATACAGTTTTGGTTGTACATATTTGATGCCCTTGTATTTCAGAACATACTGTTAACTCGTAAAAGAGATTGAATCCTTGGAAACCATGTGAGGCTTTAGTTAGTCATGTATAAGAGTTTGGTTAAAGAAAAGGTATATAAATGAAACCAATTTTCCAATGTAGAATACTTCATTCTATCATTTTTGTATAGCTGGAACACATGAAGTACATGTGCATTTTAACAGTTCATCACAAGTTGTTATACTCTGAATCTATTCAAAACCTAGTTACCATGAAAATCATATACACCAATTCCTAGCTAAGAATAACTCTTAAACAAAGTTGGTCACTCCACAAATAATCCTCAGCAAGCTAGCACCATCACTTAAAAGTCCACCTTGGCTCATACAAAACATCTCCTTTTCTCCTCAACAAGCATAACAAGTAGCACTAGGGTTTCCAAAACCCCAGTCTTCTTCTCTCAATAGAAACAAGATATAAAGCTTTCTTTATTCCTCTAGGATTTATCACAAACCCTAGCTTGTTTGCCTCCTTACGATGAAACATTAACCCAAGAATTCCCCTTGAACTTCTCCAAGAAACCTACCACATCAGGACAGAGAGATAAGACAATGAAGAATACACAAGAGAGAGAAACTAATGCACTACACTCATCACATCTCTAATACAAGCGTGTGATGAATGAATGAATGAAAATACTCTTCTATTCGTATGAGAGGTAAGGGATACCAACAATATAAACCATACCGATCCCACTACAAGCAATATAACCCTACACAAGTAGGCTCACATGTGGAGAAATCCCTCTACAAGTGGCACATGCCAAGCTCCAACATGAACACATCCAACAAGCAAGGCTCTAATGCCTTAATAAACTTTCCTTCCTCTTTCTCAAGCAACTATGATGAATTGATATTCTATATATACATATTTTCCCTAGATAGTGTGTACTAGTAGATAGATACTCACTCTTCATTTCTCAGTACCTCAATCCTCTACTTTCATTGACAGCAAGGAGATTTAGATTCCATCCCAGCATGTCTCCTATGACTCACTATGATGCAATCATCTATAACTCAATATGATCCAATCAATATCTTGGGTAACATGTGATTTGGTACAATTATGCTTTGCTCAAGCTCTTCGATTCTCTTGGTAGTTATTGGCTAAACTAATTGGAATGATTTGTTAGTTTGCAATGGATTTATTTTGAATTGTCTTCACCTAAGGTGCACATTCACTACACTCATTTCCATTAATTTGTTGTCTCAACTATCACTCGAATTTCATCCCAAACACTTAAAATTGTTATTTAAAACTCAACTTTCCCAAAGTTGAGTTCCTTGGGAAAATAAGAGACATTTTTCGAGTTGTTTGACTAGTATTTGTACTCGTCATTTTCCTTTCTGTTATATCTATATTGCCTCAGTAAGTTGGGGCCATTGGATGCAATATACAACCATTTAATAACAGTTGTTGGTCATTTGTTGAAGGGAGCATTAACAATCATTTACAGCCTTGCTGTTCATGATATATTAGCTTTAATTAGGTTCTTCTTGGGCTTGAATATCTATTCTCGTCAACTTGTGGTACTCTTGGGTGTCACCTACAGCAAGGAAATCAGCCTCATACTTGTGAAGATCTACCTCAAAGAAGGGAACAAACACACCCAGACATGTAAACAGTAAATTAATTTATTTATATTAGCTTGTATGGGCATTGTAGTTTTCCTTTATTGGTTGTATGTGTGTGGAATGTCACTATTGCACAAATATTTAAATGTCTGAATGTAATGCATTATCATGACTTGAAACTATAAACCACAATACATTGGAAACCAAATCAAACTCTGGGGACTCAGAAGAATCAGATTTGAATTACAATGGTGTCATGAAGTGTTTGAAGAAATTACAGTCCTATATTTGACTTATAAAACAACCAACTATTAGATCACATCAGTGCATTGCAAGATAAAAGTGTTTGATAAAGTAATACTCATTCCCAATCCTACAACACATAAAAGTCTATAAACTCTGGATATTAAACTACACTTGCATAAAGATCAGTATTGTTGCAATGCACATAGAGTAAGAAAGTGTTTGGAAAGGAAGTTAAACCAAATTTGGAATTTGGGATATCAATGACACTAAGTTGCCAGGAAACTTGGGTATGGGCATGAGGACGGGGAGAGAGACATGGATGGGGATGCCACTTTTTGAAAAAGGGTACTTGGGTACGTCGGGATACTGGATATGTATATATGTGTGTGTGTGTGTGTGTGTGTGTGTGTGTGTGTGTCATAGTCACATCATACATGCATATATATTTCTTCATAAATTATGAATCATGATTCATAATTATAAGTTCAATGATTATTTGAAGAATGAACATTCAGATTGAAAATTTGAAACATAAAATTTGATAAATCATATACTTAGTAGATATCAATTGGAAGACTTGAAGTTTCATAAAATTTGATAAATCATTGTACCAAGCAGATGCAACAGACAATCAAACTCAGACATGAAGGAATAACACATGGGTGCAAGAGGTCATCCTAGTACTATTTTGTTTGACTTACAGCAGCAGCAATAACCATCTACTTGGAGGGAAGCTCTAGCATACACTAAAGCCATAACAATACTTTTCACTCTTACTGGAAGCAGGAAACATGGTACAATAAGGAAGGCTTCAATATGCAAGGCTCCTAAAGCCAATGCTAAATTTGAACCTGAATCTAACAGGGAGTATTGTAGATTCCTAATGTCCTATCACTCCCAATACTATTTTGTTTGACTTCCAGCAGGCAGCACTAGGCATCTATCTAGAGGGAAGATCCATCATACAATAAAGCCATAGAAACACTTTCCATACTCGTGCTGGAAGTAGGAAACAAGGTTCTGATTACAAAGCTGAAGCCAATGCTGGATTTGAATCCGTATCTAACATGGAGTATCAGATTTATGAAATCTGTAGGATCGTCTAGTTCTGAAAAATCAATGCATGCTACTCGCTTAGTTCCACCAGAAAAGTAATTTAGCCGAGGGAAATGGGGACATGGGTCATTCAAAAGTATACAAAATCATTTGAAGTTGTTAGTATATGTGACCTTCCTAACAGTATGCAATTCTACAGTTTTGAAGAACCAATCAAGCTTGTATGGATTTCTCTTTGGGCGATCTGTCCTTGAGTGATCTGCCTTTGAGCCTGTATGGATTTCTCTTTAGGTGATATGTCTTTGAGTGCATTTCCATGATCGTTTCTACAGATCATCATTATGTCAATGAGGATAATGAAAATGGAGAGGCTTCAGATTATCTTTGTTCCCTCTCTAAACATGAAGATGGATCGTTTGAGGTAGCAAAATTCCTGTGCACTTGAGATCCAAATTGGAAAGAGATAATCATTGTGGAAAAAGGAAAACTAAAGCTATATTAATTGTTGAAATTCTGTCTAGTACTCTAGTCGATCCTCTAGCATATTTCCATTCCTTTGGTTCCAAGTTAGTCATTAGTGAAAGTAGTCTTTTTTCTTAGATTCTCAATAATGGGAACTTGAAAAATGATCCAGTAATCTTGAAGAACATTTTAGTTGATGAAAGATCACTTAGCCATTCAATATGTTTCCATTCGACATGCATCTAGTAGAATTGCTGCAAGTTCCATGCAGGTAATGACCTTCTTTAAACAATATCATTTCAGGTACTATTCCATTAATACCTTGAGGTCTATATTTGTCTCACATTTCCCTACAATTACCTATCTATCTCTCTCTTAGGTATGTCCATTGTTTCGTTAGTGACTTGTCTCCTAAGAGAGAAAGTGTGATTGTAATATATATCCGAGTATAGAAATTAAGGAAGGTATTATAAGAAAAAAGAGAGGTTTAGATGCCAGCTATTGTGTATTATTGATTTAATTTTTGGAATACATCTATTATTAATGCATATTGAGGCTGTCATTAAGGATCTGTATGGCTGCCATTAAATGGTAATACATGTTATTTTTTTTGCGTTGAATTCTTATGCAGGCCATAAGATGCTTCATCATTTAAAAAAAATGAAAGTATAAAGAATATGTGTTATTTTTCTTGCAATTCATCCCATGATTTTCAACCTTTGTAATATTTAGAATTTCTATTGGTTATGAAAAACTACCATATGCTTTAATATGGATTCTTGCTCCTGCAAAAACTTTCAAACGTGCATGTACTACACCACAGAACATTGTACTCATGTTTCTTTGTTGTAGGTTTCTGTAGATCTTGCTTCTGGCTGTACAGTTGTGGTTAAGCCATCTGAGTTGACTCCTCTGACAACATTGGCAGCTGTTGAGCTTTCACTTCAAGATGGATTTGGTAGCTGATGAGTTGTTGAGCTTGCGGGTTTCTCTAGATCATTCTTCTCGTTGTACAGTTGTGGTTAAGCCATCTGAGTTGACTCCTCTGATAGCATTGGCATCTGTTGAGCTTTCACTTCAATATGGAATTCCTCCAGTAACATTATACTCTTTACCCTAGTGTTTTTTCTTGAATGAGTCCTATGGTCCAAAAGGCTTGGGTTCTTAGCTTAGTTATCTAGATTTTTTTTCCTTTTTTGAAAGTCTTCTAAGATAAATTAATTTCATAATAAACTAGAGGATATTATTTTTTGTCACTCACTTGAATAATTAAATGGAAATGGGAATTATTTTAAGTATTAAGATGCTTATGGTTGAACTGTTAGTAGGAAAACACTAAGGTTGTTTCAACTGATACTATTTTTTTCAAAAGTTATATACTCTTAATTTTTCTCCAAATGAAATACTCAAAATCAATATGCTTCTATGAATTTCCTAGACATCGCTTATCTCATACCATAGACAGTTTCATTACATACATCAATACACGAATGGGTAGGGTTAAGGGTAGTAGGGTATGCCATCGACAATTTCATTACACATCATAATTCTATTGTATTTGAAATGTTAATTTGTTTTGCTTATCACTTTTGATACATATGTAGTGTTGAATTTGTGATGATTGATTATGTTTCAGGGTAAGGGAACAATAATTTTTGGTAAGAGGATAAATAAGACCCACACTCTTTGTATCCAGTGTGGTCACCGAAGATTTCATATCCAGAAGAGTAGATGCTCTGCATGTGCCGCACCCATAAAAGCACATCTGTAAATGTAAGAAAACTGTTCTGAGTCCTTATCCTTTCTTTTGGTATCATGTTATAAGTAATGCAATTGTGAATCAAATTTTCTTGTTTGCATAAGAGAGTCTACCAGTTTGTTATCCTAAGGTGTAGTAGTGGTTCTTATGAAGCCTTCATTGTGGTATGTAGTCTTGTGTAGTGTAGTGTGTGTCATGTTGAAATAATTCCCCCATGGGATTTTCCTGAAGTTCTGCACCATGTAGAGCAAGCTTCATTTGGCTTAGGTGCCAGGTTTGATGTGTAGCTAACACTGCCAAATTTTTCTAGGACTTATACCCATGCTTGTTACCTTGAAATTCATGCAGTGTGAGGGCAAGAAAAACTAGAGAGTCGAATCCCTTGTGGTTGGATAAATACTCTATTGAATCACCAGTGAACTATCTTCCTGCTAATGTTTCCATGGGGTTTGAACGGAAGGAAGTCCTTGAGCATGGGTTTACATGTGGTTCCTCATGAATTTGTATAAATATCAATGCTTTGGAATGAAAGCACTCTCATTCTGTACCCTATCCATGAAAGAAATCAATTATGAGAAGTGCTTGTTTATGAACAATTGCCTTCCGTGTACCTTAAAATATAGCTGGGTCTTAGAGAGAATGGAGTGATTCGTGTACCCTACTTATGTTGCTTCTTGAAAAATTATTTGAAAGTGTTTAATTTTTATTTTTCCATTACTGGGTTGCAAGGGAAACCATCAAAGAATTAGATACAACTGCTTCAAATGTCCTAAATTCTAAGGCAAATATGTTATAACCACTATACTAATAAAAATTGTGAGCAAATAGTTCCAAGAATACAAAATAAGCACCCTCAATGTGGATGCAGTCCACAAAATGGTAAACACAAATATCATAAAAACAAAAGATTATGCACCTGCAGACACCATACCAATGGATGGAAGATCATTTTTTATCAACACCGACAGCCCATGGTTTGTTAGCTCAGAGGAGAAATCCAAACATGAGAGTTTATAGTTTTTCACACACATTAAGAATTAAGATAAGGATATATAATTAAATATTTACCCTTCTTTATCAAAATGGAAAAATATATGATAGTCCCAAATGTCAAAGTTTTGAAAACTATGACACAAAACCCTGTTTGTTATGTGATTATTGACACAAAACATCTTTGATATCTAACAATATGTATGCATTGATATTCATACAAATGCATCAAGACAAAGTTACATCCTTGACATTCCATAATGATCTTGGAAGATTGTAGGGATTCCTAGAATTTGGTGTGAAAGCTATGAAATTAGGTGCATGTGGTGTTGTGTTTGCCAAATGTTGTAGATATTTTCGAGCTCTGCATTAATACCCAAGGATGTTTC
>LPNX011118926.1:0-17738 GCA_001517045.1 Pseudotsuga menziesii | reverse complement strand
ATCTAATATAATCCACAGTGACTAGCCGACAATTTAATGCAAATCAATTCATAATTATAATCAAGATAAGTACATTATTATGTATAGCTTTTTACTCAAGTTTTTGGCTATTTACTTATTATCAAATTCTAGTCAATAAATTGAAAATAATTTCTACCATTATATTTGTATTATCAATTTTTAAAAAATATTTGTATAAGTATTATTATTATTTTTATTTTATTTTTTAATATGGGTTTTAATAAAAATAACTATACTTTCAATTTATCAATAATAAATTAAAAATTTGATTATGTGAATCTTTTTATTTGATTTTTAATGTTTTTAATTTTTTTTAGAATTTTATTTATTAATATATTTTGTTATCAATTAAAACTGTATTTATGCTTATAAAATATATAGATACTAATAACTATATATCTGTGATAATTTTTTAGTTGAATAAACATTTAAAATTTAATTTTTGAAACACTATTTTTTTATTGTAAATAAGGATGGATGGATTTTGCTAAAATCAATGAATGCTCCTTAAGAACTTTTAATGGAACTTTAAAGACTTTATGAAATAGTTGATAGGAAAAGATCTTCAATTAAAGCTCAAGAATCCAAAGAAACTTTATTGTTAGTCACAAGTTAATTTAAGTTAGTTAATTTAATTTAATTTAAAGTAAATTAAACTTTAAAAACCTAAAACTATGTTATGTTATTGTTATAAAAAATATTAAAATTATATTAATGATATTTAATCATTTTTTTAACATTTTCAAATTAATTGTTAGAATTTTATTAGTTTAGTTTAATCATTTTTACTATTTTGTTGAGATATTCAATGATGACATATAGGCATTATTTTTATTGGAATTTTGTTTAAAATATTTTTATTTTAAAAAATTAATTTATTTTCAAATTCGATATCTTTTTTATAATTATAAATAATTTCAAAGTAAACAAAATTCATCATAAATAATAATACATTCAATTTTAATTCAATATCAATGTTTATCTATGTTATTTTCTAATTTAATAGTGATGTTTGTAAATAGTTAAATTTAATTAATAAAACTAGAAAATAGCATTATTTGTGTTTTTTTTCCATATTTTTTTTTGTAAGTTGCATAGAATTATATTAGAGTATAAAAAAAATTACATGCATAGTGTTTAAACTGGTACATCTAGTACTGGAAAAAAATTGTGACATTTATCCTAGACTTTCTCTTTGTGAGGGAAACCGAGTCTCCCCAAACAAAATAATCAGAGTTAATAGACAAATCGACAGAGCTAACAGAAAAGAAAAAAAAACACATAGAGAATTTTAGAAAATCCTAGGGCCTTACGGCTTTTTCCATGGTTCTTTGACAATGTAACAAGGCTTGTAGTAGTTGTCATTTTCACTAGAGAGAAGGTTCAAAATCCTGATGCGGCTCCACTATAGAAGGAGGTGTCGACGTTTGTTGTGGCAGGATGTCATCCTGCACGCGCTGCTCTTCATTCTTCCCTCTTGTTGCCACATTGGGTCGACCCTCTGCCATGCGTCCTGTACGCATGGTGTTCATATGCTGGGGAGTCTCTTTGGCAGGGTCATACTGGTTCAGACTCGATGAAGCCGAGAATGTTTGTTGAGGCGAGGAGCTACCAGAATTACTTGATGGAGGAGGTGAAGGAGCTTTGTCACATTCCCATAGCAGCTGGGCAAGAACAATTTTCATCCGCCAGTAGTGGGAAAGCCTTTTCCTTAGGTGTTGCATTTTGCGGTAATGAGCAATGGCCTCCACTTCCTAGTCATCCATCGCGCTGCAAACACTGTGGGGGTTATAGGCTCCATACCTTGCAGAGATGGAGCATCGAAGTGATTCTTTGTGATCCCCTGGAGTTGCTTCCCTTGCAAGGCATTGCACGGAGTCTTAGCGGCATAGTCGGTGAGTGGTCTCCCGCTTAATTTTCCAGTCTCTTTGTATGGCATGAGAGCTAGAATTCCAGAATGAAATGGAGCGATCGAAGAGGATGCATCACATAATATGTATCCCAATCCAAGTTCATGCAAGGCCATTGTGCGATGTGACTAGGTAGCTAATCTGAGCGTTGGAGGACATTAACTTCCTATGTTGCGTGGAGTGATCCATTAGAGCCAGAACATGTGCAAGGTGATTGATCATATAGGATATAGTGTTTTCCAGGCTGGATCACCTTCATCGAGAGGAATCTTATGTAAATAGCCGAGAGGCGGTGACACCTACCACAGGTGGATTTCAATATGGAGGACCGCCTCCCGCCACGTTCCTCCTCAAAACATCTGCACTCAAGTACTTTTTTCCCCATATTATATTCTACTATAAGTTTTTTTTATAAGTAGCTAATTATTACACAAATATCTAGTTTTTAATCAATATCTCCAATTTTATAAATTCTCAAAAAATTATACATTAATAAATCTATACTTTGTTTATTGTGGCTATATAGACTATAGTACATATGAATCTAATTTACAATTAAATTCAAAAAAATTCTTACATACAAAATAATTATTTACAAACCTAAAGAAAACACCCCCCACGAAAAAAACATTAACATCCCTATCCTTCGCACCATTTCTCAAAAGACCTATAAAAAACATAGATACTAAAAGTCCATACATTAATTTCTTTTTAGTTGAAAGCAATATATGAATAATGTTTATATATTAATGCGTACAATTCAATTACAAGATCGTGTTACTATTTTTCAATATCAAACTTTATTATTTTTTAATTCAATAAAAAAAACATTTTACCTATTAAACATCGATTAAGCAAATTCTAATTTTAAGATATATATAAATTAATTTTGCTTATTGGGTGTAGCTCGAGTGTTTGGGAGATTTCGTTGTTACACTCCCCACCCGGGTTTAAATCTCACCATGAACATTTGCTCCTTGGGAGCCCTTGTATGTAATGAAATATTAGGCTAGTGAACTGATTATCATGATTAATGATGCCCAAGTTCATCTATATTTACCTAGCGAGTATAAGATATTTTCCCAAGTGGATGTAGCCATGATGTAAAATTGGACTTCCGTGGTGAACCACTTTAAAATATATATATATATATATATAATTTTATGTACTTTATTTTGATCTTAAAATCTTATGCAATATGCGTGTGTGTGTTTTTTTTAGGTATTGTGTTGTTAAAATCATCTTAAAAATTATAAATTAAATTGAATATTATAAAAGATAACAATTAATTTTAAACACTAAAATTCATATAGGTAGGTGGTGGTGGTGGAAGAATCATCTTAAAAATTATAAATTAAATTGAATATTATAAAAGATAATAATTAATGTTAAACACTAAAATTTATATATACGTACAATTTGATGATGATGATGATTGTTATTGTCCACTGAAACCAAATTTGGTCTATTGGACCTTAAGAAATTACTTTGCTTCTTGTAACAAATTAATCCAATGCTAAATTTGGTCTATTGGACCTTAAGAAATTACTTTGCTTCTTGTAACTCATAATATTTGAGAGGTTATTGTAACAAAGATTGGAAAATTGTGACCTAATGTGGTTGTACACAAGGGACTCTAAGAGAAAGTGAATTTCATCCCCAACTCTCTTGGCCTCAAAAAGATGGAAAATCCGATCCTCCCACGATGTTTTAGGAATTGTCGAGTGCCCTATTACACGGCGAAGCTCATGAGAGTTCATTCTTATTTTGGCTATGTTTGTCTTTTTCTTCAAGATAGTTATAATAGAGAGACAATTTTGTTCTCTTATCCTTGTAGTATCTTAGTTTCCTTTTGTCCTGTAAAACCTTTTCACCCCATATTTTCTCTTTAAACTTAAATGTAATTGTATTTTTAATGTTATTCATATTTTACAATGTTGTATTTTTGTCTAGCGACCAATCATTCAACCAAGATATGTTATATTTATGCCAACCTTTCTTGAGCCATAGGTGGTCCTAATTGGATTTTGAAACAATTTTAGGAATTCTTTGGTATTCAATACCATTTATCTTGTACTTGTACATCAAGTACCTTGTCATAGAGATGCTCTCTATGCGGGGAAGGCTTGATTGTATAAGAAGAACAAGATAAGATATATCGCTTTTAATTATGAGGTTATAAATTATAACTTATGCTTCTAGATTTTTTTTATCTTTCTCCGTGATTCTTTAGAGATGTTGCACCCCAAAATTCACAGCCATACAAGATAATAGAGTTGGCGAGAGTTTCAGAGAGGAACTTATTTTTATCCCACATCATAAGGTGGGTTGATTTACAATTTTTATCAATGTGAAAGTAATATTTCCACCTTCCATTAACTCTTTTCTCAATGATATAAATTTCTAGTTGAACTTGTGATGAATATTAATTCAGAGATATTTACAGGAAGAAACTTCTTCGCGCTTGTTATTGTCACAAACAAATTTATCATATTGTTATTTTCATAAAGGATGTAAACATAAGTGACCTTCTTGTAACTTGATAATCAGTACTTTTGTTTTGTTAGTGTTAATAGTCATGCCCATGTTAGAGTGTAGAAATACTTCAGAGTTTTCAATTTCTTATCAAGTTTAGAGGGACATCTTTCCATAAGAATAATATCATTAACATAAAGAAGGAGAAGGATGACAACAATTCCTACTAAGGGAATGCCGACAAATCATGTTTCTTCTAAAAAAACTTATAGCTTATCAATGTAAATGCTGAATAGGGTAGGAGAGAGAGAGAGAGAGAGAGAGAGAGGGAAACATTTCCTAACTCCAACATTATAATTAAAATCTTTTAACCACCTCTTAGTGTTTTTGGCAATGACAGTTTTGTCCAATGTTATTGTGACAATTCTCAACTTGAGAGGAACCTTTAACTCTTCAACCTCTTCTAGGAAATGTATTAAAGTTTTCCTAAAGTCCACAAATATGCAAAAGAGGTTGGATTTATTATTATGACACTCCTCTACAGTAATCCTGAGTGTAATAAGATGGTATGTGGTTGAATGATTTCTTTTGAATAGTACCTAATGTTTAGTCCTCCTTTCCTCATTTTCAAGCCACATGCTAACATTTTTTCCATAATAACACCATAGAGATTTACTAAGAGAGGGATGATCGTAATGGTCTGATAATTAGAGGGGTTATTTTATCACTATTTTTAGAAATATGAATAATGAGGATCAAATTACAAGGGTGATAGAAACCTTTCTTAACCACAAGATTAAAGAGATTATGGATGTGAGGGATGAGGATAATCCCTCCAAATTTTAAATTTTCTACTTGATAACCTACAATGTCCTTAGTTTTCCATTTTCAAGGCGCATAACATCAAAATATTTGTCATCTGGTGAGAAAAAATATTCTTGTTTAAGGAGGGTTGGAATGTTATCTTTGAACTTGAGAGTTTTGTAAAGGTTTTTAATATAGAAGCTCCATTTGTTTAGAGAAATTTTATTATTCTCTTTGGTTTTGTTGGTTAGAATTTTCCTCCAAAGTTTCTTAGGAGAAACTTTAGAAAAGTGCAAGAGGTTTTATTGTCTTTTATCTTTGTAGTGCCTCTTTTTCATTTTAACAAGAGATTATATCTCTTTATTTTGTCAACTTTTTAGGACGCTTCCATAGCTTCCTTTATTTCACTTCTTGCAATTTTACACTCTTTATCAAATCGGAGGTTAGCTCTTATCTTTTTATTTTTACCCAATACTTCAAAGGAGAACTTATTAATGGAAGTTGAGAGGTCCAATCTTGAAAGAGTGAGCAAGTCATTTTTAAGTTACTTAGAAAAATATCACTTTTGTTTTTATTAAAGATTAGATGCTTATGGTCATGGGAATTATTGTCTATGGGATCACTATGAACATTTCCAAATTAAGGATTACAATTAATGTTTTACAATCAAAGTCTGCCTCATGCTCATTTAGAATCTCTAAATTTATTATCTTGTCATATAAAGGGACATCAAATATGACATAATCTATGACACTACTTCCAAGCCCATGGATACAAGTCATCTAGTTATAATTTGGACAGTTCGATTGGATTGATAAATATAATATCATGAGCACTACAGATCTTGGCTAGCTCAGAACTGAACATTATCTGTTATATATACATAACTTCTCTTGTACATCTTATCTATATTTTGTCTTCATCTAAAAAAATAGGATTAGGGTTGGAATAATTTCTTAAGAGAATATTTTGAGTACTTGAAGTTTGGAAATTAAAGTCTCCCATTAGGAGGATATTGCCTTTATTCTTTAAACTAGAAATATCATTTTCCAATCCATTGCAAGGACAATTTTTAAATCTAAGTTACTTTTCTTATAAAAGTTAGAGTTTATGGGGGGGAAATAATAGAATGCTATGAAGTTTTTTTTATCATTAGTATCTATAATATATATCCATATATATTGGTTGTAGGGATGTTTCTTATGAATCCTAACATGGGGGGAGATGTTCTTCTTAATGTAGAAATCTATACCACCAATTCCTCTACGACAAGAGATTTTATTCCAGATTGACCAAAGGAAAAATCCTTCCATGACAGGGGCTTTAGATTCTTCATGTTCCTAGGTTTTAACAAGAAATATAATATCATTATCATTCATAATATAACTTAACTCGGGGCCTTTGTTCCATGGGAAACCTCGGTAGTTCTAAGATAGGATGTGAATGTTAGAATAATCAACCGATAGTTTACCCATTTAGACATTAATTTAATTATTTTTGTCTTATTAGCCTAGTTCATGTGTCCCACCTTGTGCAAGTTGTCATTTGCCTATCTATAATGGTCAAACTTGCCTTATTTGAATCATGTAGCACATGGGAGAGCTAAAGGAATCCATTCTGCTTTATTCCTAGCCTCCTAGGTGCCCTTCTGTTTTTTCTGCTTTATTGCCTCCTTTTTCAGTGTTTTAAGGCAAAAGGAAAAGCTAGACTATGTGAGGTTGACTAGTTTTTTTGTCCTACACATCCTCCTCTCTTTTCTCCATGCAAAAGCATGTATGAGCTGCCATTCCACCGCTCTTTAGCTTTCCTAAGCCTTTTTGCTAATTCGTGAGCTCCATGACAGATTTGGGATCAGCTTTTTACACCTATGGGGGATTTGCTTATTTTTGGTAAGCCTGCTTTATGCTAGATTCGAATTGATCCTCATGCATTCGAATCCCTGATGTATGTTATTTATTCAGAAAACTATGTTATTATAGGGTTGGCTATTGTACACTGATTTAATACAGTTTAGTGTTCAGCTCCAATTTTCAGTCTCTTTGTGAGTGATTTTGCATGATCAATTGTTAATTGTTGTGAGTAAAATTAATCTATCACCTGGTTCAATTTCCACATGGTATCAGAGCCATTGTAGATTGTTTCTCTCCTTCAAAAATTGTTTTGCAGGTTCGACATCAGTGACTGGGATCCTTCTACTGACAGCCGGGACAGATTTTCTAAGCTATGGATCAATCACAGAAAACTATCTTAACTCCTTTCAATTTATTTGAATGGAAAGCAGAGATGGAGATACTATTGAGAGTGAAAGGCCTCTACAGGGTGACTATGGCAACAGAAGTAGAGCCCAATGCAGCTGCAGAGAAGATAAAATGGCACAACAGGAGGGATGAGGCTTATGGCCTCCTGTGTCTGAGTATTTCCAGAGACCTCCTTTTCCATCCTGATGGATTGACATCACCGAATGAAGTATGGGAGAAGCTTGATGATATTTTTGGAAAGATAGATGAGATGAGGGGACATCAAATAAAAAATGAGTTGATTTCTCTGAGTCCAAATAGCTTTGAATCCCTGCAGCTATATTTCTCCAAGTTCAAAGCACTAGTTTTGCAGTTGAAACAGTGTGGTATCAAAAAGAAAGATGATCAGCTCGTACTGGCCATCCTCTCGAATCTGGGCCCTAATTATTCAGTGTTTTTTTCGACCTTCTATGCCACAAAACTGACAGCTCGAACATGGAAGATGCCTAGCCTTGCAGATTTCATGGAATCTCTCACACAAGAATAGGATAAGCTGGTGATGATGGGCACCATCAAACCATCCAAAGATCAATCTTTGATTACTGGAGATTCGAAGGTGGATTCAAAAGGCAAAAAGAAAGCTAAAAAGCCACCTGAGCAAAATAGAGACAAGAAACAGTCTCTGGAGGATCCATCAGGTCCCAAGAAGAATTACCAGAAGAAGAAGAACAAAGGTGAAATGAACAAGTGTGCATACTGCAATAAGGGCAATCACTCTGAAAGATCTTGTATGAAAAAGCAGATAGACATGCTGACCCAACTCCTGGAGAAGAATGGCATCTCCCTTCTAGAAAGCTCAAAGAAGAGAGAAGGAGGATCAAGTTCAGATGACAGAGAGAGAGTTCATGCTCTAGTTGCTGGCACATCAAGCTCACCCAGTTTTATCATTGATTCTGGAGCTTCAAGACACATGGTTTCGACTAAGGATGCCTTCTCCTCACTGGATATGTCGAAAGGACCATCTATTGTACTGGGAGATGACTCTCTCACTAAAAGTGAAGGAAAAGGAAGGATAGATATTGATCATGGTCAGTTCAGCAATGTGCTATATGTGCCTGGTCTCACCTCCAACCTCCTGTCAGTGTACCAGATGACCCACACTGGGTCTCCTAAGAAGGTCATATTATCCCCCTATGAAGTTGAGATCACAGAGATCTCAATTGGTAAATTCATTGCAAAAGGAGTTGTGAATCATGCTCAAAAGGTATACATGTTCTCACACTTCCTACCTCACTCAAACCCCTCTGCTCTTCTCATTCATGCTAATGAAGCCAGTAAGTTGTGGCATGAAAGATTTGGCCACCTAAATTACAAGTATCTTTCTGATCTTAGTGAAAAAGAGATGGTCATAGGGTTTCCCAAGATAAAATTTTCCAAAGGAGTCTGCCAAGGTTGTATCCTAGGAAAACACCCAGAGCACAAATTTGAGAGAGCTAGTCATGAGAGAACCTCTGCACCCCTCGAGTTGATCCACAGTGATGTTGCTGGCCCATTCCCTCATATTTCCATGATTCAGGCCAAATATTCATTGAATTTCATTGATGACTTTTCCAGGTATTGCTGGGTTCACTTTCTGAAACACAAGTCTGAAGTTTTTGGCCTATTCAAAGTCTTTAAGGCTTTGGTTGAAAACCAGTCTGGAAGGAAACTCAAGGCCCTCAGATCTGACAATGGTGGTGAGTATTTCAAGTCTAAGTTTATTAATTATTTTGCATATGTAGGTATTTAGATGCAGCATTATATCCCTTACACACCACAACAAAATGGTGTTGCTGAGAGGAAGAACATATCACTGAAGGAGATGGCAAGATGCATGATGGAGGCCAAAAATTTGCCACCAAAGTACTGGGCCGAAGCTATCAACTGTGCAGCCTATATTCAGAGTAGGGTGCCTCACAAACAGCTTGATGGCATGACTCCTTTCAAAGCATGGAGTGGGCACAAGCCAGATGTGACCCATTTCAGGATTTTTGGCTCAAAGGCTTGGGCTAGAATCCCGATAGAGAAGAGGAAGGATTTGCAGCCCCAAAGAAAAGAGTGTCTTTTTGTTGGATACTCTGAAGATTCAAAAGGGTACAAGTTGATAAATTTGAGCACAAACAAATCCTTCATTGAAAGGTGTGTTCAGTTTGAAGAAGAACCCCTTGCAGCAGTGGAAGTTGGTGAAGCCTCTTCACCACCTGAACCTCAAGAAGTAAGTAAAGAGTTTGTTGAACATGCTGAGTCTGATTTGTCTAATGGATATGAGTTTATTGTAGACCCTAACATCCCCACAAGGCCAAAATGGGCAGCTAAGACACTACATGCAGCAGGTGAGCTAGCTGGGGATCCCAATGACCCAAGGAGGACTAGATCTCAGTTTGAGAGTGGTATGTGCATGAAGGATCCTATGTTTTCTGAAAAATGCTATTAGATGGTGGAGTCTAATCCTCAAACATATGAAGAAGCAGCAGGAGATATAATATGGAAAACAGCCATGAAGGAGGAGTTCAGCTCACTCCAGAAGAGCAACACATGGGAGCTAGTGGATCTTCCTCCAGGAAGAAAGTTAGTCCAGTGTAAGTGGGTCTATAAGACCAAATTTGCTGCTGATGGTTCACCACTGAATTACAAGGCCATATTGGTAGCCAAGGGATACTCACAGGTTCATGGCATAGATTACAATGAGACCTTTGCCCCAGTGGCAAAGATGGATTCCATCAGGCTAGTTCTAGCCATTGCAGCCTCAAGGCAATGGGAGGTACATCACATGGATGTAAAATGTGCCTTCCTGAATGGAGAGCTCACTAAAGAGATATATATGCAGCAGCCTCAAGGTTTTGCTGCTAACCCTTCTCTTGTGTGCAGGTTGGGAAAGTCATTGGATGGGCTAAAGCAAGCCCCCAGGGCTTGGTATGCCAAGATCGATAGCTTCTTGCTATCACTGAATTTTGTTCGATGCAAATCAGATCCAAATGTCTATTTGAAGTTAGTTAATGGTTCATTAATGATCATTTTGTTATATGTTGATGACCTCCTCATTACAAGAAGCTCACAGGCTGAGATTGCTTCCTTAAAAGGAGCTATGAACCAAGCCTTCTCCATGACATATTTGGGGCTCTTAAGTCAATTTTTGGGGCTTGAGATTGCTCAAAACAAAGCTGGAATCAAGGTGCACTGGTCCAAATATTCCTTGGACTTGCTAAACAAATTCAAAATGAAGGATTGCAAAGCAAGCAAAACTCCTTTCCTTTCAGGAGTGAAGCTGGAAGAAGCTGATTCTTCACCGATGGTAAACAATACACTGTATAGGCAATTGATTGGATGTTTGTTGTATCTGACACATACTAGACCTGATCTTTGTTATGCAGTAAGTGTGGCTTCTATATTCATGGATCAGCCTCAAGAGATCCATTGGAAAGCATCCAAAAGGATCCTTAACTTTGTTCAGGGAACAAGGACACATGGGATCTTCTATAAAGCAAAATATGATCTTGATTTGATTGGATTTACTAACAGTGATTGGGTAGGTGATAGCACAGACAGAAAGTCCACTTCAGGATATGTGTTCATGCTTGCAGAAGGGCCAATCGGCTGGTCAAGCAAGAAACAGAGTGACATTGCACTCTCATCTACAGAAGCAAAGTACAGAGGAGTTGTTAATGCAGCAACTCAATGTTTATGGTTGCAGGGTTTACTTGGAGAGTGTGGCTTCGAACTAGAGTACTCAACTACCATCTACTATGATAACCAGAGTACCATTCAAATCTGAAAATATCCAGTTCAGAAGCAGAGAACCAGACACATTGAGATCCATATGCACTACATCAGAGAACTTGTGCATGATGGCACCATTCACCTACTCTTCTGCTCATCTTCAGAACAAGTAGCTGATATCTTCACCAAAGCATTTTGTGAGAAGACTTTCAGCAATATCAAATCACTGCTGGGGATTTCTGATCATGTTGTGCAAGCATGAGTGAAGACAATATTCTACAATTTTTTTTTACAGTCCATGTTTAAGGGAGGATTTTCCCAAGTTGGTTTTTCCTCTTTCCTTGTTTAAATGGACATGCAGTATGTAAAGGGTGACTAAGTGTTGTTGCTAGGCCCTATAATTTTATGATATATTACTCATAAGTCAGGCTTAATGGGGGGTGTTAGAATAATCAACCCATAGTTTACCCATTTAGACATTAATTTAATTATTTATGTCTTATTAGCCTAGTTCATGTGTCCCACCTTGTGCAAGTTGTCATTTACCTATATATAATGGTCAAACTTGCCTTATTTGACTCATGTAGCACATGGGAGAGCTAAAGGAATCAATTCTACTTTATTCCTGGCCTCCTAGGCGCCCTTCTGCTTTTTCTGCTTTATTGCCTGCTTTTTCAGTGTTTTAAGGCAAAAGGAAAAGCTAGACTAGGTGAGGTTGACTAGTTTTTTTGTCCTACACATCCTCCTCTCTTTTATCCATGCAAAAGCATGTATGAGCTGCCATTCCACCACTCTTTAGCTTTCCTAAGCCTTTTTTCTAATTCGTGAGCTCCATGACAGATTTGGGATCAGCTTTTTACACCTATGGGGGATTTGTTGATTTTTGGTAAGCCTGCTTTATGCTAGATTCGAATTGATCCTCATGCATTCAAATCCCTGATGTATGTTATTTATTCAGCAACCTATGTTATTATAGGGTTGTCTATTGTACACTGATTTAATACAGTTTAGTGTTCAGCTCCAATTTTCAGTCTCTTTGTGAGTGATTTTGCATGATCAATTGTTAATTGTTGTGAGTAAAATTAATCTATCACCTAGTTCAATTTCCACAGTGAATAATGTCTAGTTGCTATTTATTTATTATTATCTTTGTGTTTTTTGTCTTGAATAACGAATTTTCTATATCTAATTAATGCCCATTTTCCTTCCTTCCAATCCTCTTTGACCTTTTGAACCTCCTTTCTTAATCCAAATTGGTCTTTTGAAATACGATCTTTATTTATACTCAATATTTTACTAAGTATTCCAAATCTATTGTCAATAGAGATAACTTTGACCTGGATCAACCTTTCTTTATTGTCAATAGATTTCCCTAGACTCTTTGCTTCTATGATCCATGATGTTTCAAGTTGTAGCCTATTATGTATTTCTATCATAGCTACAACTAGTGTATCCTCTTACGTCTCTTCTTTTAAACCAAAAATTACGAGGTTCAAGGTTCATGGTCTAATTATAAAATCTTATTAATTTCCTCTTTAACGGTTTTGAGATCCACCTTACGTTCTAAATTATTTATGATCATTTTTTTTACTTTATCTTCTAGCTCTTTAATCATGACCTTCATCTTAAGATTTTCTAGAGTATCAACATCTTATGGTTGGCTTGAATTTTTGGTTTCTTGGTTTTGTTTGTCCATTCCTTGTAGTCTAGTCTCGATTTTCTCTACATTATTATCCAAACAATTCTAGCTTGTTGTCTTCAAAGGATGCAAATTTAGGAGACTCTAAGTTGGGAACTATATGTTGATACATTTTTTGTGGATACTAGTATTAATTACAAGGATGGAGCTATGACCTCTTACCATAAATATGTTGAAGAGTTAAAAGGATTTTTTATGGTTGAATCTCCAAATTGCATTGAAGATCTACACCCATTAATGACACTATGTTGAAGACTCCTTGTGTGCATTCCACCGTTTTGAAGAGCTACCTCACATAATATTGTTGCGTTCCACCTTGTTGTATAAACTATTACTGCAACTAAAATCTCTGGAGCATATTCCCTCCTTCTCTTTACTATGTGTGAAGACTGCAACATATACATTTGAGATGCGTGAAGATGAGTGAAGTTGGCTCATTCACTATTTGCTAATTTTTGTCTTTGATCATTTCCTAAAAATATTTCTTCTTGGAATGATTTTTTAGTTCTCAAAAGAGTGAGAATGCTGGTGTCATTATAATCAAGACATGCAAATTGTATTTTGGAAGATAGTTCTACATAGTATTACTTATCGAATATTGTACTATGCTATATTATCATATTGTAAAACTAAGGTAGTAGAGACCTACATCTTTTCTTCTTATCCCAAAAAACTGTTTATTTGAGGTAATAGTTGCAGAAGATGTATTCATTGGCATCTATAGTTGGAGTAGTTCCCACTTAAAAGGGTCGTTTCTTTTCTCAAAAAGAAAAGAACCAATCGAAAATCTCTTCCAAGGGAGAGAACAACATAAGAGGATGAGGAAGAAGAAATTTCAAAGGAAGGGAAGGCAGATATAACTCAAACAAAAGACCATATTTGCAGTGGAAGAGTTGTGAGACAAATGGACATGAAGTAGATCAATGTTGGCCCCTTAGGAGTCCATGAAAGAAAGACATAATTGGAATAAATAAGATAAAAGTAAGAGCCAAGGGGCTGGTAAAGATCCATAATATTCTCATTGTATTGCTGCAAATTGTAATATTGGAATAAATGAAATCACATATTTTTCATCTTACAAATATGTTTGGCTCCTTGATATTGGTACAATATACCTGTTGAGGCCTGGAAATTCACAGGAAAAAATAGCAAGCGATTCTCCCCAGTCAACATTCCCAACTATCCCATGACTGTTTGGTGTAGGGAATCTGTCTAGTTTGCGGTCCGGCTACCGTAGGTCAAGTTACAAAAATAAAAGGTTTTACCGGTTGCGGCCCGGTCCACTATGTATATTTTTGTGTTTTTTAGTTTTAAGTATGACATGCACGTGCCTATCTAACATGCAGATTGATTAAGAATGCAAGGATTGGTCACAATGTGATGCACAAGTTCTTACCTCTCGTCTTAGACTCTCTTGCCTCTAAATCACACACAGCAAGAAATTAAAACTAACTACCTAACCTATCCCTAGGGAGCAAGATTATCATTAATTAATGAGTAATGTATTTTGTGCATGCATTATGAACAATCACAGATAGCTGATATTTATTTCAAAACACATGAACATTTAAAGATATTTGAACAATTAGATAGCCAATTGTTTATGAACAACATTCATTACTCATAGTGGAAATTTTCATAAAATAAACTAGAGATCACTCATACAAGAACATAGGTTCAAAGAGTTAGAACAATCTCACAGTTAATGGACACAAAGCTGAAAACAAAATAGTTCCTCTTCAACAAATCCATATCACAACATTTGAACATTCCACCAAGCTTTCTCCAACAGGCAAACTGTAATTATCTATTGCAAAAGGAAATAGTTCTTCTTACAATATGTCTTCACAAATCTAACCGGGAAAAATTCCCTCTCTTATCTAAATCTTCTATATTTATACAAAAAGAACAAAACTATTGGGCTGCCCATGAATGACTCTTGGGCTTCCCAAACTCTTCACCTCCCACACTTTTCTTTCATTAAGTGCTTATAGAATTTACAATATATTAAAAAAAACAAATAAAGTGCTTATGAGGAGGGTCCCGCTTGACTATTCAAAAACTTCTTCCACGCTCAAGCCTTTGAGGAAATGCTTTCAAACTCAGAAGGTTCTAAGAAACAAATATTTATTTCAAATTTAGCAGCCTGATTTCTTATTACTTCTATTCTGGCTGTGCTCAGGCAAATTTGGTCTTCTAGCAACTGTACACTAACCATGGAATCAGCTACTTCATTCCTGAGGGTCTGCTCGTCCAAGCCTTTGATGTACTGGATCCTTTGTCCATCCTCCTGATATCTTCTTTACAACATCTCCAAAAATAGGCTGTGCTCTGGAAAGGTTCCCATTCTCTGTTCAACCTCAACATGGCAACGATTATAAGTAATCAAAAGCCTCCTGAAGAACTCTACACAAGCCCCCTTTGTCTTCTTGATAGCCTTTTTGAATTCTTCTACTATGTTTACGGAAAACTCCAGTAGATCATAGTCTTTCCTTAGGCTTTGTTGATCTTTTGATGGTAGATCTACAGGGATTTCCTCATTTGCTTCTAATCTTGCCATTCTTCCTATCAGGACTTCCAAGATGTCCTACGATCTATCTACAAAATATGAAGAGGTTTCCAAAATCTCTTCCAGCTGATTGTCTACCTGCAAGATCTTGCACCTCTCTTCCTATATGGCTACTTGCAGCTGGTGCATCTTGCTCCTTTGTGCTAGAACATACTCCTTGAAAGGCTAAAGGTTGACTTGTTGTTCCTTGGCCTCTTCTAGAGCTGTTGTTAATGAGGAAACCTGTTCTTTAAGTTTCGCAGTCTGCCCCTGAGATTTCCTCTCAGTTTCCTCCAAGGTAGCTTTTTGTAGCTCCAACTCCCCTATATTTCCTAGCAGCTACTCCTTTTCTATCCTTAACACTTGACATTCCTGCTACAATTTCTCCATACTTCCTTGGGAAGCCTCCAGATATCTCTTCTCGACTTGGAGGAACTGGAGCTCAGCTTTTGGAGACTTTATTTCATGTTGTATGTCTTCAAACTTTCTTTTCAAGCTACTACTTTCCTCTCTCTCTCTTCTTAGGGTGTCATTTAGCTGGGAAGTAGACTTATTTGACTGTTCAAGATCAGTCAATATCCAATCTACATTATCCTCAGAAACATGGATCAATGCAGCCCCATCTCTGATGGTGAATCTAGAGTCCTTGTCTATCCCATAAACAACGGTTGTATCATTTATCATTTTACCCGACTGCCCCCCAGTCTCAACCTTTCTCTCCGTCCTCTTCACTATTATTTTCCTTTGTCTATCATAAAAAATAGTGTTGAAATCCGGTACCTCCTTCCGTTTCTTCTGCTCAAAAGGGATTAGCCTAAGGGTAGGGACCATAGCCTATCCTATTGTGCTGCCAGCAGCTGCCTCAGGATCTTGAATATCAGGATGACCCAAGTCCTAAGCTTGACTTTCTACAGGATCAGAAGCTGATTACTCTGTTGGTGCCCCTAATAGTTTTATCCTTTATGCTTCCTGCTTCTTAAGTTCCTCATCCATCTTTATTTTCTTTTCTTCTTCTTCACTCTGGGTAGCTTCTTCTCCCTTTCTAGCTGATTCTTGTTCAGCTCTTATCTTTTCTTCCTCCTCACCTTCGAGCCAGCTTTCGGCTTCCTATGCTAGTCTCCTAGCATATTCATCTCTTTTTCTAGCCTCTTCCTTCTCTGCCTTCTCTTGCTCATCATGTCCTTTCCCGCCTCTAGGGGTAATTTTCTTTTTAAATCTTCTTCTCAAAATAGTTATGCTTTCTGCACTGTGGAAAATGGATTCATCTTTATCCCAGTAGCTTGTGTATTCAAAATGTACAATTGCCTCCCTACAGTGCTCTGCCACTTTATTCTAGGAATCGTTCCTGTGGAAATTTATTTCCCCAAAATGGAATTTCCCCAATTTCTCCACAAATTCATCATCTTTCTTCAATCTTGTGAACTTATAGCTTCCCAACCTAAATGGTAAGGGAGGATAAGCCACTTTCTTATGTTCGAATAAAAAGCTGCCTATACCATCTAAGAAGACTTGTCTAACTACCTCCTTGTGCACTACATACTCAGTGGCATATTTTGGCAGTAGTGAGGGTGCTCTGGAGCATCCATACATTCTGAAATACAATCCATCCTCAGTTAAGTAGTAGTCTGCATATTCTTCAATCACCTGCAATGCTTCCTCCGACATGTAGTTGCACTCTTTCAAGAAAATCAATGTATATAATGGCATGATGAAGTGCTCACAAACTTCTCTGTAGTGACTGTGGTATTTGTGTGCCCACAGTGGCTTGTAAGCTGAGTAGACTGGTGTTCTCTCCCGGTCCCAGATACACCTCAGGTTTGGGAAGGGTTGGTTGCATAGTATGCAATCAATCAGTATGGAGCTCATGTAGAACTCTAATTTCTTCTGGGACACCCCTCCTAATGCTGAAGAAATGTAGGTGTTAACACCCAAAAATGGTTAACTACCTCATCGACCCCATTTCATGGCTCATTCGTCCATTTACCTACCATATTTCCCTGAAAATCCCACTAAAAGCCTCCAAAAGGCCATAAAACCATCTAAAAAGGCTCTAAAAGGCCTAAAATGCCTCCAAAAGGCCCAAAAACCCCTTTTTCCTCCAAAAATAACCAAAATTCCTCCAAAAATAGCAAAAATCCCCAAAAGGGAAGAAAAGGAATAAAAATAATGAGGAAAAAGGATAAAAACCCTAAAAAGGGCCAAAAACCCTAAACAAGCTGCCCTAAACCACATAGTTTCCAAAAACCATGGGCAAGCACTTCACCACTAAAAACTATAAATAAGTGGTG
>LPNX011118925.1:0-47516 GCA_001517045.1 Pseudotsuga menziesii | reverse complement strand
TAAGACATAACTTATGTTATATTTAAGGAGATGGCATTTCATGTTGCCACTAATGTATCATCTGTGAATTCAGATTGCTCCCAGTACCCCTGTGCAACCTCCCCCCCCCCTTTGAATAGTGTGTCTGCAGTGGTGTTCAATTCTCTATACATGTCTGTAAGAGCTTGTGGTGAGCGACTTCCATACTTAAATTGCTAAACCGGGGGACAGTATCAAGTTTTTCATCCTTTATATACCCTTTATCAAGTTGATGACTACTATTGAATGTCCCATTACCTACAGATTTGTGACATTTTGTTCTCCAGCAATTTTAAAAATTAGTTTCCTGCAACATAGGTGGAAATATTTGTGAGGGTAAGAAACATATTCTGAAAGTTGAAACATTCTCTAAACTTTGGAATTAACTAATGTTGTGACTTAAATATGTCACATGTCCAGCAGGTACAAGTGCAATCTTACCTGTTCATAAAAAAATTGATGGCATTAATTAGCAATTCATGTAGAAGAACTAGACGTCCAGACTTAATTTATTGGTGTATGAAGAGGCATCATCTAAGCCCCAACAGTATACAAGTGCTTTTTCAAAGGGTATTCCACTGATTCCTATAGGAATTTATCCTACTGGAATCCACAACCATGTAAAATTTACCATATCATGCATTTTGTAAAGTCTTTGTGAGAAATGCAATTGCTGTCAAGTTGTTGTGGAAATGGGTAATTACTAATTACTAATAGCTCTATCTGGAAATATACTTAGCGCACCAGTTAATGAAATTAACACTTTGTTGATGGGATTTCTTATCCTCATGATATTAAAATATTATAATGATGTAAAATTTGGGGTTCTAATTCCTCTCACATATAGATGTTTTTTTTCTCAAATCTTTGGCAGGCATAGAAGTATCGAGTACTGGGACTGGCTATAGGAAAGATAAACCTGTACAAATATCTTATGTCACAAGGAAAGATTGGTTGTTTCCCACAATTTTCATCTATATGACTTTTGGCTTGTTATAACTGAATATGGTGTCAAGCTACGACTTTGACAAAGCAGTTCAAGGTTAAATGCATGCATTTTTAAACAATCCACAGTAGATTTATTTCTGCCAGCTGATACATGTTTTCTTATTAACTTCTGGATTATGCTGAAAATGTGTGCTCTGTTCCTTTTCCAATGCAGAGATTTTCTCTGTCTCGTCTAGAGTAGGATTGGTGCAGCAGGCCTTTCATGCAAGTTGAAGAGCTGTTGTTCTGTTGGTTGTAGCTTAGCCTTTGAGTCCTTGATATTCTCCTAGCTTCATGTTTTTGAAATTCTCTTAACAGTGAGCAAGTTCTTTTGGAGTTATTTCAATGGTTAACATGACATAAGATATATCATGTAAAAATCTACTCGTGCAATTGTTGATAGTGAAATGAAGAATGAAATCAAAGACGACATATCCATAGAAGTAAAGTGGATTTCTAGGATGCAGGGGACTCCATATTACCTAATAGACTTAGCTACAGACAAACATAGTGCTAATTTTTTAACTAGTTTAAATGCATCTCATGGGTGATTGAATGGTTTAAGAAGATTAAACATGAGAAAAATAAATTGCAATCTATGTATTTCAGGATGAGAGATCTTTGATTTGGTTCTCTGGGAAGGAAGAAAAGCAATTAAGACTTAGTTCTGTTACCAAGATTATTCCAGGCCAGCGCACTGTAAGTGTATTCTGCACAAATTTGTTGTGATATAAAATGCACAAGCTTTTCACATTACTTATTTTCAGTGAACAAATTTTCAAGAGTATATAGGTTTACTTGGACTCTTGATCAGCATTTTAGACATTTTTTTGCTTTCTTTGATGCTTATAGTCAAATTTCCAGCGGCAACCTCGACCTGAAAAGGAGTATCAGTCATTTTCTTTAATATATGGGAACGGTGAGCGTTCTCTTGATTTGGTAAGTTCATATGTTTTATTCTTTACATTGTGAAGTTGCAAACATTGTGGTATAATTGGGAATTTTATTTCTTTGCCTTGTAAATATGAAGTTTAAAATCCTCTTTTGAACCATTATATTTCTTTTTCCCATTATCTAACATTGAAACTCATTATTGTAAAAAATTGTCAATTTAATAGTGGTTCTCGATTTAGACTGAAGGGTGATAACATCATACAAAGAAATGATAATTCTTGGTGTTTTTGTTTATCAAACATGATTTTGTATCTAGCACAATCTGCAGTAAAGAGAAATAAAAAGGAAAACATATTCCCCGTTTTAGTGGTATGTGCTATGTGTTGTCTATAAATCTACATTGTCTTATTGACTATGCTTCTCATAATATACTTTTCCTCTTGTAGCCCCAGTTTCTAACTCAAAAATAATAATGCAAAGAAGCTAAAGGATATTTAAAAGAATTGTGGGATATAGTTTTGTAATTTTTTAAGGAACAAAATTAGAACAATAGTTTGAAGTTAAATGTGTGTATAATTATCATATTTCTTTTGGAGTTTTCTTTGGTTGAGTTGGTATATTTCCAGGGTGTATGTCGTAAAAAAAATCATCCCGTAATAGGAACTAAGATAAGCTTGATCTATGAGTTTTTTGCAAATTGGTGCTTTGGCTTCTTTAGATGGAAACTCAGCCTTGGCAGACTTGTTTCCATGAAAGCATGATTTAGTTGAACCAGTAATGGGATGTTTGCACAATTTGAATTTTATGGTTACCATCTTTCTGGTTACGATGAAAATAGTACTATGAAATGACTTGAACAACATGTAGCATACTCAAAGTCAATGTAACATTCTCCTTATATTAATGTTAACCTCATATAAAGGCAACTGAATCCTTGCTAAAAGGTCAAATTATCATTATTGAAAGGTTGCTTTCTCATGACACAAATCAATGAGTTGAAATCTCCTAGTTAAAATCAATTACTGAAAGCATTCTACACAATGTGAGCGTATATACCAAAAAGGCAGGGATGTTATAGCAAACAGAGTTTTTGGAATTTATCACTTATATTCTATGCTGTGAATGCTAAAGTGTTATCCCTATTCATTGTTAAGACTCTTCACATCTTTGATGACTACAATTCTTAAACTTAATTACCTACAAAAATAGCCATGCCCATTTATTGCTACATACTGGATTCTCACCTGCACCCTGCATTTCTTGAAAATGGGAAACATGCTCACCTTTTTATAGTCAGTTGCTCTAAACAAACCCATAAACATCTCTGGTTTAGAAAGGGATTGGGATTCAATCAACTAGCACTGAGCAACGATTCATTCCTCTTGAGGGATGTCCTAGTTAACTATGGGACAGCAGCAGTTGAGTGCTAGTTGTTTCCTTTCCCTCTTAAAGGGAACAGTTTAAAAGGTGTTATGATAAAACTCCGAACTCTTAGTTCCAGTATCATTTGTTCTTGTAAAATTGACATGCTAATACTAGTAAGTGGTTGCAGTTTTCACATTATAGCTAATTTTGAGTTTTGTATTTGTTTGGATGAAATTTGTTATTTACATAACAAGTTATTGTTTTTAGATTTGCAAGGACAAAGAGCAGGCGGAAATTTGGTTTGTTGGCCTAAAGGCTTTAATTTTTGGCTCTCAGTTTCTTAAACTGTACACTGATTCAAGGAGTGATGGAGGACTGCCATCTAATTCTAGCAGCCCTGCTGGTTATGCACGAAGGAAGCAACCCTTCTCTCTTATGGAAGACACTGAAAAGTTATCACAGACTGCATTCAAAGTATGTATTGCTCTTATATGAGAGCTTGATCAAATTTAAATGGTTGGATTATTTGGATGAGTGATGATTTTTGTTTAGATAGTGAACATTGGCATCTCTAGTCATCTCTAATCATATAATGAATGGCTTGGAGGCCTGTAATGTTTGTCCTGCCTGAGAATGGTTTTTGCAGGTGGTTGTAATATAGAACTTGGAGACACTATTTTCTTAATTAGTATACAGTTACACACTTTCTTAATTAGTATACAGTTACACACACTGACCGTAGAGCTGAGGAACTGCCAGTGTTCTGATGTTTTATCTTGACAACAAGGAGCATTCTGACTAGGCACTGCTACAAGGGATATAACCTAGAGTTTTTCTGTAAACAGTTACTATATGCAGACAGCTCTTTAGTCCCTCATTTGTGCCATTCTTTTTTTTTTTTTTGCAAGTGGCTTCACTGATTTTTTTTTTTTATCGTAGATATTATAGATGTTCCACAGGTCACTGTTATTTGATCAGGGTCAGTGTAATTGCAGAATGATGTCCGTCCACTGAAGGTGCATGGTCCATATGGCATATCTCAGCAACAGTTTACAGAAAAATGTTCTTCTGCGGGACATTTATATTCAGCAAAACCACAAACATATGAGGGGCACTCTTTGATGAATTCCTTACACTCATCTACATTGGATTCAGGACCGGATTATTCTAAGGTGCTGATAAAAGAAAACCCTTCTGAAGGATTTAGAATGAGTTTGTCAAGTACTATAAGTTCATCGAGCTAGGGCTCTTGTCTTGAGGACAGCAATGTTTTGGTTGATGTGTTAATGTGGGGAGAAGGCATAGAAGATGGCATACTAGGAGGTGGTGCCCATAAATCTGGTTCTGCTGTTCGGACAGAGATAGATGCACTCTTGCCAAATACAGTGCAGTCAACAGTCATGTTAGATGTCCACAGTGTTGCTTGTGGAGTTAGGCATGCTGCTTTGGTGACCAGACAAGGAGAAGTTTTCTGTTGGGGAGAGGATAATGGAGGAAGACTTGGTCATATTAACTGGTTTTTCTATCCCCTTTGCCTTGTTCCATAGTGTGATGAACAACAGTACATTGAATGGGAAGCTTCCATCCAAAGTTTTGGGTTCGCCGCAACTTGAGAAAGTGTGAGTATATATAATATTTTCTATGCTATGCCTTTAATATTACATTGTTCAAAGATCAAACTTGAACCGTTAATGATCTTCCTTTTGCAATGGATAGGAGCCTCTCCAATAATTCTATAGACAGAGCTCTGTTAATTACGGAAGGCAATGTCAGCAAGCAGCTCCAGTCAATAGACCTTCCATACAAACTCCTCTCCTATTTAAAAAAAAAAAAAAACATTCCTATCCGTCGCTTAAGCGACAGCCAGTTTTAAAAAAACATTCATACCCGTCACTTAAGCGACACCTGCTGAACAATTTTTTTTATAAATTTTTATTATCCCGTCGATTAAGTGACGTTTCGGTTTCATAATCCGTCGGTTAAGCGACGACATACAAAGGATTTTTTTTATAAATTTTTTATCCCGTCGATTAAGCGACGTTTAGATTTCATACGCCGTCGGTTAAGCGACGGCATGCAAAGGATTTTTTTAAAATTTAATAAGAATTAAATGTCGGATAACCGATGCTTTCTATTTAACCGACGGTAAACTAAACTGTCGCTTAACTGACGGTTTCGAAAAATGTCGGATAACCGACGAAAAGTTTCCGACAATTAAAAAAAAATCATAATGTCGTACATGCAACAGGGAAGTGTCGAAAATCCGACAATACGGTCGTCGGATTTTTAGTCAAAATGTAGTAGTGGGTCAATTTACAGACCAGAAAAAATTAGTATGGAACTAACACCAAACCTGCTAACACATCAGTGACATCTACGTCCAAAACAGCCAATGCACCTCTTCATTTACCCCCTTTTCCTCTGTGCCCCCCCATATGGTGCATTTCTGACAACATCACGGCTAGAGCTGCTATAAGCTACAACATCGTGGATGTTTTTTCCCAAACACTATGGCCATGTCTGCTCTTGAGGTACTCAAAACTTTCATAACAAAGAAAAAATCCTTACTAGTCGACCTTGGTGCTGTAGACCCCTCTAACTCCAAATTTATCACATTCGACATGGAGAACAAAGAACTACGGATGCCATTAACCATTGCCTTCCAAATCCCGGTATCCATTCAGAATCTGGTTGTGCACCGGTGCATAGTGGACGAGGGGGAATCCACATGCATTATGTTTACCTTATTCTGGTATAAGCTTGGATCCCCAATTCTTCAACCATCCTCTACTACTCTGCGGGCTTATGATGGCCACCCCACTAAAGCCCAAGGAATCCTCCCACATGTTCCTATCACAATGGCCAGGAAAATAGTGTTGATTGACATAGAGGTCGTTAATGCTCAGTTGTACTATAACCTTCTCCTTGAAAGAAGTTATATGTATGCCATGAGAGCCATAGCATCAACTGTTTTTCATCTCATGATGTTCCCTCATGAAGGGAAAATCATGACGGTTGACCAACTGATTTATCATGATTCGCAAGGACTAACGGCACCCACCAAAGTTATCCCTACGATAAACACCATTGATCCACAAGGGCTAACTACACCCACCAATTTTATCCCTGCGGTCAACACCATGGTTGACAACATACCAGCCTCCCCATTGTTGAATGTGGGCCCTGGGCTATTTACTGATACCACCATGATGACTTCTTTCCCCTTAGTGTCACCACCACCAACACCAAATGAGATTGCGGATTAGTTCATGCTCTCATCCAGCACTGCAACACCCAAACATCAAGCGTAGTCATAGCCCCAACCACAACCACAACACAATTCACAGCTGGAACACTATCATCAGCCACAGCATCACCAGCAGCCACAACATCATCAGTAGTCACAGCATCATCCACAGTGGCAGCATTATGTGCAGCCACCACCACAACCTCATCCCCACGTGTAACCATCAAGGATTTATCTGGGCTCCTCCCCATTCCACACAATTCTATTCCTCTTTCCCCCACCTTGTGTCATGAGTAAGCCAGTAATGACTACCTTAAACTTACCCAATTTCACATCGGGGATTCCCATGTGGTACCTACATCCACCCACCCAAGATCCAATTCCCCAGGTAGTCTTAACCCCAGTACAACCCATTGTAATTGAATCTCATCCTCCACGTAGACCGCAAAAATCAACCACTGCACCAGCAGCCACACTACCTCACCCCAAAAGGGATAGGGGAGAAAACATGAAAGCTACCACTGAACCTCGACAGATCTATCCTTCCACTGTCTTTGAAGAACAAGGCCATTCAACTCAAAACTTCCCTAATATTCCAATAATCCGTGCACATTTGGATGCCATGGATACAATGGAAAACCTCCTCGTGGTATAACTTCCAAGCGGGACAATAGTGAGAAACAAGTCACTGAGAACAAACCATGCTTGCACCCTCTACGGATTGTATGGACACTATTCTCACCACTGCCAAGACTTGTCTGAGTTTTGAATGGATATCACTAACCTTTGACAACATTCCCTTGAATCTAAGATCACTCAGATCGAAGAAGTCCGTCCCCCACCTCCTTCTTTAGACACCATGTCCATTTACATGATGTCCAGTTCTACAGACCCTCTTGTCCCCACCATCATCGATGGTCCATCGAAATTGTCTCTTTTTTGCTTCCACAATGATGAGGAGATACTTGAAGCCTTAACAACCCTAGAGTGGCCATGGGATGACATGCACCATCGCTCGTTCTTCCTCCTCGAAGATCTTGTGTCGTAGTTTGACTAGTTTTCCCTGGAAACCAAAGATTTCATTCATGGGAAAGTTGACTGGTTCAAAAATCCCATTCTTGAACTAGATTCCTTCGAATAAGGGAACATGGCCAACATCTCACCAACCATCAAAATCAACATCTCGACCAATCTCAATATTCTTGAAGAAATCATGCTAGAGGCATCTTGCTCCTCGGAAGAAGTCACTTCTTACAAAGCGCTCTTCCAAGAATTCCGTGACATATTTGTCTAGTCCTACACTAAAATTCCTGGGTTGGATCCATCCATTCTGGAACACCACATTGACACATGGAACTATGTGGCCCCCGTGCGCCAAAAGCAATGGCCCATCCATCCCTCCAAAGCTGCCGCAGTCAAAGCTAAAATTAAGAAGATGTGCAAAGCCAACTTCATTTACCCCATTGTGTATACCACTTGGGTTTGAAATCTTGTTCCCGTGAATAAAAAATAGGGTGCCATTCGCATTTGCATAGACTTCCACGATATGACTCTTGGGCATGTCCCAAAGACAATTTCCCAACACCTTTCATTGATCGTATCATCGATGCATGCACCGGACATGAGGTCTTTTCATTCATGGACGGGTTTTCTAGATATAACCAAATCTAGATCCATAAATAAGATCATTACAAGACCACATTCACAACCTCGTGGGGCACATTCACCTATCGAGTAATTCCCTTTGGTCTATAGAACACTGGAGCCACCTTCTAGTGTGCCATGACATATTGTTTCCATGATTTAATCCATATCATATTGGTCTACCTAGATCACCTTACCGCTTGATCACCAAAACAAGCACAACATATAGATGACTTGCAGTAAGTCTTTTTGAGATGTTGCAAGTACAAATTTGCCTGAATCCCCTAAAGTTCATTTTTTGTGTCCCAGCAGGATGGCTACTCAGGTTCATCGTATCTCACAAAGGGATAATGGTAGACCCCCTCAAATTTTAGGCTATCCTTGATCTCCCTTCACCAAAAACTCGACACAAACTACAGAGCTTCCAAGGCAAGGCCAACTTCCTTCGCCGCTTTGTACCAGAGTATGGAACAAAATCCCACAGATTCATTCACCTGCTCTGCACAAAATTCCCCTTTGTTTGGGATCAACGAGCACATGAATCATTTGATGCACTGAAACAATCCTTGGATTTTGTGCCATTACTCTCAGTACCAAACTTTACCTGAGACTTCATTCTCTATGTGTCAGCCTCTGAGAATGCCATTGCTGGAGTCTTGGTCAAGGAAGACGATGCTCGCCATGAGCATGTTATTTATTATGTCAGTTAGAGGCTGATAGGTCCCCCACTACGATATTCACCCAAGGAGAAATTCGTCCTCCCCATCATCTTCTCAGCTCAGAAGTTGCACCACTACATCATTGCAAACCATACTCGTATAGTAGATGATTCAAACCCAATGTGGTACCTCTCAATCCGTCGCCTTCTACAAGGTCGTGTGGCCAAATGGGTAGTCGTCCTCCAACAATTTGACTTGGAATCATTCCCCCGAAAAGCAAAAACTCACTCGTAGTGGATGCACTCATGATAGATCTACCCCAATTGACCACATCACCACCACCCAAGGATGAACTCCCTGATGATTTTTGATTTGTCATTTCCATGGAGGAGCCATGGTATGGGGACATACTTCTATATTTACGAACACAGAAGTTTGCAGCTCACTTAAACCGTGAGGACATGAGATGCATCCGACATCAATCCATTCGCCACCTATTGATTGGAGACATTTTGTATCATCGAGGCATTGATACCATCCTACATCATTGCCTCACCCATGATGAGGCCGAGACCATCCTCAACGACTATCATAGTGGAGCCTGTGGTGGCCACCTTTCAGGTCTGGAAAATTCCCAGAAGATTCTACGTGTTGGCTACTTCTAGCCTTCCATCTTTGTTGATTTCATAGAGGCAGTCAAACACTACTGCAGCTGTTAGCCCTTTGCCCCAAAGGAAAGAACCCCCCCTGCACCATTACATCCCGTAGTCATAGTCGGTCCCTTCTGCAAATGGGCAATCGAATTCATGAAAATCAACCTTGCCTCGGCCAACGGTCATAAATACATCATTATGGTAGTTGATTAATTCACTAAGTGGGCTAAGGCCATGCCCACATTTGATTGCAAAAATGAAATGGTGGCACGTTTCTTCTTTAACCATGTTTTTTCATGATTTGGTGTTCCCAAATAGTTGGTATCAGACCATGGTAAACACTTTGAAGACGTTGTTTGGACTAAGATTTCAACCATGTTGAAATTTGAACACCAGTACTTATCTTCCTACTGCCCCCAGGGTAACGGCCAAGTTGAAGTAGTCAATAAAATCATTAAAAAAATGCTCCAAAGGATGTTAGGAAACCATAAAACCAATTGGTATCACATGTTGTTCTTCTCCCTATGGGCTTATCGCACATCCACAAAAACCGCAACTGGTTTCACCCCTTTCCTCCTAGTACATGGCGTTGAATTAGTACTCCCTATAGAGTGTTAGATCCCATCCCTCTGCCTCGTGGTAGAAATCCTCCCTGATACTTCTCCTTTGGAAGAATGACTCCTCCAACTTGAGTAAACCATAGAAGACTGCCAAGCTATCCTCCAAGCCATCGAAGCAGTGAAAACATGGTCAAAGGCCCATTATGACTCCCATGTCCACCCTCGCACCTTTAGCGAAGGCGATATGGTTCTGGTCTATGACCAACCCAATGACAAGTTGGGAAAAGGAAAATTCGAGTCAATGTGGTACAGCCCATATGTTGTCCATCCTTTCCATAGAAAAGGGGCATACACCCTTATTGACTCTGATGGAAAACCATTTGGAGAATCCCCGCAACAGCCTCTACATCAAGATATTTTACGCTTAACATCACCAATGAGTCGCTTGATTTTCCTTTTTTATTTTTCAACATTTTTTACCAAAAGTCAGGGGCAGCACCATTAGTTGTTAATCCAAAGTCACCCAGAACCTGTTTGAGACACCTCTCACACCTATGGGTTCAAATTTTGTCCTCTATCTTCTAATGAGACCATCGTCTCATGTTTAACAAGTAATTTTTGGGACCACTTCCCGGAAGTTACCTTGGTTTACATACCACATTGTGATACAAGTGTCTCTGGACCTATACTTGTGTCACACCTGCCTACCACAACTCATGCGAGACTCTAGACCATCTCCCCAGAGGGCACATCATTTTATCATTTCAGCATATACCTATCTAATCCGTCCACCACACCTTACGTGGGTTTCTGGACCATCACTCGAAGGGAGGATCATTTCTTTTGCTTGAATTTGGCATATGACTACCTCCATACTTGCACTCACACCATATGTAGTCAATTCCATCCACCACAACTCACACACGACTCTCTTGACCTTTGTCCGAGACATTAGAGGAAATTTGGGGTCTAAAATGGGCCTTATAAGAAAATGCACCAACAATAAATTTTGTGAGTTAGAATTCAAGAACCAATAGAATTTCATTAAAATGAGTCAACCATAATGGTTGAATTGACATATTTGTCATAAAATAAAACTACTCTTTTTGTTCGTATTTTCGACATATATCCCTGCGTTTTTACTCAAATTCCAAGAAGGAAAGCTCAATGGATGCCAAATTTAATTCTGTATCCAACGAGTACCCACATTGCATACTTTTGACAGACCCAACTACCCCAAAAACAAGAAATACCTGAAAAAACATGATGATGACATCATCATCACTTTTTTTCAAGTATTTCTTGTTTTTGGGGTAGCTGAAAAGCAGGGAGATATGTCAAAAATATGAACAAAAAAAGTAGTTTTTTTCATTCTTCCTCCAAAATTAATAACTATTATTTTATTATTTTAACTATTATTTTTTTTTCCTTAGGAGGCCCATTTTAGACCTCAAATTTCCTCTAATGGATACCTTGGTTTGTGTTCCTTTGTCACACCGACTCGCGTGCCTCTGCCGCGACCTATCCCATGCATGTATTGGTATGTTTAAGAGCCACTCTCTCCATCCATATTACGCGGATGACTTTTGGACCACTGACTGTTGTCCTAACATGGGGGAACCATCAGTACCCCCTCAATCAATTGGCCATACCAGATTTTCTTTTAAGCTCTTTTTTGACTCCTAAAAGAATGAAAATATTTTCGAGTGCAGCTGCTTCCTTTCCTGCTTGTTAAGGTATAGGAAAGGGAATCTACATCGTCTCGTTTATCTCCTTTTGCAGACTATGTAGACCATCAAATGAAAAGGACTACCTTGGCACATTCAATCCAAGACCATTCCCCTCTGCATCCTTTTATTCTTTCTCGGGCAGAGGGGTTGAACTTTACGAAAAATCTCACCATGGGTTTCCGTTAAGCTCTTTTCTAGCCTTCTCAACAAGAAAATATTGCCAAGAAAACTTGGTTTCGTTCATGCTCGTAAAATTATCTGAATGACCATCCAATAAGTACAGGATTAACCTTTTCTATCCTGATTGGACTACCAACGGTAAAGAAGTCTCTCATCCCCTTAAGGATGGGTGAGCTCTCCTATGTATACTTTTATCCTTTTTCAATCACAGGAGACTACCAACGAAAAAGAGCCCCCACTAGAGTCTTCTTCGCGCTTTCAAACTCTCTAAAATTGAAAGCAACATTGAGCATTTACTTTCTTGGGCTCGCCAAAAATCCACAAGATTGTACTACAACGGTGTCTCTAGACACCACCCCACATATAACAGTTTGGCAGCATTCCCACTCTGGGTCACCTTTGTTCAAGAGTACTCTGCGATGTGTCTTCCTTGGATCCCATCAATACCAAAAGTTTCTACCTCTTCCAAGTATTTCCCATCTGCAGTTACATTCTCGTTATTCCAACTATGATTCCTTTCCCATGAGTGAGTTTCATTTGCTGCCTCGTCCGCCATGTTGTCATACTCTGAACAAAGGAATTTTGATTCCCTCGTAATTCCCTTCCCATGTTCAACCCATCCCCCTCCCCTATTCAGTGAGTCAGTCCTCATATTTCCTCCCATATTTTTTTTATCTCCCTCACGCTTTTGGTCAAGGAAACACCATTTCCTTGACCAGTTGCAGCACTCCCTCTATCGACGATAACACATGTATTCCAGAGGATAGACCTAGAGGTCCCTGTATCCTAGTTTCATTAACTTCATTGATGAGTTCCTTGGACCACTTAAGAGGAGTCCTTAGTGCCTCTCAGGATGGTTGTTTCTCACGTGCTCGACTTTAGCTACATCATCGCATCGTTGAGATTCGTACAAGGTATTGGTCCGTACAATATTTGGTCAAAGACCTCGGATGTCACCTAACTCTAGCACATTGATGAGTCTATTTGAGGGACCCCAACAAGTTCATGTCCCTTGTGATTTCTGGGTTGCGTTGGAGACACTGTTTAGAAGCCCCAACAATGCTTCTATATAGATTTATGATTAATGTAGCATATTTGTACCACAGACTCTGACTCTCCATCAGTAAGTACCTATAACTGTGTACCATTCCAGATCCAGCAGGCCACCAGTCCTGAAGATATACATTAGAGGAAATTTGGGGTCTAAAATGGGCCTCCTAAGGAAAATAATAAAGTAATACTTAAAATAATAAAATAATAGTTCAAATAATAAAATAATAGTTATTAATTTTGGAGGAAGAATGAAAAAAATACTTTTTGTGTTCGTATTATCAACATATCTCCCTGTGTTTTTACTCAAATTCTGAGCGAGAGAGATCATTGGATGCGAAATTGAATTCCGCATCCAACAAGTACCCACACCGCATACTTTTAATGGACCCCGCTACCCCAAAATACCTGAAAAAATGTGATGATGATGTCATCATCATCACATTTTTTCAGGTATTTCTTGTTTGTGGGTACTTGTTGGATAAGGAATTGAGTTCTGAATCTAACGAGCTCTCCTGCTTGAAATTTGAGTAAAAATATAGGGAGATATCTCGAAAATACGAACAAAAAAGGTAGCTTCTTTTATGACAAATATGTCAATTCAACCATTATGGTTGACTCATTTTATTTAAATTCTATTGGTTCTTGAATTCCAACTCACAAAATTTATTATTGGCACGTTTTCTTGTAAGGCCCATTTTAGACCCCAAATTTCCTCTAATGGCATTCCATGAGAATGCCATGGGTCCAATGTAACAATTCTTCATATCATTATTGTATTCAACCTCTCATTGAGGCAACCACTATGTATCAACAGTTGTACATCGGCTCTTGTATTATAGAGCTTAGATCACATTATTCTTTTGACATCATTACGAGCATGGGGATGCCCGCCTCATCCATATACATGTCACACATTATTTGTATCTCACCCATTGATGGGAACCATATTAATACTAAAACCAAAATCCCCCATGCCCCAGCCCAGGAAGCACCACCTCTCCCTAGAAAATCCTATGATGTCCATCGGCCATATAATGAGATATTTCCCTCACACATCAGGGGGAAATATGTTAACCCAAAAAATCCCTCAATGAGCTCTACATGACCTACACCACCTAAAGACATCCATGCACGACCCTCATTTGACCCCCACACCCTCAAAGAGGCTCAAAAATATGAAAAAGGGCTTAAAAACCCCCAAAAAGAGCCAAAATAGCTCTCATAGGGGCTAAAGCCTCCAAAAGGGGATAAAACCCCTCAAAGGAGGTTGAAACCCCCAAAGGTGATAAGAATTGGGTGAAAGGGGCTAAAAGCCCAAAAAATGGGCTAACGCCCTAACCAAGGGCTTAAAACACTAAATCTCTAAGAAAAACTATAAATAGAGGGGTGGGGGTCATTCTAAACTCACTCCTTCTCTCCCTATCGTTATGATGCCCGTGTGAGTGCCTTGAGACCATTTTCCTCTCAAGCCATTCACCCTCCCTCTCCTCCATTTCTCCATTGAGACAAAGCTCCCATTCTAGTGAGAGGTGCTCCCAAAGCTAGGGCATGGTGGCCCATTTCCACAGAGAAGGTATAATCACTCATTTTTTGTTGATAGCTTAGATTTTTAACTCATTTTTTTTTATAGGTTTATTTTCTTATAGTTTGTTGCAGGTTCTCCACTAATTGCTTGTAGTCATTTCTTAGTTTTCCTAATAGTTTCTTGCAGGGTTTCTACAGCTTGGCCCTAATCTTATTTTGCAGTTTTTTCATTCCATCCTCACATGAACCCTACCCTTCCATCTTATAGACAGAAGGGAGTTGTTCCTTCTTGTAGCAAGGGAGAAATCCCTACTACAACAATAATATAACTTAATATTCTTTGCTAACGATCAAGGAGGAAAGAAATGAATAACTCACATTAACACAAATTATTCATGGGAAAAGGAACCACATTTGTATCAATAGAAAAGGATAAGAAAAATACAACCAAGCTTTGATGTTGAGAAGACTTTCCTATGAACACCTTGCCTCTTTGCCTCACCCAATTCCAATGCATCAAAGAATCTAACATTGTTTGGCTAGGATAAGGTCAAGGGATCATTCCATGGATTGGTAAATTCGAGTCCCTCCTATCCAAATTATTTGGGATGAGTATCCATGAGGATTTTTTCGAGAAACTTCTCGATATATTCTCTTTTTTCATTTTTTGGAGGATCACCGCACTTTACAAAATGAAAAGAGGAATTGCTGAGGTATACCGTTGGTTGTAAGGGAAATAAGTGGTATCACTGCACATTGCAAATGTGTAAGGTATGTTACTGGCCTAGTACCACCTCTTGTCAATGGGAAAGGCACGGTGGTGGATCAAAACATGGAAAAATGCAAGGGGGGGATATTCCTTCTTTCACTTTTCTCATTCAAACTTTGAGGGAATGGAAAGACACTAAGGTACCTGTCTCATGATAACGATGGTGATGAGATTTAGGTATAACAACATATGATACAAACCACTATTCTAGATAAGTATATACAACCTATTTATATAGTTTAAAAGTAGTTACATAACTATTTTTCAGTTCACTTGATGGACACAACATGTACAGGTCGACACAATCTGTTGATATGTTTTACAAGTAGTAAACTGGAGGGCATAGTCAAGCGGCTGACTTAGTCTCCTCCAACATCTCCCCCACCACAATATCTTTCTTCATCTCAAATAAATGAGGAGATGAAAACTTTTTCTATCTAAGTAATGAGAAAACATGTTGTTGCTCCTATGGAAGGATGGTACTGGGAGATAGATGTGGTTGGACACATACTTGGACAATTCCTTCTACATAAACTGATAAGTGTTGTTGAAATTCTTCTCATGTATACAATGCATTCTGGATGTCGATGTTGAGAGTGGTGAGGCTAGACAGGATATCCATCTTGTCGTGAACATCTTGATCTTGAATCTTGATCATGACCTATCCTAGTATTCTTTTTTTATCATTGGTGGTAGATAGAAGTCATTGGAGATGTATCCTACTCTTGGAAACTTTGTAGAGGAATACTCAAGCTTGACTGATCCACTGGTATTCTTGTTTCTCCATTCTTTCTAACTTTTATTTTTCCATGCTGAGTCGGTCATTGAGAGATTGGGTGAGTGCTTCATTGGATGTATGTTGTTGTTATTGTAGTGTGTTGATGAGTTCTCGTTTCTTCTACATATCCACAAACACATTTCCATAATGCATATACCAGTTGTGCAAAACTACTATAGTTATATAATATTTTATGGTGTACTATGATAACATGATGTGAGCTTCTGTAAAGGTCATGTATTGATTTCTCATAAAAATAGAAATTTATTCGGCCTGATCCCTCTCGGTCAACTGTTCTTGCAAGGTTGACACAACACTTTCAAATAATGTGTGAGCTTTGTCAAGAGGGTTTTCCTTGTCGGTACTCGACGGGATCAGTATGATATGTTGGGATAATTTTTCACACTTAGTCAAAAGTTTTGATTGTTCTTCTTGTATTTGTTCAATGTGCTCTATTGCTTCATTTCTTCTATGTTTGTGCTCTGGGTCAATTGCATATGTAAGGAGATCAAGTTATTCCTCTTTTGCTTGTCAGGGATCAAATGTATCAACCAGACCAAATTGCTCTAAATTTACAAGGAGAAGAGGTTGCTACTAAAGGTGTTAAAGGTGTTGTTGTTCCTTCTGTTTTTCTTTCTCCTGTTTCTTCTTTTCTTTCCTTTTCTTCCTCTTTCTCCTCTCTTTATATTTGTCGTTATGTATTTCAATCTCTTTCTGCTTTCCTGCTACTTTATTTTTTTGTTTGTTTTTCTTGTTGTGTGACTTCTTACACTTTTTTTTCCTTGTTGGTTGCTTCTTGTGTTGTTGGTGTGTCTTGACTATGTTGTTCATCCAGTTTTGTATTAATAAAGTCGGTAAGAGTAAGAGAAAGTAAGATGGTGGTGTTTGGGAGGGTGGTGAAGTGGTCATGTGTGGAGCTGGAACATCTACTGTGTTGGATTATAATGGAGGAAGTGGAGGAAAGCCATGGCTGCCAATTAGGGTTGTATTTTCTTGCGACAAGGGTATTTCATAAATGCCTTTCAACACAGGCCCAACAGTCAGTTCTGGGATGCTATAAAAGTTTTATGTCGGGAGGTTAGTGGAGATGGGAAGAAGTGGGCCTTATAAAGGAGTTAGGGATGGTGCTAGAGATGGATGGTTGATGGGTTAGGGTGTCAAATATGTCATTTTTTGTGCAAAAAAATTGCTACTCGAGTCAATGTTTTTCTCTAATGTATTTTCAATATTCCCAAAAATTCATGGATTGGTGGTGGTGGGTGGTGGTAGTTCAGATAAGTTACACTCAACTAGAGTTAAGGTACAATGCTTCCCTAAGTTAGCTACAACTGGTTCCTTTATGATTAGTTTTTCCCAGTCGGGGAGGATTGAAGGTAGTTGGTTGATGAATACTTGTAAGTCAAAGTAGGTTTGAATTCTTTCTCTTAGGGGAGTGGGAAGTTGTTGTACGAAATTGGGGATGATGGTTGTCTACTTGGAAGGAGCTGTAATGGTAGCTAAGGAATTATTTAATATCTCTTCTTTCATAATGGTGACTGAGGATGCCAGTGATGAAATCTAGGTGAGATCAACATGTTGTTCACTAGAAAACTTGACTTTCTTGAGCGATGGTACCTGTGTTTGAGCCTATTGTTGTTTTTCTTCTGTAATAAACATTGCTAGTTTTCCATCTACAAAGATCTTATTCTTTTCAGCGTCTTCTATTTTGATTGGAATGGTTGAATAATTCATCATTGTCATCTTTTGTTGGCTCCTAAAGGGTAACCTCTCACTTTACTTTCCCCTATGTTTCATTTTTTCTATTTTGCTGATCTCGAAAGATTTCATTGGAAACTCGAAAAATATTATCCTCTGTTAATGCATACTCCAGCAGCAGAGTATCGGACTGGCTACTATCCTCTGATCATTCTCATTCTTCTATTTGTTGTTAGTGTGTTGTCATTGTAATCCTTATGAGGTTGATGTCACCAATCTGGTCGAGATAGAGTGTGAATGTGTTTAAGTTAAGTTGAACTGCATAGTCCTCTTCCTTTTTAGCATATGTCAAAGGCTCGACTATTGGTTGGTTAACCCATTTTTCTTGCAGTGGTATTTTCATAGTTGTGCTAGACTTCCGGTTGAGTTCTGCAAAATATTTGTTCGACTGTGGGGTAGAAATTGATTTCCTTCGCCGCTCCAGCTACTCCTTCTAAGTACCAAACCATCGTATGATCTAATGCTAGATGGATATGTGTGGTTGGTGGAAAACTTTGCCGAATGTTTTTGGGGACTTTCCATATGGTTGTTTGAACTTTCAAGGCTTGGAACCAGTTTTCCATCCAAATATTGGTTGCTGTGGCACCAATTCGACATCTTCCTAGCGCAAATGAGAGAAATTTCCACATGATTGGTATTTTCTGTGCAGTGAAATATTTGTCGCCTACTGGTCATAGATGTTCCATGGAGATATAGATTAAAAGTGATGGGTATTGGATGTGTGACTCATATTACTGACACTTTTTGCAAATGTTTTTGAAAATCCTTGCTAGGTACTCGACCCATTGGTAACCTTTTCCTCATGATGCCACATTTTTTACAGCCTCAACCATGTCAAGTTTAAGGTCGGATCCTTGACTAGTGCTTGTTAATGCCACCAACAACTCACACTGTTATCTTGTGTGTGACAAATATTATCTGGTTGACCACTAATCCGCTAGATTTCTTTCTTGCAGGGGTTCCTATCAGTTCTTTGACCAATGGAGAGTTTGGAAAAATGGGTACAATATCCCCTTTGTTTGAAAGTTCAGTAATTTTACTAAATATGGAACCATTAGTCTCGATAGGTGTGTTGAAATATAACTTCCCATTATTATAGTGGCTCACAATGAACTAGGCGATGATTTATTTTATTCTAGTGAAATTGTCCAACAAGGGTGCATTCAAATAGTTCGGAATGGTAATGGATCTAAGTTTTAGGTATTATTCTCTCCCTTAGTCGTCTGCTTCTTTCTCCCATTCGAGGATTTCATTCTAGATTATTTTCCATTTTTGTTCGACTACTTTGGCATTACATATGTTCTGAAGTCTGATCTCCAATGGTGTACTATATTTTTCTAACTATCTGATTTTAATACCCATGGATCTAGTGGTTGCTTGAGATTTCTTGGGTTCCATCTTACTGATAGGTTTCTCTGGTTCATAAATTTTCTCTACATGTTCAGACATTGCAGTGCTTTGATTCTCAAGTTCTTAGAAGAATAAAATCTAAGTCTCTTCTAGTTCAGTATTTATAGTGGAATTGTTCTTTACGAACAAGCATGTAGTAGGTGGTTGTATTAATTACAGCCCGTCGGTGCTTCTTCCAATGCATTCCTAATTTTTTTCTCTACATGTTGAGTTTCTTGATGACATGACTTAAAAAAAAAATTCATTGGTGTGGTTTCGGTGTGTGTTGTGTTGGTCGGTTTCACTCCAATGCATTCGAGAATCTCTTTGTACAAATTTATGTCGACTTGTTCCTTCTTGTCTATATGTCTCATATCATTGACCGTACTTCCAAGTTTGTGTTCTATAGCTTCTTGCATCACCCTTGTTGGTACTGTCTCTCTAGTCTCTTGTCATGATGAGCTTTCCAACATACTTGCTTTCATTCCTTGTTTATATTTATTTTCCTACAATAGTGGTTATAACTAATTTTTCTTTTGAATCATTTTATTATTTGTAACATTTTAATTGGGCGTCGTTGACGATATTTCGAAACACACTTCCTTGTATCGTCTTCAATCAAACTGATCCATTTGAATTTATTTCTTTGACAACATATGGACCCATCCATTCAATGTGCATATTTTTAGGCTTCCCTTTTACTCGACTATTATAAAGTAATGAAAGATCACCGACTAAGATATTCTTGTTCTTTATGTCCCTATCGTGCCAATATTTATGTTGTTCCGTTTGTAATTCTTAATAGTGTATTGGTATTTGTCAGTGTTCTTTGAGCTTCGACATTTGGGCTAGTTTTTCTTTTCTGGCATGTTCAACATCAATATGTATTATTTTGACAATCATAGGTTCTTGTTGGAAAAAATGCAAGGGAACGGACTCTTCTTGTCCATATACCAATTTGAATGGGGTTTGACTTGTCGATCTTTTGTAAGTTGTTATGTATTCCCATAGTAATACAAGTGTTTTTTTTGTCCCAATCATCCTCGTCAATATTGCATACTTTAGTTAAGTCTTTGGTTAACGTTTTATTGAAATCCTATATTGTGTCATTGGATTGAGGGTGATATGTTGTGCTCTTTTGATGCTCAATAAAAAATTATTTCGTTAGGATGGAGATTGTTTTGTTGATAAAATATGTCCCTTGGTCGTTGATCAAGGTCAATGGACATCCAAATCTTGTGACAATGTTCTCATATGTAAAATTAGAAACTATATCACTTGATCAAGTCTCGACATGTTCTTCTTCTACCCATTTAGTAATATAATTGACCACATTAATGATATACCCTTCTCCAGTTCGTCCACGAGGCATTGGAAATGGTTCAATGAATTCAATTTCACATATTTCAAATGTTATACTTGGATTTACTTGTATTAGGGGTATTTTTGTGCTTGGTAAAGGTCATCCAAGGAGCTAATATTGATCACATTTGTTCAATAATTATCAACAATATTTATGTATCGCCATCCACCATAATCTTGACTGTTTGTTTTTTCTTGTTATTGTGTCAGCTTGAAAATTTCTTGACGCTGGTCCATAATGTGCTTCAATTATTATAATTTTTCTTTCATGGTCGAGAGCACATCGTCGTGGTACATCATCTATTCCAAGCTTGTAGAGAAACTTGTTTATTATAGTAAAAGGTGCAACTTTCATTGCTGGGATCTTCTTTTTCTTTTCATGCATTCCTTCTGGGGCTTGTTCTTCTTCTAGAAATTGAGAAATATATGTTAAGTCTGATGGAAGCTTCAATTCTGAATAAGTGAGCATCTAGTATCTCATCCTTAATTCCAGACGGTTCTTCTCCTATGTTTATCCTCAAAAAATGGTCGAATCTGAAATTTTCTTTTCCTAGTCGTACTATAACTTTGAATTCAAAGTCTTGGAATAACAACAACCATCGACAAATTATTCTATGATGTAAAGGTTTACTGGCTAGTTATTTTAGTGCTTGATGATCTGTGTAAAACAAAAAAGGGTTAGCAAGTAGATAGTGATGGTACTTCTAGAGTGTGAATACCATTCTCAGTGCTTCCCTTTCTATCGTTGAGTAATTCCTTTCTGCCTTATTCAATTTTTTGTTGATTTATAAATTCGGGTAGTCCATTCCATCATCGTTAGGTTGTGTTAGGATCGCACTGACTACTATTCTTGAACCGCTTATATGTACATGAAATTTGATCGACCAGTTTGGGAATATTAATATGGGTGCTTCGACTAGTTTCCTCTTTAAGGTGTCGAATGATTTATCACAATCATTGATCCATTGGTACTCTCGATTTTATTTTAACAACTCTTCCAAGGGGTATGTCATGTCAGAGTAGTGTCGAATCAATTTTATGTAGTATCCTATATGCCCTAGCAAAATTCTAACTTGCTTGGAATTGACTAGAGGCTTCAAGTCGAGAATTATTTTGATTTTTGCATAGTTAACTTTGATACCTTCTTTACACACGACATGTACCAACAGAAATCCTATCGGAGTTAAAAATATTTATCGATTGTATGTATGGACATCTCTCCAACATAATTCTTATCCATTTGTATTGATTTTTCAGTATGGATTAGATCGTCTATTCATGGAAGTATACAACCATAGTTTTGTAGATATATTCTTGGAATGATTTGACAACAATTCTTGATAATACAATTGGCGCATTTTTCAATCCGAATGGCATAACTTTATATGGAAATGATACAAAATCACATACAACTGTAGTATTCTTTGGATCTTCCTTACTAATATGTACTTGGTTGTATCCAGGAAATCCATCCATGAACGGATAACATTCATGTCCTATGAATTCATTAATAATTTCATTAGCAAAAGAAGTCAGAAATGGGTCTGTAAGTGTTACCTTATTGAGTTATCTGAAGTTGACACAGATTCACAGTCACATCGAATCATGCTTCTTAGGTTGGACGACCATTGGGCTCGCCTACTCTACTTGATCAATGGGGTAGATAATTCCAGCCACGAGCATGTTGTCGATTTCTTTCTTTACTATCTCCTTTTATTTATGTGCAAGATTGTATGGTGTTTTCTTAACTGGTTTTGCATTTGGTCTTATGTTGATCTTCATTTATCCCATTTCCTGCACAATTCCTTTTAGATCTTTGTAATCCTAAGAAAATACATCTTGGAATTCTTTCAATAGAAATATAATTTATGTTGTTTTTTCTTCATTCTAGTAATCACCTATTTTTGCCATTTTTGGTCTCTAGTCATTGGATATATCTATTTCTTTTGTCTTGAATTTTGCGTTCATCTATTATGGTGCTCTTATTTCATTGATCTTTCAGTCTCCTTCTTTAAACTGTGAAAAATACACTGGAATGCATTCTGTTGTCAACCTTTTAGGATCCTCGTTCTTTGAATTTTTGAATTTGAAGATTGTTATAGCCATATTTCAAGTGCCTGGATGTTCTTAATTCCACTTGAATATTTTCCTTTTTTTTGTTTGTTTCCAACTGTAGTCTTTTCTAATGTTGGATTTCAGTCAGCTTGACGTTGTTACATGTAGCACTCTATTGAACAAGTCATTGACCCTCCGCTGGTATTTTCCTATTTGTTGGTTGTAGAAAACTTTTCACCTGGTTACTTGCTTCAGTTAATAGCTCGTCCCGTGGAGAAAATTTGAAGTCTTTGACAAAAATTTATTTTAGTTCTTTCCAGAAGAATTTTTCTCCTCTTGCTTCTTCCATTTTGTACCATTTGTTTAGTAAGTCGTCGAGTGTATTTGGAAAAAAGTGCAGCCATATTATTTCATATTTGTAGCCTAATCCTCTCCATTCCTTTTCGCAATTGTTAATGTGCTTCTCATGATCTTTCCCTTGTGTGAAAGTTGGAATATTTGCTTGTGTTGTGAGTTTCTTTCCTCCAAATATTTTGATGAAGTATGTTAATGTTGTGTTCCAAGTCTGTAGTCTCGAATGATGTGTATCCCACCATCTTGCAACTTAAACTGTGAATGTATCAACCAAATTATGAAGTCGACCTTGTTCACCTACGTTATTTGAAAATTTATCAACATGATATTATGGGGATTCTCATTCTTTGTATCTCAGCTGTGGCATGGTTGACGACTTGTTTTTCACCGGTGCTAGATTTAGATATTCTTTCAGTTATCTTTCAAACATATTTGGAATGATAGTGATAGAAAAACATTGTTGTATTTTGTTTTTATGGATGGCTTCGATTGTCCAGCATTCTCGTGGTTGTAATTCATAGTTTTATATCTTCCAGTCATAAATTTCAACATTTGAATTGTATCCAATAGATGAAGGATTCCCAAGATGGATTTCTCCTTGTGCATTTAGCTCGGTATAATATTCATTGTTCTTTACTTGATATAGTTTTCAGATGTCGACATCATCGTCAATTGGTTCAATCCAGGTCTCTCCTTGCGATGGATGAATTGGTATGATAAATTTATGTCCATTTCATTTGAGTTTGATTCTTTATTTATCGAGACATATTGATGCTTTCATTTTTCTTCCCCATGGCCGGCCAGCTAATCTAGCGAAGGAATTGGATCCTTCATTGGGATTGATTATTTTAAAGTCGACTTGGGTCATTATACCTTCAATGGATGTTTTGACATTATTCCATACACCAATTGGATCAATTAATCCTTGGTCGGCTAATTTTAGGTAGATTCTCGACCCTTGTAATTGTGGTTGACCAAGGTGTTTCTAAGTATCACAAGTCATGATATTTACTTGTGATCCAAAGTCGAGGATGACTTGTCTAATGTGGTATCCTTTAATTTCCAAATCGACAAAGGGATCTATGTCATTTTTATGTTTATGATTTAGTCGACATATATTATTATATTGCTTTTCTTAGACAGATTTGCTTTTAATATTATACATTAGGTCTAGCAATTTTGTGACAACTTTCTCTTTGGTTATTAATTTGATCGGTTCAGTAATAACTTCTTGTCGAGATTCATCTTAGTATTCTTGGGATGCCAATTCTTGAAATATTTTGTACGCATTATTATACAATCGCTTTTGCTCAATAGGGTTGGGATAATCCTCTTTTATTTTTAATTTACTAATTTGTGGATTATTGAGACCATTTTTGTTCCTTGTCGAGTTACGATATGAATATTTTTAGTCTTAATAATATCAAAATTAGGAACACTGGAAAAGGTGTTAACATTTTTTTTATTAGTAATCTTTTCAAGCATTGTAGGATAATCCTCCAAATAGTGATCACCTACTCCATAGTTTGTACAAAACTTTATATTTATTCGATCATTAAAGGGATACTCTACATGATGATGTCCTTTGCTAAGGCATGCATAACACTGCCTAGGTCAACACAGTCGGTTTTCTCGACTTTCGATGTTTTGACCCTGGCCTTGGAATCCTCCTTGTTGGTTGAAGTAGTTGTTACATCGCTCATATATTCGACCATCATGTCTTTGATATCTGTCATTTCTATCATTCCCTTCATTTTTGTTATCATTCTAATTGTTTATATCATTCCTTACATTTCTATCATTTCCATTGTTCCTTTGGTTGAAAGAATTAGTCACGTATACTGCTTGATAGTTCTATTTATTATTTAAGTTTAGATTACATTCTATTGTGGAATGAGATTTGACTTCACATATAGCACACCAACGAGCTTTTTCATTCCTCGTATTGTATGAACAATATTTTGTTGCATGTGATTCATGCTCTTGACAGATGTTGTAAAAACATTTTTTTTGTATGAACCAGACGTCTTGTTTCCGGTCATCCTTTCGACAATAATATTTTGTATGGCCTGCTTTTTATCAGTTTTTACACCAAATATCCACTAAGTATTATTTCATTGATGAATTTTTGCATTATTTCAAGGTCTTCTTTGATGCGTCGGTCGATAGGAGCTGTAGGGCAATCGTCATCCATTTCTATTAGCAATTTTTTCATCAATGCATAGTCATATGTATTGAAGTTGTGTAAACGAATGTGGATTCTAATTTTCAATGATAATCCAGTCACAAATCATTGGATCAATAAGTGTTTGTCAATTTTGTAGTCAATGTAGCTGAACAATCCTTTCAATATTTTATCGTATTCCTTGAAAGTTTCTATGGGATTTTGGGTAGTGGTTTTCAACATTTTAGTAGAAATATGCTTTGCATCAGGGGTTTTGAAGAAAGACATGAAATTCTATTTTATCTTAATTTTAGTTGCATAAGGGTTTATTTCTATATAGGTCATATACCATGTGAGAGATCATTTTTCGAAGGGCACTAGTAAATTGTTCCATTTTTCATTCTTCGTTGGTAATAGCGTTGGCCTCCCATATTGACTTGTAGACAAAACAATGTCTTTCTTATCTTCATCTCCTTAATAGGGAGGAATGTGTGTTGTTACATGCACCATTTCTATTGCAACTTTAACTTCTAATGTAGGGGTGGTGATGGTGGTTTACTTATTGCAGCTAAACTTTTTTCACGATTGTTTTTGATAGGTACATTTTTTGTTGTGTATTGACTAGAATTAATGCTTGCTCTTCACTTTCTCCAACAATATCTTTAGCTTAAGTCAGTTCTCCATCAACTTTTAGGCATAAATTTCCTTCTTTAGCTTCTCTCGATACCCAAGTGAAAATATTTTCAATCTGGATTACACTTCTTTTCGAATATTCCAACTTATTTGATGAACTACTCGATGTTGGAAGTGTCTGGGGGGGATCTTCTTCACAAGCACAAGCAGGGTAGTGGTTTGTATTATATGTAATCATCTTTGTAGGTGTTCTTGCTGAGTAATAGAAATACTTGTTGCTTCATCATCCATTACTTGTCTATTGTGTGTATCATTGCACTTGCTTCAGTAATCTACAATATGTATCACCGGTAACTATGAAATCCACTTGACTACAATAAGGTTGGAAAAGGCCTTGTATGGTATGAATCAAGCCCCTCAGGATTGGTACTCAAGGATTGATTCATATATTCTTTATATTGGGTTACATAAGAGTGAGGTTGATCCCAACCTATACTTCATTGTGGTTGTAGGAGATCCTCTCATTCTTCTGCTATATGTTGATGATTTTTTCATTACAGGAGGAGAGCACCTTATTAAAGCATGAAAGAAATATCTTGCTTCAGAGTTTGAGATGACAGACCTTGGGTTGATACATTACTACTTGGACATGGAGGTGTGGCAGTAGGATGGACATGGTTTCCTGGGGCAAGGAAAATATGTTGCATATATTTTGAAGAGATTTTGGATGGAGGAGTGGAGGCCCATGTCCAAACCCATGATCACCAAATGGAAGAATATTCATGCTTCTTAGGGAGAGTTGGTGGATCCGAATTTGTATTGTTGGCTTATTTGTTTTTTGATGTATCTGGTCAACACCAGACTAGATATGAGTTTTTCGATGAACACTCTTAGTTAATTCATGGTGGAGCCCAGGAGAGTGCACCAGATAGCTGCAAAACACATTTTGAGATACCTTGTTGGGACAAAAAAATATGGTTTGGACTATAGGAGGTCATGTGAAGTGGGCATGGCTTGTTTCAATGATTTAGATTGGGCAGGAAGTGCTTCAAACTGGAAGATAACTTCTGGTTGTTGCTTCAGCTTGGGCTCGACAATTGTGTCATGGTCTAGTCAGAAGCAAAAGTCCATTGCTTTGATTTCTGCAAAGGCTGAGTATATGGAATCTAGTCAAGCTATTTGTGAGAAATTGTGGCTTTGCAAGTTAATGGTAGACTTATTTGGTCAGGATTTGAGACCTACTATTATTCATTATGATAATCAGAGTTACATCAGGCTCTCTGAGAATTCAGTGTTTCATGACAGGTCAAAGAATATTGATATCATATATCACTTCTTTAGAGACTATGTTCAGAGAGGATCTGTGGAGTTGCAGTACATTTATATTGATGAGAAAGTAGTAGACATTGTCACAAATTCCTTGGGAAGAGGCAAGCATATTCATTTCAGACACAAGATGGGGGTGGTGAAAAACACTTTCCTCAGTAAGAGGGAGTGTTGAACTTTTACCTAGGAAGTGTTTGTCCATTCATACCTTGGGGTGGAAAAGGACACTTTAAATGTGGTCCCTAGAATTATTTTAAATGAGAATGACTTTATTTATAAAGTGATTTTTAAAAGTGATCTTGAGTCATTAAAATTTAAAAGGTGACTTTATGAGAATTAAAAAGGTGGGTGAGTATTAAATGACTCATTTAATACTTAAAAGTGAGTAAATTCTTTTAATGAGAAAAAGTGAGTTTTAATAATGTCCCTAGATCTCATTTAGATGGATTTTAATCTAAGCCATTGATTTTTAGATGGTGGTTACTCAAACAAAAACACTAGGGAAATGCATGAGAGAATTCATTGTTCACTTTCACAAAAGAGAATTTTGATAGAGAAGAAGAAAAAGATAAGAAGACAAGGGTTTGAAGAGATTTCATTCCAAAGATAAAGAGAGCGAGAAAGAGAGAGAGAAATTCTTGCAAAAATTCCAAAGTGAGGACGAGCATAAGTTTTGGCATGATTCCCATAACAAAATTGTACAGCAGAATCTGTACAGTTGTGTACCATAAAGTAGACACAATTTCAAGGCTGAAATTTGGCAGTTCGTACAATAGGTATAGATTGTACAGTACCATATAGGTATGAATTTTGAGGCAGTCAGGCACATTTTTCGAGGTTGAAATTCCTGTAGTTGTCAACATGAATTTCGAGATCCGTATAGCATAAATTTTGAGGTCTGTAGCTGAAAACATTTTCTTACTCAGAAAAAAGTTACGCTGCTAGAAAATTTTTGAGTTTCCAAAGGTTGAAATCATCTCATGTGTTTCAAGTTTTTCAAGTTAAAATTTTAATTTTGATGAACATTCATACTGGGCCTTTGGGTAGTAAACCATATGCAATGAATTTAAACTTAAACTAGGTCGGAGTTATGAAATTTTTTCACAATTGTTAAATAACGACAATAAACTTTCACTAAACCAGTGTCTACTTAGTTTGGGTTATGGAGTCACAAACTTGTTGAAAGATACAATAAGATTTCCAAAATATATAAATTACACTAAACTATTCATTAACCACAAAATTCAAGTAACCATATTTAACATATGAAAAATACTTTAAGTAAATGGACAAATATGCTCAAAATGTGCTTGCAATATATTGAACAAAATAAAAGATGACCGTGAAAGTAGATAAAACAAAATATTGTGATGTTTTGTAAGTGGTCCTTAAATTTAGTTTATTTTATGTTATTTTTTCAGTTTAGGGGATTAGTTTTTGTACAATAAATGCAAATATAAAAATGTGTCTACCTCTAACCATTATCCCTCTAGTGAGATAAATTATTGGGTGCTAAAAAAGAGAGCGCAAGGATCCCTCCTAGATACACAAGTCAGTCCTAAGGATAAGAAGGGTTCTCAACAGGAGGACACTAAGTGCCACGAGGATCCCAACAACCTCTACCCCTCTAGCTCCACAACAAGTCCTTATTTTCTCAATATTGCAATAAGTAGATAAAGTGACTATTAATCTATCCAACTCCAATCTTCTCTCTTTCTCGTCACCTAGGGTCGGACGAACCAGCAAGGTGAGTGAATACGGGTGAAGATTGGAGCAAATTTGATTTCACTCTAAACAAAAAGAAGAATTAACAACTAATAATAATACAAGAAAATGTAATATTGCAAGGGTGGTGAAGCCAACTCACACGCAAGTTGTGAGAAAAATGAAAATAAAATAAAATACAAAACAATCCAACACGGTTTTGCAAGGATTGAAAAACCAAATCACTTGCAATGTGTGGGAAAATAAAAATATGAAAAAAAGAGAAAAACTAACTAAACTGGCCGCAATCCAATCAACAATTGCATAGGTAAGGGTGGAAAATCCCAACTTCTGTTGCAAGCAATGGATGGAAAACAAAGGAAATTTAAATATAACTTGAAATGCAATAGATAAATCAAGTCCAAGAGACTCTCTTGGACTTGTTACAATGATTGATATTTCAGTGTAAAAGAAAGAGGTAAAAGAGGTGGGAAAATAGTATTTTCACTCCTTTCTGGTGATGGCCTTGAAACCCTTCCTTTAAGGTAGAATTTTCACTATTTTATGGCTTAAATTCAACAACATTTCTCCTTGTTTTTTCACCAACCTACTAAAAACCAGCAAACATGAAATTGTAAAATATGCCCAAAATCAGTTTTGGGAAGTTAGAATGTTAGTAATATATATATATATACAAAGTACCTAAAAAATTACCAAGTAAATAACTTCAAATAATATTGATGTGAGTGGCTAAATAAACTTTGAAACATTCATCAAACCAAAAAAACAATGTTCATAAATTTGTATGAAAGGAGAAATTATGCCCTAATTTTCTCTTCAAAATTTGAAAAATGGGGCATCTAATCGAGGAATCCAATTCTTCAATCCAAATAACCTACAGCTTATAATATATTTTCTAAACAACTAAAATAATATGATATTCATCTAATGAGCAAAGAAATCATAAACTTCAACCAAGAAACGTTTGAAATTATTTACTACAAGAACAAAACCTCACAAAATCTATGGCAAGAAATTACCATAAACCTTACCAAAGGAAATAATTTTTCTTCCTTGGCCTCCCAAACTTGAGTAGTTACTTCAGCATGTAATAAAATCATCCAAGATCACAAGGGACATGACATTCCTCGAAAGATTTCAATTAACTAAGACAAATGGATAAAAATTACAATGGCCCAAAAAATAGGAGAGAATGAGAGAAAAAAAGAAGAGAGTGAGTAAGAGAATCCAAGATTGTAACCCAAATGAGGAGGGGCCTCCTTAAATATAGAAAACATGAGATAGACCCCTCTTGCATGCCCAACTCTTGTCATTTTCATGGGATAGGGGTACAACTCCTTTAGGAGGCACCTCCTATGGTATGAAATACAAAAATAGAGGGGGGGAAACCCCATATCAAGCATTTATCCATGTTCCTTAGTCAAAATAGGGGTTCCCACGAAAGTGGGAACCCTCTTTTTATTTATGTCTCACTTGATTGATTTCCATGGTTGAGAGGGTGCCCTGTTAGGGTGAAATCTTCGTTTTTCCTAAAAATTTCCATTGGGGGGGCATTTTTTGTTTCTAATGTCACCTTAGGAACATATAATTATGTTAGGAATCAAATTCTTCTCCTTCTAAGTGACTTTAGGAACTTTTCCAAAATTTGGCTTGCTAATTATTTGTCATTTTCCTGATTTCCTTCACTAACTTTGACAAATGTGACCAAAACCTTAACAATACTTGTACAACTGACTTCAAATTTTTCCCAAGGGTGTATGGGAAATCATTCCATTTATTTTGAGTACCCATACCCCTATTCATGGGCATTATATTTCATTTAACCCTCTTTCCAATACAATGATTTTATGTTGAGGGACAATTTTTAATCACCAAAAATTAAAAACTCGTAGGAAAAAACTAATGAAATTCCACAAGACTTTGGATAGTGTCGAGCTTGGTTACATAGAACATTCCTCTCCTTAGTCAGACCATGTACTCAATCATTAGAATGTATTTCACCACTTTGGAAGTATTTTTGAGTGAAAAAATCAGATAATTAAAATCACTAAAAAGGAGTTTTAATTATCCAAGCGAAAAAACACTCAATGAAAGGACTTCCCTAATGAAAAAGTCCTAGGTAACTAATTTATACAAAAACTAGACCTCCATGCTGGCATATAATTACAATATGCCTCGCAGGGGTGTGGAAATTTCATGGAGAAAATATAAGAAGAAAATGTGCCTCACTTGAAAAAAAATTATTAAATATTTATTTCCCATCTTCAAGGCACATGGTACATGGTTGGAAGCCTAGTTGGTTAGGTGGTAAACATTCTAGATCCAAATTGGGGTTGTGTGCTTTATCAATGGAAATCATGCAAGACCCTCAGAATTTGCAATAGTAAACCTCAACATACCCAACATAAGCAACATGTGTGAAATGTTAGAATAATCAACCCATAGTTTACTACCTTAGACATTAATTTAATTATTTTTGTCTTATTTGCCTAGTTCATGTGTCCCACCTTATGCAAGTTGTCAATTACCTATCCATAGTGGTCCAACTTGCCTAATTTGACCCATGTAGTGCTTGGGAAGCCTCAAGGAATCAATTCTACTTTATTCCTGGTCTCCTAGGTGCCCTTCTACTTTTTCTGCTTTATTGCCTGCTTTTCAGTGTTTTAAGGCAATAGGGAAAGTTTGACTAGGTGAGGTGAACTAGTTTTTTGTCCTCTTCATCCTCCACTCTTTTCTCCTTGGAAAATCATGTATGATTTTTCATTACATCACTCTTTAACTTGCCTAATCCATTTTTCTAATTCGTGAGCTCCATGACAGATTTGGGATTAGCGTTTTACACCTATGGGGGATTTGCTTAATTTTAGTAAGCCTGCTTTATGCTAGATTCGAATTGCTCCTCATGCATTTGAATCCATGATGTATTTTATTTATTTAGAAACCTATTATGTTACAGGGTTGGCTATTGTACAATGAGTTAATACAGTTTAGTGTTCAGCTCCAATTTCAGTCTCTTTTGTGAGTGATTTTGCATGATCAATTGTTAATTGTTGTGAGTAGAATTAATCTATCACTGGGTTCAATTAAAAAATGGTATTAGAGCCATTGTAGATCAATTTCTCTCCTTCAAAATTGTTTTGCAAGTTCGACATCAGTGATTGGGATCCTTCTACTGACAGTCGGGACAGATTTTCTAAGCTATCGATCAATCACAGAAAACTATCTTGACTCCCTTCAATTTATTTGAATGGAAAGTAGAGATGGAGATAATTTTGAGAGCTAAAGTCCTCTACAGGGTGACCATGGCAACAGAATCATAGCCCAATGCAGCTGCAGAGAAGGTAAAATGGCACAATAGGAGGGATGAGGCCTATGGTCTCCTGTGTCTGAGTATTTCCAGAGACCTCCTTTTCCATCTTGATGGATTGACATCATCAAATTAAGTATGGGAGAAGCTTTCTGATCTTTTTTGGAAAGACAGATGAGATGAGGGGACATCAAATCGAAAATGAGCTGATTTCTCTGAGTCCAAATAGCTTTGAATCCCTGTAGCTATATTTCTCCAAGTTCAAAGCACTTGTTTTGCAGCTGAAATAGTGTGGGATTGAAAAGAAGGATGATCAGCTCATCCTGGCCATTCTCTTGAAGCTAGGCCCTGACTATTCAGTTTTTGTTTCAACCTTCTATGCCACAAAACTAACAGCTCGAACCTGGAAGATTCCTAGCCTTGCAGATTTCATGGAATCTCTCACACAAGAACAGGACAAGCTGGTGATGATGGGCACCATCAAACCATCCAAAGATCAAGCTCTGATTGCTGGAGATTCGAAGGTGGATTCAAAAAGCAAAAAGAAAGCTAAAAATCCACCTGAGCAAAAGAGAGACAAGAAACAGTATCCGGAGGAGCCACAAGGTTCCAAGAAGAACTACCAGAAGAAGAAAAACAAAGGTGAAATGAGCAAGTGCACATACTACAATAAGGGAAATCACACTGAAAGCTCTTGTATGAAGAAGCAAATAGACATGCTGGCCCAACTCCTAGAGAAGAATGGCATCTCCCTTCCAGACATCTCAAAGAAGAGATAAGGAGGATCAAGTTCAGATGGCAGAGAGAGAGTTCATGCATTGGTTGTTGGAACATCAAGCTCACCCAGCTTTATCATTGATTCTGGAGCTTCAAGACACATGGTTTCAACCAAGGAGGCCTTCTCCTCACTTGACATGTTGAAAGGACCACCTATACTACTGGGAGATGAATCTCTCACTGAAAGTTTGCGCAAAGGGAGGATTGATCTTGATCATGGTCAGTTCAGCAATGTCTTGTATGTGCCTGGTCTTGCCTCCAACCTCTTGTCAGTGTACCAAATGACTCACACTGGGTCTCCTAAGAAAGTCATATTCTCCCCTGATGAAGTTTAGATCACAGAGATCTCAAGTGGTAGAGTCATTGCAAAATGAGTTGCAAATCATGCTCAAAAGGTATACATGTTCTCACACTTCCTACCCTACTCAAACCCCTCTGCTCTTCTTATTCATGCTAATGAGGCTAGCAAGATTTGGCATGAAATATTTGGCCATCGAAATTACAAGTATCTTTCTGATCTTAGTGAAAAAGAGATGGTCATAGGGTTTCCCAAGATAAAATTTTCCAAAGGAGTCTACCAAGGTTGTATCCTAGGAAAACACCCAGAGCATAAATTTGAGAGAGCTAGTCATGAGAGAACCTCTACACCCCTCGAGCTGATCCACAGTGATGTTGCTGGCCCATTCCCTCATATGTCCATGAGTCAGGCCAAATATGCATTGACTTTCATTGATGACTTTTCCAGGTATTGCTGGGTTTACTTCCTGAAACACAAGTCTGAAGTTTTTGGCCTCTTCAAAGTCTTTAAGGCTTTGGTTGAAAACTAGTATGGGAGGAAACTGAAGGTCCTCAGATCTGACAATGGTGGTGAGTATGTCAAGTCTGAGTTTATTAACTATTGTGCAGATGAAGGTATTCATATGCATCATTCTATCCCTTACACACCACAGCAAAATGGTGTTGCTGAGAGGAAGAACAAATCACTCACGCAGATGGCAACATGCATGATGGAGGCCAAAACTTTTCCACCAAAGTACTAGGTCGAAGCTATCAACTGTGCAGCCTATATTCAGAATAGGGTGCCTCATAAACAACTTGATGGTATGACTCCCTTCGAAGCATGGAGTGGGCACAAGCCAGATGTGACCCATTTCAGGATTTTTGGCTCAAAGGCCTGGGATAGAATTCCAACAGAGAAGAGGAAGGCTTTGCAGCCCCAAAGCCAAGAGTTTATTTTTGTTGGATACTCTAAAGATTCAAAAGGGTACAAGCTGATAAATTTGAGCACAAACAAATCCTTCATCGAAAGGTGTGTTCAGTTTGAAGAAGAACCCCTTGCAGCAGTGGAAGTTGGAGAAGCCTCTTCTCCACCTGAACCTCAGGAAGTAAGTAAAGAGTTTGTTGAACATGCTGATTCTGATTTGTCTAATGGATATGAGTTTATTTCAGACCCTAACATCCCTACAAGGCTAAAATAGGCAGCCAAGACACTACATGCAGCAGGAGAGCTAGCTGGGGATCCCAATGACCCAAGGAGGACTAGATCTCAATTTGAGAGTGGTATGTGCATGAAGGATCCTATGTTTTCTGAAAAATGCTATTTGATGGTGGAGTCTGATCCTCAAACATATTAAGAAGTAGAAGGAGATCCAATATGGCAAACAACCATGAAGGAGGAGTTCAGCTCACTCCAAAAGAGCAACACATGGGAGCTAGTGGATCTTCCTCCAAGGAGAAAGTTAGTCCAGTGTAAGTGGGTCTATAAGACCAAATTTGCTGCTGATGGTTTACCACTGAAGTACAATGCCATATTATTAGCCAAGGGCTACTCACAAGTTCATGGCATAGATTACAATGAGACCTTTGCCCCAGTGGCAAAGATGGATTCCATCAGGCTAGCCTTAGCCATTGCAGCCTCAAGGCAATGGGAGGTACATCACATGGATGTAAAATGTGCCTTCCTAAATGGATATCTCATTGAATATATATATATGCATCAGACTCAATGTTTTTCTACTAACCCTTCTCTTGTGTGCAGGTTGAGAAAGTCATTGTATGGGCTAAAGCAAGCCCCCAGGGCTTGGTATGCCAAGATCGATAGCTTCTTGCTATCACTGAATTTTGTTCGGTGCAAATCAGATCCAAATGTCTATTTGAAGTTAGTTAATGGTTCATTAATGATCATTGTGTTATATGTTGATGACATCCTCATTACAGGAAGCTCAAAGCATGAGATTGCTTCCTTAAAGGGTGCTATGAACCAAGCCTTCTCCATGACAGATTTGGGGCTCTTAAGTCAATTTTTGGGGCTTGAGATTTCTCAAACCAAAGCTGGAATCAAGGTGCAATGGTCCAAATATTCCTTGGACTTGCTGAACAAATTCAGAATGAAGGATTGCAAAGCAAGCAAAACTGCTTTCCTTTCAGGAGTGAAGCTGGAAGAAGCTGATTCTTCACCTATGGTAAACAATACACTGTATAGGAAATTGATTGGATGTTTGTTGTATATGACACATACTAGACCTGACATTTCTTATGCAGTAAGTGTGGCTTCTAGATACATGGATCAGCCTCATGAGATCCATTGGAAAGCAGCCAAAAGGATCCTTAACTTTGTTCAGGGAACAAGGACACATGGGATCTTCTATAAAGCAAAATCTGATCTTGATTTGATTGGATTCACTGACAGTGATTGGGAAAGTGATAGCACAGATAGAAAGTCCACATCAGGATATGTGTTCATGCTTGCAGAAGGTCCAATCAGCTGGTCAAGCAAGAAATAGAGTGCCATTGCACTCTCATCTACAGAAGCAGAGTACAGAGGAGTTGTTAATGCAGCAACTCAATGTTTATGGTTTCAGGGTTTACTTGGAGAGTGTGGCTTCGAATCAGAGTACTCAACTACCATCTACTGTGATAACCAGAGTACCATTTGAATCTGCAAAGATCTAGTTTAGAAGCAGAGAACCAAACACATTGAGATCCATATGCACTACATCAGAGAGCTTGTGCATGATGGCACCATTCACCTACTCTTCTGTTCATCTTCAGAACAAGTAGCTGATATCTTCACCAAAGAATTTTGTGAGAAGACCTTCAGCAATATCAAATCACTGCTGGGGATTGCTGATCATGCTATGAAGCATGAGTGAAGACAAGATTTCCAAATTTTGTTTTACAGTCCATGTTTAAGGGAGGATTTTTCCAAGTTGGTTTTGCCTCGTTCCTTGGTTGTATGGACATGCAGTATGTAAAAGGGTGACTAAGCCTTGTTACTAGGCCCTATAATTTTCTGATGTATTACTCATAATTCAGGCTTAAGGGGGGGTGTTAGAATAATCAACCCATAGTTTACTACCTTAGACATTAATTTAATTATTTTTGTCTTATTTGCCTAGTTCAGGTGTCCCACCTTATGCAAGTTGTCAATTACCTATCCATAGTTTTCCAACTTGCCTAATTTGACCCATGTAGCACTTGGGAAACCTCAAGGAATCAATTTTTATTTATTCTTGGTCTCCTAGGCACCCTTCTGCTTTTTCTGCTTTATTGCCTGCTTTTTTAGTGTTTTAAGGCAATAGGGAAAGTTTGACTAGGTGAGGTGAACTAGTTTTTTGTCCTCTTCATCCTCCACTCTTTTCTCCTTGGAAAAGCATGTATGAGTTGTCATTCCATCACTCTTTAGATTTCCTAAGCCATTTTTCTAATTCGTGAGCTCCATGACAGATTTGGGATCATCTTTTTACACCTATGGGGGATTTGCTTAATTTTAGTAAGCCTGCCTTATGCTAGATTCGAATTGCTCCTCATGCATTAAAGTCCCTGATGTACTTTATTTATTCAGAAACCTATTATGTTATAGGTTTGGCTATTGTACACTGAGTTAATATAGTTTAGTGTTCAACTCCAATTTCAGTCTCTTTTGTGAGTGATTTTGCATGATCAATTGTTAATTGTTGTGAGTAAAATTAATCTATCAATGGGTTCAATTCTGAGGTTGGAGGCAATACCAGGCACATAATTTAATATTTATTTCCCATATTCAAGGCACATGGTACATGGTTGGAAGCCTAGTTGGTTAGGTGGTCAACATTCTAGATCCAAATTGGGGTTGTGTGCTTTATCATTGGAAATCATGCAAGAACCTCAGAATTTGCAATAATAAACCTCAACATACCCAACATAAGAAACATGTGTGAAATTGTAAACAACAAATAAGCAATTAAATGAATGAATAAACCAAAGAGTCCTATAATACAAAAATACATCTAAGTCTATGTATGTGCAGAAATTTATAGAATAAAGGAATATCAGAGAAAGGTTAGAGATACATTGCAAAGGGTGCCCCTTTGGACACCCAAAACACATAGTTTGAAAAAATATTGAGTGCTACCCATTAACTAGAATTATTTTCTTCACCATCCAAATAGCTAAGGTGGAAATAATTTGTCTCTGCTACATCCTTGAAGACAAATGGGCCCATCCATAAGCTATCGAATTTTCCATGCTTTCTAGGATTTTTCCTTCTTTTATCCCATAACAAAACTGTATCCACAATACTGGAAACTATTTTGTTTGTTGTCTTGTCAAATTCCCTCTTAACGTTTCCTTGGTTCTTATAATTCTTCTCACAAGCCTTCCTTCTACTTTGATCAAGTTCAATTATCTGATTAATCTTATTCTCAATGGCATCCTCACTTAAACCAGATGTTTGAAGTAAACCATACACTAGACGCTTAAGGTGCATTGGTAATTGAATTCCCAAACCATAAACTAATTCAAAAGGAATTTTTCTTGTAGAATCTTTATTGGTTTCCCTGCCATCCCATATTGCAAACTTGATTTTACTATCCCATTCCATCTTGTTTTCCCCAACAATTTTCTTGATTATCGCCATTAGATTCTTATTACTTGGCTCTTCTTGACCATTTCCATGTGGCTAGTAATTTGATGAATGAGACAAAATTATGCCATATTTCAAGCAAAAATATGGCATCTCTGTTGAGCTAAAGGATTTAGCATTATCTGTTATTTTCTTAGTCGATACCCCAAATCCTGTTATTATTTTTCCTTCAAGGAAGTCCATGACAACCTTTTTGGTTGTTGTTTTGGTGGGAATGGATTAAATTCATTTAGTTAAGTAATATGTATTTTTTAGGATCGATGAGTAACCATTACTTGAATTATACTTAATTTTCCAATGAATTCCAAACCCCATTGTTGAAAAGGAGCTTCTACAACAACTAGTTGTAAGGGAAAGGAGGATAAATTTTGTTTACCAATGAAATGTTGACGAGGCTCACATCGTTTTACACAATTATGGAGATACAAAAATATGGAAGTCCAGTAGTAATTGGTTCGAATGATCTTATGATTTGTGGTTCTAGCTACGTAATGGTCTCCACAAAATCCAAAATGAAAATCATTTATGATACTTTTGGCTTCATCTTTGTCAACACATCTAAGGATCAACCCATCTGGATTCTTCCATCCTAGTCCCTTTTGAGTAATGAAAATTTTGGTTTTCTTTAACCTTAAGTATCTTCACTTATGACCCTCAAGATGACTTGGTCATGTGTCATGCTCGAGATAGAAAATAATATTTGCATACCATTCAACTTGCTCTAACTTTTGAAGGTTTGGGGAATATTTTGGTTCATCATTTTGACAAAACATGTCCAAAGCTTTTTCACTGCCTTCAATCAGCATTTGGGCTAGCCTTGTCCCTTAACTAACTTTTTTGGGGTTTATTTCTAAGTCACACTCTTGAATTTTAGCAACCCATCTCCCTCTTGCACCTAACCATTATGTTTGAGATAATACATCTTTCACCAATACATATGGCTCAAAAGTTTGATGAAATATTGCCACGAATAAGTTAAAATGGTTATTTTCATGGATAAATTAATAAATATTTTGAACATAAATTGTTCTGGCCCCCAATAATCATCACTATTGCGATGTGAATGACTGTTTGTCACTATAGCGATGGATGTTTGTCTCTATTGCGATGAAGACACACATTCGTCGCTCTAGCGATGGAAATCTAAATGTTTTCAAATCAACTGTCATCACAGTAACGGTCATTGACTTTTTCTTATTGTTGAAATTTGGCCGTTGTGCATTTTTCGTTGTAATTTCCACGATCATTGATCTATAAATACATGTTCTTTTTACATATTCCATCAAATGTTTTTCTATGTTTGCAACATTTTTTATGCTTATTGTTTGATCTGTGAGTGCAAGAGTCTGGTAGTGGTTTAACACATCGAATTTTTGTGCAATCTCCTTTGGATTCTAGGTTAGTATTTTTAAATTATGTGTCTCCTTTAATGTGTAGGTTCATACATAAAGTGAGTCAACTATTCATTTTCTACTCAATACTATCACATCCAATAGAAACATGTCAAGACATGGATGATTAGGAGGTATTAATTTGAATGTATCATTACATAGTTTATAATTTTGTTAGGGAATATGGTACATGAGAAATAATACGTTGGTATTAGATTAATGGGTATTTTAGGTAATTTCAAAATCTTTGTAAAATTTTAGTTTTGCATTGAGTTTTGTGGTTAGTGAACTAATATTTTTTGAATGAGTAAATATAATGTCATTGGGATTTTTCTCTTAATCTTTGTTTGATTAAAAAAAGATGAAGATGAACTAAGTAGGGAAACAAGATCATTGTTTTTTAAATGCTTTATTGGTTTAGTTTCTTATTTATAGAGGGATAAACTAGCAGGTGGTAATATTGTAATGCCCCAGTTTTGACCCCGTTACATTAGATGTATATGATGTGTATATTGTAAATGATCATGGTGTGGAGTTAAAGGCCAAGGCCCCGCCATTGATCGGTTATGCTATGTCTTGGATTTAAATTTGTCACCGATGGTATATCGGGGCATGCTGCATATATTGTGTTGGTCATCATGTAAATATGCATCTATAATTAATTAAATGAACCCGACCAGCTACGATCACGGCAACTAAATCGAAAGGGGCATGATTTTCCCAAGGATAAGAATGTGGGGGGGGGGATTTGTCAAACCTTGAGCCAAAAGGGGGAAAAACCCATGTGTCATCTTCTTTTGTTTTATCCCAACCACCTTCAGTTAATAATTTCTGCTGGTAGCTGAGGGAAGTTATGGCAGTTAATTGTTTTGGGAGTGGTGTGGTAGGACTGTTAGTCCATGCCTCCATGCACACTCCACCCATAGTTGACTTCTGAATGGAAAGGAAAAATGCACTCTTCACCCACGCAGACATTCTTCTTCTCTCCACGAGTTGCTGAGCACCCACGCACATCCAAATTCACATCCTTGCCATTGTTGCTCATATTCACACAGGGAATTGTTGCTGTTACTCACGCACATCCAAATTCGCGTCCTCTCAGATGTTGTTGTTCACCCACGCACCCAGGAAGAGCTGTCCATTCCTCACGGGGTCTGATTGTTTCTCTCACACACAGGAATTTCTGGGTTTTACCCACGTGGTTTTCTTCTGCGGATTGGTGGATGGTGTAGCTGTATCTTTGCCTCATGAGCTGAACTGTGGATTTGGCATTGAATGTTACTCATGCCCAGGTCGAATTCTGTTAATTTCTTTTACCGCGTCGTCTGTGTAAGTCTCCCCATGGCTTCATTGTCTTGAAGGGACTGCTGATTTTTCCCCTGTTGTATTTGGGTTGCCATTGCGTTTTGGAATTGTTGTAATTCGCTTGAGAGTTGTTTTGGCCACAATAGGTCCAAGAACGACTCAGGAAATCATTTTCCCTGTTTAAGCTGTGATAGCTGGTTGGTTTCTTGAGTGCAATGGTTGGTCTTCGGACTGTATTGGGAGGAGGGATGTTGGCTTAGATTTGCTTGATAAACCTGGTGGCTGGAAACCACACAGACAGAGCTAGAGGGCTGGCCTTCTTCTCCATCACCCCTGAATAGCACTGGAAGGGAATGTAGGGCCCGAGGGACTGTGAAGCAGAGAAGGGACTGATTCCTTGTGTTGGGTGTGTTTGGGTGTCTTAGAGGTCAGGCTAGTTTTGGTGTAGGTGTTCTTGGCTCGATAATGAGCTCACCAGCTTAGCAATTAGCCTTCTTCAGCTCCTTAATGGCCTAATAAACCCAACTGTGTTGGCTTGGCTGTGTTATTGTATATCCCTGGCTATGTGTAAGCCTGCTAGTTCCCTTATTCCTTGGAGAATCATGCCCAGCTCGGGGGTGGCAGCGCTGCTGAGAGATTAAGGAGCACGCTGGCCTATGGTTGGGTGGAACATTGTAGCGACATAGCCGGTTGTGGATCAAGTTCATCATAAGATAAGTGATTTTCTCCATTTTACTTCTGCAATCTATAGTTACTGTTAATGAAAATGAAATGAACATGTTGAATGAATGTTGGCTTAAATGTATGATGTTTCCGCTGTATATGATAGATGATTGCATCTGTGCATGATAAATGTTCATGTGTGTACGTTTAAGCATTCTGTTTATGAATTTTTAAGCCTGTACATGTTCATGGGGCACTCATCTTGGGTGGTTTAAGCCATAGAGATCGCGTCCTCTTTGCTGGTCGGAGGCATGGGGACGTGACAGCATGGTATCAGAGCTCTTGGTTGCAGCAATGGGCCTCTAGGGGCCGAGAAGGAGCAACTGACAGAGGCGTATCTCATTCTTCCTAGTCGAAACAGTGGAAGACTGTGAAAATTTAAAAATTTTGTTGAAATGTTGAGCAGTCGGAAGAACCAAAAGTAAAGCTTCCGCCGTTGCGGAAGGGTTGGAGAAGTAAAGTTTCCGCCATTGCGGAAGGGTTGGAGAAGTCAAGACTTCCACCGTTGCGGAAGAGTTAGAAGTCTTCTATCCACCATTTCGGAAGCGGAAGCAACAAGGCTTCCGATCTAGAAAGACCGCCGACAGCCGATGTGGTCGAAGAAATCGGAAGCGGGAATGATCTCCTATCCGTTGTTGCAGAAGGATTCATGAAATGAACTTCCGCCAGTCGGAGGGGAAAGTGGTCCGTCAGTCCGCCATTGCGGAAGTGAAATCACTAAAATCTCCGACCATAAAGTCAGCCGACATCCGAAAAGTTGAAAATCCTTCAAGTAAAGAGCGGTCGTCGGAAGGATTTGGGCTTTGGTGTGCCGCCGTTGTGGAAGTCAAAGCCATTTGGCTTTCGATGTGGAAGTCCGCAGATGCCCGATGTTAGAATTGTTCTCCGTAAGTCTCGATTAGAAGAAATTACTGTTTGAGGTTCCGTCGTTGTGGAAGGCAAAGCGATTTGGCTTCCGATGTAATAGGATTCCGATGCCAGTCGAGACAGTTCGCCGATTGGAAGAGGAAAGGGAAGGAGCGTCCGCCGTTGCGGAAGCTGAAGGCATTTTCCGGCCGATCAAAAAGGCTGCCGACGCTGCAAGAGAAAGTGCGCCGATCGGAAGAGGAAAGGGAAAGAGCATCCGTTGTTGCAGAAGCTGAAGGCATTTGCCGGCCTATCGAAAAGACTGCCGATGGGCGATGTGGAAAGGCATCCGACAGCCGATTTCAACTGTTTTTAGAGAGATTTTTCAGTTGTTTTTCAGGGGAATTTTCAGGGTTGAAAAAGAGAAATTGGCAGTGATCTAATGCGCCAGATTGCGTGAAAACCAATGTTTTACAAAAAAAAAAAAAAAAAAAACGAGGGCGCTGCCCTCGATCCGCCCTGCAGTGGCATAGGGAAGCCACAAGGGGGCAAGCCCCCTTGACCCCCATCGTCCCCCTCAGATAGACGTTCTTGGATGAAGAAAATTTTGTGTGTTTGGGAATTCATAATTTTATGATTATTCCAGGAAGAAGGTAAGTAATGGTGTTTTATATCAATGTCATGCATCTAACAAATTGTGTTGTTATTGACACGTTTGCAGAATCATAGTTACCTTCAAGGGCAGTATTCCAGGTAGTGCGGGTTGGTAAGTAAGTTGCGGTTTAGTCATGAGAACCCATGATGGGTATGCTGCTCGGGATTCCTATGAGCGAGTGGAAGATGCCATGGGAGAAAATGTTCGCAATAGGAATGATGACATAGAGTCTAATGGAAGGAGATTCCAAGAGACACCGTCAGATGTTGCAGCTACTATGAGAAGTTTGATTAAAGCCCAGGAAGAGCAGCATCAGTTGAATGCTGCAATGTTGCAGAGTTTGACAGACTTGCATAAGAAGATAGACTCTGGACGAGGTACAGTAAGACCAGAAAGCAGTAAGAGCAGTACTAGGAGAAGGAGAAGGAATCCTAGTGGATCATCTGATTCTGAAGAATCCAGCGGGGATTCAAGTTCTTCTTCTCATAAAAGAAAAAGAAGGAGACACCATAGAGATCGCTCTCGAGATGAATTTAAGAAAGATAAACCTCCTACATTTGATGGTGAGGTAAAGACTGGACAAGAGGCTGAAGCTTGGCTTCTTCGTATAAATAAGTACTTTCAAGTGCATGACTATTCAGGAAACATGAAGGCAAGAGTTTCCATATTCAATCTGAATGGAAGACCATCCATTTGGTGGGAAAAATTCAAGCAAGTGAAAAAGATCAGTGAAAGGAGGCTTAAGTGGAAAAAATTTAAGAAGTATTTCAAGCAGAAATATCTATCTGGCAGGTATTATGATGACAAGATTAAGGAGTTCCATGAGCTGAGATTGGGACAGCAGACCATGGAAGAGTATGCTAATAAGTTTTTGGAGTTGTTGAGGTATGTCCGATACATCAGAGATGAAAAAGTAAAGGTTCGGCGTTTCCTAAGTGGATTACCTCAGTCTTACAAAGATAGGATTGAGTTTTATGAGCCTAGAACTCTTGAAGAAGCAATAAGAAAGGCTAAGTATTGCTATGAGCAAAGCAAAGGTAAGCCGGATTACCATAAGGCATGGAAGGACAAGAAGAATGAGAAGTTTGACCAAAGAAAGAAAGGTTTCAAACCTTCCAATTTCAGGAATCAGCAGAAGCAGCCATCTCAAGCTGCGAGTAAGCCAGTTGGAGTGACTGGAGAAAAGCCTATAGATCCACAACAGAATAGAGGGCCACTTCAATGTTGGAAATGTGGTGGAACCCACATGCGCAGGAATTTCCCACTCAAGAATGAGAGTGTAAGACCAGCTTATAACATTCAAGAGGCAGAAACAGTGGGTCAAGTAGCAAGGACAGTGCCTAGGATCTATGCAGCACTAGAGGACCACCAGGAAGATCACCAGTCAGTTGTGGTTGAAGTAGCAAGTAAGATTGCTGAGCAATCTGTTTCTATTTTGATTGACCCTGGTTCTACACACAGTTACATTACTCCTAGAGTAGTGGATATTTGTGCTTTTAAGAAAGTAAAGCATAGGAAGCCTTGGTTAGTTCAGCTAGCCACCGAAACTAAGAGAAAGGTCAGTGAAGTGGTAGAGAAGTGTCCATTGGTCATGAATGGATTGGCCACTTGTGTAGATCTGAATGTTCTACCGCTTGGCTCGTATGATGTTCTCATTGGAATGGATTGGTTAGAAGCTCACAGGGTGAAGCTTGATTGCTACAATAAGACTTTCGAATGCATGAATGAGGAAGGAAACCTAGTAGTTGTGAAAGGAATTCCAAAGGTGATTTCAGTACGGCAGGTTTCAGCAATGCAGTTAAAGAAGTTCTGTAGGAAGGGTTGCCAGTTGTATGCAGCTCAGATTTTAGAGGAAACGAGAGATGAAACTCCTCGGTTGGAGGACTATCAGGTGTTACAAGAATTTGGGGATGTGTTTCCTGACGAGATTCCAGGGCTTCCTCCAAAGCGGGACATTGACTTCACTATTGAACTTGTGCTAGGAGCAACACCAGTGTCCAAGGCACCCTACAGGATGAGTACACCAGAGATGCTAGAATTAAAGATGCAATTGCAAGAGTTGTTGGAAAAGAAGTATATCCGGCCGAGTGTGTCTCCTTGGGGAGCACCAGTTCTATTTGTAAAGAAGAAAGATGGTACACTCAGGTTATGCATTGATTACAGACAGTTGAACAAGGTTACTATGAAGAATAAATATCCTTTGCCTAGGATTGATGACCTCTTTGATCAAATGAGGGGAGCAAAGGTATTTTCCAAGATTGACTTGAGGTCTGGTTACCATCAGGTGAGAATCAAGGATGAAGACATTCATAAGACAGCCTTTAGGACAAGGTATGGACATTATGAGTTTGTAGTGGTACCATTTGGTCTCACAAATGCACCAGCTACATTTATGTGCCTTATGAATAGTGTCTTCAGCAAGTATTTGGACAAGTTTGTTCTTGTTTTCCTTGATGATATTCTTGTTTATTCTAAGAATGAGGTGGAGCATGAAGAGCATTTGAGATTGACATTGCAAGTGCTCAGGGAACACCAGTTGTATGCAAAACTGAGCAAGTGTGACTTCTATAGAGATAGAATTCAGTATTTGGGTCACATTATCTCAGAGGAGGGTATATATGTGGACCCTGAAAAGATTGAAGCCATTATGAATTGGCCTACTCCAAGAAATGTGATAGATGTAAGATCTTTCATGGGACTTGCAGGATACTACAGGAGATTCATTGAGGGATTCTCCAAAGTTGCACATACCATCACTTCTTTGCAAAGGAAGGGGATGAAGTTCGAATGGACATCGAGGTGTGAAGAAAGCTTCCAGCGGTTGAAGAACCTTCTCACAAGTGCACCAATATTGAAAGTTGCAGATCCAGAGAAAGATTTTGTGGTGTGTACCGATGCATGCGGACAAGGGCTTGGAGGAGTCCTTATGCAGGACAACCACGTGATATGTTATGAGTCAAGAAAGTTGAAGGAGCATGAGAAAAACTATGCCACTCATGATCTAGAGCTTGCAGCCATAGTACATTCTCTCAAGATGTGGAGACATTACTTGATGGGCAGGAGATTTGAGCTCAGGACAGATCATTGTGGACTGAAGTACCTATTTGATAAGCCTACTCTGAATGCTAGGAAAGCAAGATGGGTGGAGTTTTTATGTGAGTTTGATTTTGAAATCAAGCACATAAAGGGGAAAGAGAATAAGGTAGCTGATGCACTCAACAGGAAGATGCAAGAAATGCATGCGGCATCTCTTAGTATTTGCCAGTCAGATTTGAGGCAGCAGATTGTTAGTCATGTTGCTGGAGATGAGTTGTATGAGTAGGTAAAAGACAAATTGAAGTAGAAAAGTCTTGAGAAGAGGTATGAGGAATATAAATTGGAAGGAGATGGGCTTCTCACTTTTAAAGGTAGGATTTATATTCCAGATGTAGCAGATTTGAGGAGAGTTGTTATGGATGAAATCCATCAGGCTCCATATTCTGGTCACCCAGGATATCAAAAGACAATTGCTACAGCAAGAAAGTAGTACTTTTGGCCAGGAATGAAAAAGGATATGGCTGAGTACATTTCAAGGTGTATGAAATGTCAATAGGTAAAGGTTGAGCATCAACATCCCGCAGGCTTGTTGCAGCCTTTGCCAGTTCCAGAATGGAAATGGGAAATTATTTCCATGGATTTTATTACAGGATTGCCGATGACTTGGAGACAACATGATTATATCATGGTTGTGGTAGACAAGTTGACTAAGGTAGCACATTTTATACCAGTTAAGTCTACATATGAGGCTGGAGACATTGAAAAGATCTTCATGAAGGAGATTTTCAAATTGCATGGGTTGCCGAAGGCAATAGTATCTGACAGAGATGTCAAGTTCACTTCTAACTTTTGGAAGGGGTTGTTTGCATATTTGGGTACAAAGCTAAACTTCAGCACTGCATACCATCCTCAGATAGATGGGCAGATGGAAAGAGTTAATCAGGTGCTTGAAGACATGCTTCGCATGTACGTAATGGACAAACCAACCAAGTGGGAAGATTTCTTACACTTGGTAGAGTTTGCTTATAACAATGGACATCAAGCATCCTTGGGGATGAGTCCGTATGAAGCTTTGTATGGAAGAAGGTGTAGGACACTAGTGACTTGGGATAATCCAGTGAACAGGGTTGTGCTTGGACCAGAGTTGCTCTAGGAAATGGAGCAAGAGGTTGTAAAGATTAGGCAGAAGCTAAAAGTAGCACAGGACAAACAGAAAAGCTATGCAGATAAGCATAGGGTGAACAGGGAGTTTAGTGTTGGGGATCATGTTTACCTTAGAGTGAGAGCAAGGAAGAGTTCCTTGAAGCTTGGTAGTTGTGCCAAGTTGTCCCTGAGATATTGTGGGCCATTTGAAGTGCTTGAAAGAATAGGGCCAGTTGCATATAGACTTGCATTTCCTGCTAGCACTAGAGCTCATAATGTTTTTCATGTTTCTTTGCTTAAAAGATATGTACATGATCCCAACCATGTGATAAATTGGGATGTGATTCAGGTGGAACCCGAGGGAGAGTTCCGAATCGAGCCAATGCGCATCCTCAACAGGAAGGTCACAATGCTCCGGAACCGAGCCATAGGTCAGGTAAAGGTGCAATGGGAGCACTAAGGACCTGAAGAGGCTACATGGGAGCTGGAGGATGCCATGCGATTGACACATCCATTTTTGTTCAATTCTGCGGAACACTGAGGCGATACCAGTGTAGCATTTTGTTCAAATTTTGTAAAGCACTGAGGACAGTGCTATTGAAGGGG
>LPNX011118920.1:163962-262535 GCA_001517045.1 Pseudotsuga menziesii | reverse complement strand
AGCTCCATTTTCAGTCTCCATTGTTGACAATTTTGCATGATCAATTGTAATTTGTTGTGAGTGAAATTAATCTATTGCTGGTCAGAATTTCTACAACTACATCTGAACATGGAATTATTCTCATGTGTGATGACCAACATAAAATATTTGGGGTATGTAATTGACTCTGTAGGCATTCATGTCGACCCAGAAAAAGGTACAGATCCTCAAATATTGGCCCATTCCTCAAAACATTCATGAACTAAGAATTTTTCTTGGTTTGGATAATTTCTATCAACGGTTCATACTTGGATTCAGTCACATTACATGGCCTTTGAATCAATTGACTAAGGGAAATGGGAAAACTGTCTTCAAATGGACACTGACACAACAACAAGCTTTTGAAAATCTCAAAAACAAGCTTTGTACCGCACCAGTGCTTGTGTTACCTAATTTGCATCAGCCTTTTGAGATTGAGATAGATGCATTAGACTATGCTCTCGATGCATTGATCACTCAATTAGGTCACCCAGTCGTGTTTCATTCTAAAACTTTCAATGACACTATTAGAAGGTATTCGATGTATGAAAAATGACTGTACACCATTGTGCAAGCTCTTAAAAATGGAGACACTACATTCTTGGCAAGGAAACGATCATCCTCATTGACCATAAACCTTTGCAGTTCACTCCATCCCAGTCGAAACTACAAAAAACCCAACAACTTAAGTGTATTAATTTCAGTTGGTAATTAAGTATCAGAAAGGAAAATCCAATGCTGCAGTCGATTGTCTCAACCGGCCACCCATTACTCTATTGTTTACAGTGATGAGTATGTAGGGTTATGACACCACTACTTGGCCATAATTGTATTCGGTAGATTGTGACTTCTCCGTATTTTATCAACAACTTCAGACCAACATGATTTCTACTACCAACTACTTCTTGAAAGACACCTTCTATACAAGCTTGGACAACTTTGTGTACCGACCGATGAGCACCAACGAAAGCTCATTTGGGATGCGTACTACAACAAGACTGCAGGACATTTTGGAGTTGCAAAAACACTTATTGTCCTCCAAAACTATTTTTACTAGACTTCACTTAAATTTGATGTCAACGAGTACATTCGATCGTGTGTAGTTTGTGTCATTGCTAAATCGTCGAATCGACGACAAGGACTGTATACACCCCTTCTAGTTCCTAATCGACCATGGGAATCTATTTCTATGGAATACTTGAGGGGATATCCTACTACCAAACATCAACATGACGTGATCTTATTTGTAGTTGATAGATTTTCCAATATGGATATCCTTATACCATGCAAGAAGACTACAACAACACAACAAACTGCTCAACTCTTCTTTGAATATGTGTGGAAACATTATGGCCTCCCAATGACCATTATTTCTAACATAGATGCTAGATTTGTTATCACCTTTTGGAAAACTCTATGGAAACAACTTGACACAAGAATTTCTTTGTCGACAACCTTCCATCTGCAAACAGAAGGACATACAAAAGTTTTAAATCTCTTGGTAGTACAACTGCTTTGCATGTACAACCAAAAGCATTTTTGAACATGGGATGACAACCTTCCATGCATACATCACAAATACAATTGTGCTCAACACATTTCTATAGGAAAGAGTCCATTTGAAAACTGTTAAGGATTTCAACCCTCGGTGCCTATCGACTTGATCAGTTCCTCGAAATAGTTGAATGACACTGGATTCATAGGACGAGAAGTTGAGAAAGCATTGAAGTTCAAATATCAAATCTACAACATCTAGAAGCAAGCACAGGAAATGTTACAATGAGGTACTGCAAAATCTAAGGGTCGACACGAAAAGAATCGTATTCCTCACTCATTCCGAATTGGGGATCAAGTCTGGTTACATCTAAAGAAGGAGCGCTTCACTGGTCCACATAGAAATTTGAAACCTTTGTGATATGTTCCATACAATATCCTTAAGCATATTAGATAAAACACTTTTCATCTCGACATTCCTGCATTCCTTGGCCTACATCCATTTTTCAGTGTAGATCTACTTCGATCATACCATGCACCATTGTTGGAAAAGAACGACTTGCAGACAGCAAAACCCAAACAAATCCATCCAAATGTTCAAGAACCTCTTCTTTGTGACACCAATGTGGGACAACTCATACACCATACAAGGACAAACTCCATTCCCTTGTTTCAAGTGGATAAAGCTGGACAGCTCCCCGCATAAGGAAAATGGTACTCTTCTACTGAAGTAGCGAACAAGTTTCCTCACCTGAACGAATACACAATGGAGACCATTGTTTCTTAAGGAAGGAGGAATGATCCAACCAATAGTTGGAACGTTGTCAAACTTTGACTGCCTTGACAGGTTCAACATCAGCTTCGACAAGTCTAAACCTTAACACAACCAACCTCGACAAATCTCGTCAGGTTTCACGCTTAAAATGCATCATCTTGACATGCCTTGTCGGCACCTGTCGAACATCGACAGATTGAATCTCTGTCATCAGCGACAGTTGAACTTCCTAACTGTTATAACTTTTTGTAACTGAACATAACAGGTAGTCACCCAAGCATCTCAACATTCTATATAAACATGTACATTATTGTAACAATCAACCAACCTTCATAGAGAAGAAGTAATAATAGAAATTTGGTTTGAATTTTTGCATATTGTTTGTGCGCATACTTTCTGTCGATATAGTGTATTTCCTGCTTTCCTTGTTCTTTTTTTAAGCTTCCACCAAAACAATGCTCGACTCATTCAGTCGACTGTTGTCCCCAGCATGCACCTTGGAACGACTTGGATCACAAAAGCTCCCCTCTAAAATGGACATGGAGAAAAATATGAAAGTGAATATCAGTCATCACCATGCATCACTCACTCCCAGAAGTGATCTCAAATAGGTGAATTTCTTCTTTGTGAATCTATTGGTGAAGATGTCAGCAGTTTTCTTTGCAAATTGGAAATACTGCAATGATATCACTTGCTCATGCACCAAGCTCCTGATGTAGTGCTTATGTATCTCAATGTGCTTGGTCCTCTGTCTCTACATTGGATCAATTTAAATATTGATTGCACTTTTATCGTCACACCAAATTACTGTGGGTGATTCAAATGCAAAACCAAGTTCCCCAAGAATACCTTGCAACCACACACATTGTGTAACTGCATTCACTGCTCCTCTATACTCGGCCTCAGCTGATGAAAGGGATATAGTGTGTTGTTTCTTGCTTGAAAAAAAATGGGACCATGTGCAAGCATGAATACATAAAATGAAGTGGACTTTCTATCAATGGAATCTCTAGCCCAATCAGAATCAGTAAATCCAACTAGTTCTAGTGGAGAACCAGTAGCATAGTGTACCCCGAAGTGTTTGGTTTCTTGCACATAATGCAAGATTATTTTTGCATCCTTTCAATGGATATAATGTGTCTCTTGCATATATATTTCAACAAAACCTACAACATATTTCAAATCAGGTCGAGAGTGTGTAAGATACAACAAGCTCCCAACTTGGTGTATCTACAACGAGTTGTCCACCAATGGAGATTTACCAAAATCACTTAGTTTTATTCCTGAAAGGAATGGGAAATTGGATTCCTTACATTCATCCATTTTTAACTTTAATAATAGCTATGCAACATACTTTGGTTGACTGACCTTTATCCCCACATCATATTTCTCAATCTCTAAGCCAAGAAATAGTTTCAATAATCCAAGGTTAGTCATGGAGAATTCACTATGAAATGAAGACTTTATTTATCCAGTATCATTAGTGCAGATCCTTGTAATAAAAATATCATAAACATACAATAAAATGACCTGCAATAAATCACCAACATGCTGCAAATATACATTAGGATCATACTTGCATCTTTCAAAGCCAAGCGATAGCAGAAAATTGTCCATCGTGGCATACCAAGCCCTGGGGGCTTGCTAGAGGCCATAGATATACTTCTTCAACCTGAAAAAAAGTGAAGGATAATGAATGAAACATTCATTATGCTACATATATATCTCCTCATGAAGGTCACCATAAATAAAATCACTCTTCACATCCATGTGGTGAACCTCCCAACGCTTAGATGCAACAATGGCTAAAACTGGCCTGATAGAGTCCATCTTTGAAACCGGTGCAAATGTCTCTATATAGTACACTAATTGGACTTGAGAGAAGACTTTGTAAAATGACCTGGACTTATACTTGATATCATAACCATGAACAACCACTTTTTTCCTATAGACCCACTTACATTACACTAGTTTCCTCTTGCAGGGCAAGGGAACCAATCCTCAAGTCTCATTGTCTTGCAATGACTTGAACTCTTATTGCATAGATTTTTTCCATATTGGGTTAAGTTATGCTTCATGATATGTTTGAGGATAATATCCAAACATAATAAATCATCTCTATGAAATATTCAATTCACAATTGGATAAGGCATTGTGAAAATGAGATCTAGTATTCCTAGAGTCTAGTGGATCTCCGACAAGATCACCAGCTTCTTGTATAATTTTCTCAGACCACTTTGGACGAATGGGTGATTCATTATCTGAATGCATGGAATCATCATCACCATAAATATCAGAATAAAAAAAATTATAGGAATAACCATCACTTACATCATCATGGAGTGGAGGATGTGAGCAATCCCCTTGAGCTAGTTTGATCTCCTGCATGGGCTCTTCTTTGAACTGTACACTCCTTTTAGTGAATGTTTTTTGAGATGAGGGATAAAATATATTGTATTCCTTTGAATATTCAGAATATCCAACTATAATGGACTCCTTTATTTGAGGTTGCAATTCCTTTCTCTTCTCGGGAGGAATCCTAGCCCAAGCCTTTGAGCCAAAAACCCTAAAATGAGAAACATTGGGCTTGTGACCACTCCAAGCATCAAATGGATTTTTTCCATAAAAATATTTGTGTGGAGATTTATTTTTAACATATGCAACACAATTTATAGCTTCATCCCATATCTTATGATTCAAATCCTTTGTTTCCATCATGCATGTATCCATCTCCTTGAGAGCTCTGTTCTTGCGCTCTGCAACACCATTTTGTTGTGGTGTGTAGAGCACCGAATGTTGCATTTGGATGCCAAATTCTTCAAAAATATGATGCAAACTCTTGTTGAAATAATCCTTTCCATTTTCAGTCCTAATAACCTTGATCTTGTTCCCACGTGCATTCTCAAATAAATCTTTGTATACTTTGAAAGTCTCGAAAACTTCATATTTTAGCTTGAGAAAATACACCCAGCAGTACCTTGAGAAATCATATATGAAAGTTAACACACACCTTGAATTACCATATGAGGGTGTGGGAATAGGCCCTATAAGATTTTAATTAATCAAATCAAGCACTTGGACAACCCTCCTTTCCTTTCCTTTCTCATATTTGCGCTCATCATGTTTCCCCACTACACACCCTTTGCACGTGCCATTGGAAACTTGATGGTAGGAAGCCCTTCAACCATGATTTCCTTGCTTATTGCTTGGAGGAATCTATAGTTGAGATGACCATATCTCTCGTGCCATTACTTTCTTGTCTCATTGGCATGTGACAGGAACACATTCCCTTAGGAGTATGGAAGGAAGTGAGAGAATTTGTACATTATCGAATCATGGTCAACAAAACCCACTGCAACAACTTGTCCTGTAGATATTTCTGTCATATACACATCATTTTGAGTAGATGTTACTCTCTTGGCTATACCAGTGTCTATAATTTATAGACATAGAGTAGGTTTTCTTCAATATCAGGAACAAACAACACATTGTTGAAGTACCCATCTTCAAGATCAATCCTGCTAATCCCTTTGGATTGGATTTTTGAATCATCACCCATGAGGATGGATGGACCATTGTAAGGATGTAGGGTCGAGAAGGAATCATGCATGGAATCCATGTTCCTTGAGGCACTTAAATCTATCATGAAGGAAGAAGAGATTGAAGATCCAACAACCAGTGTCAACCTCACTCTTTCTTCCTTGTGTCTTCTAGCAGTGGGATGTTGTTCTTATCAAGGAGTTGTGCCATCACGTTAATGGTTTCCTTCATGAATGAAATCTATGGATTCCAACCTTTGTGATAGTAGCTGCATTTTTTCTTCTCTTTCTCTCTATCCTTTCTAGGATTTGAAACCCCATATAAATATTTGGGATTCTCCCGCTTCTTCTTCTCTTGTTGCTTCGAATATCTGTATTTCTTCTTTCCTTTAGCTGGATTTGAAACTCCTATAGCAAGGGCTTGGTCTGTGGTGGATTTGATGGTACCCATTTTCACCAACTTGTCTTTTTCTTGATTCAGTGACTCCATGAAGTCTTCCAATGAAGGAATCCTCCAATTTCAAGATGTGAGCTTGCTTGAGTGGAATGTTGATACAAACACTGAATACTATGGACTTAGCTTCGAACGAATGGACAAGATAAGTTTCTCATATTTCTTCTCAATTCCACACTTTTTGAACTGAAGCACCAATGATTTGAACTTTGTGAAGAAGTCCTAGATCATCTCAAAGTGAGTTGGGCTCCATGAGATCAACTAATTTTTTATTTGGTGGCCTCTCATCTCATCAATATTCCCAAACAATGATTTGATATTCATCCATACTTCGTTGGGTGTTTTTAGACTTTCTACATGGAAGATAACATCCCTCTAAATGTTGATACAAAGCTATTAATTTGTCGCAGTGGTCTAGGGACTGAAAACACAGTCTCACAAAGAATTCATACAATTAAGCATAAAATTGGAAAAATGATGTTGCAATAGAAGTAGCAGCTCTGTATAATCAATGAATAATGAATAATACAATACAATGATCATGCAAGATGCATGAATTCCAAGACAATTCGAATTCCCAAGGAGGTCATTTGAATTGAATGAATGGGTGTAGCTTAACTGATTGTAAGCCACAATAAACACACTTAGTTAACCAACTAATCAAAACCAGATTGACTCAACTGATTCCTAACTGAAGTCGGAGTGTAATGGATGACTAATTCTAACTGAAAGTAGCTTAGACACATGTCACTGCATGCCAACCAACAAGTGGTAGTGCATCATTAACTCCAATGAACCCCGATGAGGTTAACTAAAGTCAAACTGGTCATTAGAGGTGGTTGGAGGCGCCTTAGTTGACTCCAGTTCATAAATATTAATAAAAATAATCAATATAATGAGTGGAGGCACCTTCACCACTTAGCTTAACTAATTGTAACAATCAGTTAGCAATTAGGTGCATTTATGACACTCAGATCACCCCCAGAGTGCTCCAGTTAGCCTCCCCGAATGAAGGAGAAGGCTTAGTTGGCCTCCTTAACTGAAGGTAGGCGTGGGTATGCTCATGCTGATGTCATAGTGTGCCCATTTGATTATGATTAAGTCAATAAAACTTAAGATGGTGGTTTAACAAGGTCAAATTGACCAAATTAAGTGTGCATGGTGGGTAAATGTCTCCAACACCCCCCCTTAAGCTATACTCAGGAGAAGTAGAAACATAAAGTGCATGAAATTATAGGGCCATGGCAACAAAGGCCATAGGTCACCCTGTACAATAATGTAACTCAAACAATGCTCAAAAATAAATCTAAGTGAGGAAAAGAGGGAAACCCAGTGGGAAAAACCCCCCCTCAAGCTGAACACTAAAAGTAGTCTAATCACCCTGATGAACTCACCCCCAATAGTGAATGGAGGTAAGTGAGCTTCTTTTCTGAAAATCTCTTGGTGAAGATGTCAGCAATCTGCTCATCAAACGGGCAGTATTTCAAAATGATGGTCCTGTCATGCACCAATTCCTTGATATAGTGCATGTGTATCTCTACATGCTTGGTCCTCTACCTGGTAACTGGATCTGTGGATATCTTAATAGCACTTTTATTGTCACAAAAGAGGACAATGGTCAAATTACTACCAATATCAAACTCTAAAAGAATTCCTTGCAACCAAAGAACTTGGATGCAAACATTCACGGCTCCTCGGTACTCAGCCTCTACTGAAGAAAATGCTATGGAGGCCTACTTTTTGCTAGACCAGAAAATGGGGCCACCACCAAACATGAATACATATCTGGATGTAGACTTCCGATCAATAGAATCACCCGCCCAATCGGGATCTGTGTAACCAACCAACTCTAGCTCGGAGTCTGCAGCATAGTGAATGTCGTATGTCTTGGTTCCCTAAATATACTGGAGGATCCTCTTGGTTGCCTTCCAATGAATACCATGAGGCTGTTGCATGTATCTTGACACAGCATTCATGGCATAACAGATATCAGGCTGAGAATGAGTCAAGTAGAGCAAGCTACCTATCAGATGTCGATAAATAGTGCAGTCCATGGGAGGTGTGCTTTTTCCTTCTTCAAGGTTGATCCCTGAAAGGAAAGGGAATGGAGCAGCCTTACATTCAGCCATGTTAAACTTTAATAACAGGTCTGATATTTATTTGGACTGAGTGACCATTATCCCATCAAAATTTTGCTCAATTTCGAGCGCCAGAAATTGCTTCAAGAGCCCCAAATCGCTCATTTCAAATGCATTGTGGAGAGTAGTTTTGATTAATGAAATAGAAGTAACTGTGCTACCTGTAATAAGTAATTCATCAACATATAAAACAATAATAATCAAATTACCATCAAACTGCTATATATACACATTCGGATCTGATTTACACCTTTGGAAGTTTTGCGAGAGAAGGAAGGAATCCATCTTGGAATACCACTCTCTTAGGGCCTGTTTTAACCCATATAGAGAGTTCTTTAGCTTGAAAACCAAATATGGATCAGAAATGGAGCCCTAAGGCTGCTTCATGTATATTTCCTCATGAATATCTCCATGCATAAAGGCAGACTTAACATCCATATATGCACTTCCCAGTGCTTAGATGCAGAAATTGCCAAAACTAGGCGGATGGAGTCCATTTTTGCAACCGGTACACAAGTCTCATGGTAGTCCACACCTTGGACCTAGGAGAAACCTTTTTCTTCCAGCCTTGCTTTATATTTTCAGGTGCTTCCATCAGCAGCAACCTTAGTCAAAAACACCCACTTGCGTTGAACCAATTTCCTCCGNAGCTCCCAAGTAGTGTTTTTCTGAAGAGAATTCATCTCTTCATCCATGGCAACTTGCCATCTCGGATCCTTCCGAGCATGGTAGTAAGACTTAGGGTCTGAACTTATCATCAAATAACAATATTTGGACAGCAAATAATCAGGACAAGAGAGCGCAATACCTGCTCTTTGGAAATTATACCGGGTTCTACTTGGATCATCTGGATTTCCAATGTTATCACTTGAGGAGGAGAGTGTCTGTCGTGCCCAAGTTGGGTGATGATTGTGTACTTAAGGTTCTGATTCAGAATCTGATATTTACTATACACTGATATCAAAAACAAGAGGATCCAAATCAGGGTCATCACCCCCAATTACATCATCAAAATATTCAATAGAATAGGAAGGAAATTCAACAGTTTTCTCCTTCACTAGTTCTACCTCCTGAAGAGGCTCATCGAACATGAAAATATTTTCAATGATGATATGTTTTGTTTTGATATCCAGCAGCTTGAAACCTTTAAATTCATTAGGATATCTGATAAATAGACATTCAATGCTTTGCAGTTGCAAAGCCCTCCTTTTATCAAGCAGAATTCAGGCCCATGCAGTGGACCCAAACACCCTCAGATTCAACACATCTGGCTTGTGTCCAAAATATGCTTCAAAAGGGGTATTCCCTTTCACGGATGAGTGTGGAACTCTATTCTGAATATATGCTGCAGCATGCATGGCTTCAGCCCACAAATTTGCATCCAACTTCTTTTATCCCAACATACAGATAGTCATCCCCTTGAGAGACCGATTCTTCCTCTCCACTACATCGTTCTGCTGGGGAGTGTAGGGGACTGAATGCTAGATCTGAATACCAATTTGGGAACATATATGTAGTAACTCATTACTAACATACTCCTTGCCATTATCAGATCTCAAAATATTTATCTTTTTTCCAGATGCATTCTCAATCAAGGCCTTCAATTCAGTGAATTTTCCCAAGACTTCTGACTTCTTTTTGATAAAAAAGACCCATGTGTATCTAGAAAAGTCATCAATGAAAGTAAGAAAGTACCTTGATCCATTCATGGATTTGATAGGCATGGAACCACTGATATTAGAATGTATCAGTCCTAAGATGCATGATGCTCGGCTTTCCTTCCCCCTATCGAACTTATGCTCAGGTTGCTTTCCAACAACACAGCCCTTGCAAATTCCAGTGGTAGTTTTGATGACCGGGAGGCCTTCAACCATAGAATTCTTTTGTAATTGCTGCAAGTATTTGAATTCTAGGTGGCTGAACCTCTCATGCCATAGTCTAATAACTTCATTTCCATGAGTCAGCAATGCGATGGGCTTTGCATCCGCCACAAAATGGGAGAACTCGTAGGATTTTGCATGATGGTTTGCAAGGACTTTTTCTACAAGTTTTCCGGATGCAAGTTCTGTGATCTCTACATCATCCGAGCTAAAGGAGACTCTCTTGGGAACTCCCATATGTTTCATTTGATAAACACTTAGGAGGTTTGATGCAAGAGATGGTACATACAGAACACTGGAAAAATAACCATGCTCAAGATCTATAGTACCTTTTCCTTTGGATATGATTGTGGAGTCATCTCCCATATAGATGGGAATGGATTTTCCGGTCTCCAAATATGAGAAAGAGTCTCTTTCAGCCATCATATGATTCGAATCTCCAGAATCTATCAAGAGCGCTTTGGAGTTCAAAGTACTTTCCATGAGAGCATGACCTCTTTCATGTTGTGGTTCTCGATCTTGTTGATCTCTCCTACAAAATCTTTCCGAAAGATTGATGTGATTTTTCTCAAGAAGAGAAGTAGCTTCATCAAGTTTATTTTTCATGCAGGCATGTTCAGGGTGGAATCCCTTCCCGCAGTATGAACACTTGACTTTTTCCTTTCCATGATGCCCTTTTCTTTTGTTCTTCTTCGAGTCAGAAGGCTTTTCATGCTACTGGTTTTCAACTTTAGGCTTAGGAGCTTCGAATTTGGTTTTTGGGTTATTCTGTTGCTTTAGTTTAACCTTTAGATCTTTGGGCCCCGAGACATGGAGGGCTCGATCACACGAGGATCTGATGATCCCCATCTAGATAAGCTTATCATGTTCACTTGTTAGGGAATCAATGAAGGCATTGAGTGAAGGCATATTCCATCCAGTGGTTGTGAGCTTCCCCGCATGGAATGTAGAGACAAACACTGAATAATTAGCTCCAAGTATGGAGAGTATGGAGAGGATGAGCTGATCATCTTCCTTCTCCACCTTACGCTACTTCAATAGTAAGACAATGTTCTTGAACTTTGTGAAAAAATCATTTAAAGTCTTGAAATTGGAAGGCTAGAGAGACATCAACTCGTTTCAAGCTGGTATACTCTCAAATCATCTTGTTTTCCATAAGGGTTTCCAATTTGTCCTAAATTTCCTTTGGAGTCTTCAATCCTGAGAGATGGAAAAGAAGATCCTAGGAAATAGAGAGGCATAAGAATCTGAATGCTTCATCTTTCTTGTTCAAGAATCTAGCTTTGTTTATCACATGAGTGGGCTCTTCTTTAGTGTCCATAGTAACCGGGTAGAATCCTCTAGAATATAGCTATGTATCCATATCTCCTTTCCATGAATGGAAATTGAACGGAGTCAAGAGTTCGATGGAAGAAGCCATCTCAAAATGCTAAAGCGAATGCTTTCACCTGTTAAAACCTACAAATCACAACAAAAGGGGCACCATAAGGTCGAACATCCTGCACATTTTAGGCTTTCATCACACCCAGAATAGTTGATCAAGCAAGCTTGACCAACAATTCCTTAACTTGGGGTATTAAGTGGTAAGCCTTGGCTTCTGGTGCAATGCTAGATTTTTGAGCTTTTGCTCAATTTTTCATGCAAGATCTGTCAAAAACCATGTTTTTGAGATATCTGAGCTTCGTCCTGTCATGAGCTCTGATGCCATATTAATTTTTCATAGTGGTCTAGGGACTGAAAACACAGTCTCAAAGAGAATTAGCAAGACGCATGAATTCCAATTGGCAAAATGATGTTGCAATAGAAGTAGCAGCTCTGTATAATCAATGAATAATGAATAATAAAATACAATGATCATGCAAGATGCATGAATTCCAATACAATTTGAATTCCCAAGGAGGTCATTCGAATTGAATGAATGGGTGTAGCTTAACTGACTATAAGCCACAGTAAACACACTTAGTTAACCAACTGATCAAAACTAGATTGACTCAACTGAGTCCTAATCGAAGTTGGAGTGCAATGGATGACTGAGTCTAACTGAAATTAGCTCAGACACATGTCATTGCATGCCAACCAACAAGTGGTAGTGCATCATTAACTCCAATGAACCGCGATGAGGTTAACTGAAGTCAAACTGGTCATCGGAGGTGGTTAGAGGCGCCTTAGTTGACTCCAATTCATAAATATTAATAAAAATAATCAATATAATGACTGGAGGTTCCTTCACCACTTAGCTTAACTGATTGTAACAATCATTTAGCAATTAAGTGCATTTATTACACTCAGATCACCCCCGGAGTGCTCCAGTTAGCCTCCCCGAATGAAGGAGAAAGCTTGGTTGGCCTCCTTGACTGAAGGTAGGCATGGGTACGCTCATACTGATGTCATAGTGTCCTCATCTGGTGCCAATTAAGTCAATAAAACTTAGGATAGTGGTTTAACAAGGTCAAATTGACCAAATTAAGTGTGCATGGTGGGTAAATGTCTCCAACAAAAGCACCTTGAATGCTTCATCTAGTATGTTGAAGTACTTCGATTTTTCCACAACAGAGTTGGGCTCGATCTCAGTTCCCATGGTGAATATATAGAGGCCTTTTGACCTCAACTATATCACCATTTCAGCCTTCCATTTGAAATAGTTGAATGGGGTAAGCAATACATGAGTCTGCTCCATTCTTTCTTGCGCACTATGTGACAGAACACTGGATGTACCTGCAATTCAAACACTCAATTTTTCTGGAAAATACCCTATATAGAAAATAAAAAACTTTGGATTTGATTTGTAGCTCCAAATATCTCTAATACCATGTGAAAATATTATTCACAACAAGATCTAGGAGCTAAGGGAATCCTTAGAATTCAAGATTATTCAGAAATTATGCAGAAAACAATGAAAAGCGTGAAATTAACACATAGAAATGGTGTCAAAAATAGAGTTTATTGTGAATTTCCAACATGTAAAAATATATGGAACATGTTTATAATACAATAGGAGAAAATATTTATCCTTTGGAGGCCATTTGGATGCATACATCATGTGGCAGGATTAGATTTGACCTCAAAATCCCTGTAGGTGGACCAATGACCTCCCAAACCACCTCAAACAATCACGAATTCTAGTGTGAACGTGGATGGAGAATGCTAGGACATAAATGAGGGAGGGATATGCATGGTGGATTGCATGGGTGAGTGGCACTGGCTCTAGGCACAAATAAATGGTCCAGGAGAGAAAAACAACACCAAATGCATGCACTAGCACCTCTAGTCAACCAGTTTCCCTATTTTAAGGGATGGGGAGTGCACCAAGGACTGAATATTCATTAATGAGGGTGAATGTGTACCCATAATGATCGAAAGAGAGTGCCTGGGTTCATTTATGAGTCCAAAACACCCAAGGAATCAAGATTGACCAATACAACCTAGTTTTGGACCATATAACATAAGCATGAGACTAATGAAAATGTGTCCTAGGTGTATGACCGTGGTACTAAGGTGGATTAATGCTCTAACAGTAATACATTGTTCAACAATGTCTAAATTGGTCTATCAAAATGCCCCAAGCTTCTTCAACAGACTAAAATTCCAAAATGATCAACACATTTGATCTTGGAGCAGCTACTAACGTATAAAACAAGAGTGCATATAGATATAAATTTCACTTCATGTAACTGTCAAAAGGAAATATTCTCTACATAAATAAATACCAAGAACGGAGAAAAACTATCTAGACCAATCCAAAGTTATTTTTAGATGGTTTGCCCCACAAAGATGAAGAAAATAACACTTTTTATGGTTTTTGTTTTTGGAAAGCTCTGATTTATGTTTTCTATAAGTACAGATATAAACAAGGCAATTTTTGATGATTATAGAAGACTACAATAAGTAGCTTTTGTGGTTCTTTTAGGACAGTTAGAAGACAATACAAAACCATTCTCAATAGCCCACGGGATACAAAAATTTTATCATCGTTTCAAACATTCAAATTTCATATATAAAGAAACATATCATGGAAACGAAAAACCATTCATAACATAACATTAAAATACCATAACAATTGAATGCAAGAAATAAATAATGCATATATACTAAATGATATAATTCACCATACATATTATACAAAACAATATAAAAATTTATTAATGAAAGGAAAAATGTTTACAAATCCAAATGAGGTACACCAGTGCTCATCCCTAATCCATAACATTGATGGACAAGATCCCATTGGTGTGAATCACATGAAAAGTGTAATTGTACACGAGGTTGTAGGCTATTATACAAATAGATAAATATAAATTTTCATCCCACTCTCCATTTACCAAGAGGTTGAGTCTGATCACTTGAGCCTGAAGTTAGCTGATATCTATCAGGAAAGGTTGGATGTGTATAGAAAATTGCCTCCTTAAGATTCTCATAGCCTTCTATACTGAACTCTAGAGAATTATTCTTCTTTACAATATTCGTAGGTACAAAATGCATTGCAATTAGTTCAAAAGTAACCATGAAAAATTCATCCGAACAAGGAATTTCCACATAAGATTCACTGTGTATAATGTTTCGAGACCTTATGTGATTGAAAACTTTGTAGGAAAGAAGATGTTATTGTGACGATGTACTCGATTGGGCTTCAATACTCTGATATATGATGGAAATGCATTGTGTGTTCCATATTATGTAGAGTCATCTAATCTAGCATTCACAAATTCATTGTCACCTTTTGTTACAAGAAATTGAAAAGTGGTGTGCTTATCATCCTTCATAGAAATAAAATGACAAAAAACAAATTATCCTTTTCTACTACTAGTGTGCCACCTTTTAATAGAGCTCATAATAAATAAAACACCAATAATGCCTACAACATAATAGAATATAACATTAGATACTCTAAATGAAATTTTCATATATGAGTTAAAGAATATATATTAAAATATACCGCATGTATACTCATCATTAATTGTTTCAGTTGGTATCAACATACCTTGTTTTGTGTAAAACACCTCATGTGGATGCAAATTCACACCTTCAGGAATATAGTAGCCTCTACCAAAAACATCTACAAGATTTTCAAATATTCATACCCAACAAAGTGTTCCACCAATTGAAACATCTACTAAACAGTCCAACACTTCTACAGGATATGGAATTTTCAATGACTTGTCTTCAGACATTCCAAGAAATTTTTGATAATAAATACAAACATACATGCATTCCTTTATGGTAAAATCAAATGGATTTGTGTTATGCACGACTATCCCATCCATTTGAATGAATTTATTTCTACCAATCTTCACAAAATGACCATTTTTACTTAGTAGGGGAGTCACATCTGAACAAGATCCCACATAAAACCCTCGCTTGATGACTGCAATTTAGTGTTGTTTATGATTTTCATCTAGCCCACTTCAAGATAATTGTGATTTTATTTTAGAAAGTGAAGTATGGAGCAACATAAGCTTGCCAATTTCATCTGCATACACCATTTGAACAAGGAAAACATCATCCATAGTATATGTCCATGTGTCATTGGTACTAGAGGTGTAAAGAATTGGATCATCACCACAAGGATCCAACGTTGTCAACTCTACATTTCTTGTATGTGACTCATATATAACTTTGTAGATAATGATTTCTTCTAAACCATTTTCTCCTTTAAGAAGAGAAACAGTATCAAAGTTTGTAGCCTTTCCCTTAACATACTGCAGAGTTGAACGACCTCAGAGTTGATAAGGTGTTTCCCTATGATTACGTTGGTTCTCAACATCATCATCACTCCAACAATTAACTTTTGCAAGTCTATATAATTTATGTGACTTTTTTTTATGTATAAACAATTGTTGCTTCATTTTTCGTCTCTTTTCTCCTTCAGCGTCATCTTCAACAAGTATTCAAAAATATTCTTCCACAACCTCTAGAGGAAATGACTTTCGTTCTTTATGTGGAAACAAAACATGCTCTGTATTGAACATGATCAAATTTATAAGAAGTAAAATTCTGCAATCACAACATGAAGCCAAAATGGCCTATACAGGTTACACATGATCTCTTAATTGGAAAGCAATATTGAAAATAGAGTATTTATAAAGGCATAATATAAATACTACATAAATTCTAACATTTGGTAAAAACCTTCGATCTATTTTCTCCTTCCAACAAATATTTTAGATTTGCATACAAATGGTCCAAACTTATTTATGCAGCAAATAATAAAGGGAAAAATTAATTACTCTAGATATACAACATTTTATAAATCATTTTATAGACTACTTAAATACAAAAATTGCACATGGGTGGCATGTGCGGGAGGGGTTGTCTTTGACCCTGGTGGAAATATCATCTATTCTTATGCTTTGGGACTAGGGAAAAATGAATAATCAAGTAGAATGGATTGTCTTTGGGGACTCTTGTATTTTCATCAATAGAATGCACAACATTCAAGAAAGGAGAGATATTTATCTTGGGAGAATCCATAAAAGAGTCTTATATTTCATATCAGACTTGGAATTGGTATAATTTTATCATATAAAGAGAAACAACAATCAATTGGCCGAAAATCATTCCATTCTTACACCAGTCGATTAACAAAAAAAGTAAAAAATAAATAATGTTAGTCTATCACTATGCCATCAGTTTTTTCATAAGATTTCAAGGAAATCAAGTTTTGTTTGATCACAAACATGTTGATGGGTTCATAGATTTTTTCCAAGCAGGATAAGAACAAAAAAAAATTTAAGCAGAAAAACTGAAAATAAAATCTTGCTAGTCGTATCACTACAACATCGTTTTTTCTCTGAGGATTTCAATGCAGTCCAATTTGGTTTTATCAAAGACCTGATGCATTGATTCAATTGTCCAAAAAGTAGTCCATCACTACACCAATTGATTAACAGAAAAAGTAAAAAAATAGTTTTAGTCAATCACTATACCATCAATTATTTTCATAAGATTTAAACGCTATCAATATTGGTTTGATCTCATACCTCTTGAAGGGTCCGTAGATTTTGTTCAAGTAGGGTAAGAATGCAAAAAAAATTAAGCACAAAAAAATGGAAAAAAAAATATTACTTGTTGTATCACTACACCATCGATTTTGCCTAGAGGATTTCAACGTGGTCTAGTTTTGTTCGATCAGAAAGCTGATGCATTGACAAGTTCACATATTTTTTTCAAGCAGGGTAAGATGTAAAACATGACACGAGTTCACACATTTTGTTCAGGTAAGATATATAACAAAATATGTAAATTTTTTAATCAATAGAGGGTTCCTATGCAATGCATATTTTGTAAGAAATAGAATGTTCCTCTATACTTACAATCAACTCTGAAACGTAAAACCGATTTGAAAATATATATCCTAGAGCACATAAAACGTGCATAAAACTGGAATTTTTTTATACCAATTGATCAAGATAGCATCAATTTTCTTAAGATGATTTAAACAAAATATGATTTGGCTTGATCATTGACCTAGTGTGTTGACAGGCTCATAGATTTCGTTCCAGCAGAGTAGATTCAAAAAATACATAGATTTCATTTGGAAACATTTTTGGTCTAATATTTTGGGGTAAATAGAAAAATATGAAATTGGAGGGATTTTTCCAATGTTACCCACTTTAGAAAATTTTGAATTACCCCCACTTCGAATCATGTGCAAAACTCCACATTGTTTCTTGTGCAATAGGAAAATATTTCAAGGGAAATAGGGGTTTGACTAAATACTTGATTAGTGATGTTAAATAAATTTTAATTAATTTCTTATTTAGGATACATTTTGAGGGTGGTAATATCTTATGTTAAAAAAAAAAATCTTCTTAAGATTATTATATATATGGTTTTTAGTTGATGTATGCTACTACAATCTCAAAAACTATGTCAAAGAAATAAAATGAGCATTCCATCAAAACAAAGAAGAAAAACTTACGCTCACCTCCAAGCAAAGATACATTCCTTTGTCAAGTGCATCTCCTTCCTTCATTGTAAGCCTTACCTCAACTCCAAAAGCCACTAACATTTATTGACTTCAAAAGTCACTTACATTTCTTGAACATCTGAGAAGGAATTAGAAAAAGAAAATTCACTCATATTTCTTGTGAAATATTTTATTAACAAATCAAACAAATTATGGTATCTATATACCTCCATTGGTATGGTTGTCCATTCATCACCACATCAGATAAATATATGATGCAGATCTAGACACAATTAACTTATGTAGTGCATTAACTACGAGCCTTCTTACTAAGTTAAGAGCCTTGATGTTGAATTAAGGACACCAAATCCATCACTATGTAAAAAAAACACACCCTTGAGTTCAATCCCTAGGATCATTCCCATGTTGTTTTCATGTTGTCTTTGAATTTTACATGCCATTGAGATTTGCAGTTCAAATAACCAGTTGAAGTATAAGGAGAATCTAGGGTCCAGACATTCCTTCTTTGTGATCTTATAGTGATCCAACATAAAATAAACCATAGGGAAGCTCTAGGGTGTGTGCAAGAAGATGAGGGGCCTTTTAGATGCAATCCTACTTTTGGGAAACACGCTCACGATACATACAAATACAACGAGCTTGCGTTATGTAATGCTTGGCTTGGTTAAGGTCGAGCCTGACATGTCATATGACACGTAGGTTAGGCTAATAAAAACATTCACATGTTTTATAGTTACAAAACATGCACGCGTTTATAGTTACAAAACACGCACCTGTTATGGAGAAGCAAAACGTGCACTCATTTTGGAGAAGCAAAACGTGCGCGTGTTATGGAGAACAAAAAAAATGGTTTAGGTGTATGGCTAGGGAAATGAATAAAAACAATAGTTTGCATCATCAAAACTTATGACCTATAGTAATATTTTAGCATCATCAAGAACAACATCTCAAACAACCATGCCTAACCTCCCAAGAGCACAATTTTTCTTTGTGTTGTAATATGGACACCATTATGAGGCTTTAAGAACTAAGTATGGGTCATAGTCCCTTGACCATGCTTGGGTGAGGAAACTCAAGACTTAAGCCCTAAAGGTAGTTTTTAAGGCTTGAGGTCCATGAACAAGGCATCGAACCTGCACATAAGACCTATGTATGTGATATTTTGCATCTAAGAGAGAATATGCAGTGCATTAGAATTCTCTCAGTACTAGGAACATATCTGTAGAAATGGTTGAGGGAGGAAACCTAGTCCTTAGGCCCTAAAGGACCCCTATAAACATATAGGACCGAGAACAACACCTCGAACAAACACACATTATCTCTTAAGGGTATCCTCAACATTTAAGTTGGGATATGGCCATGATTAGGATTTTTTTAGCATTAGATATGGAGGATCATGTGTTAATTAGGGTTGGTACATAAAGCTTTAATTTTAGGTTGTAAACCAACTTTTAAGGCTCAAGGTCCATGAATGACACCTTGAATCACCAAATATGACCTCTCAAGTTGATAGTTTTGATTTGAATGGGGATATGGGAACCATTAGGGGTTTCTAAGTACTATGTATGTGTCTTGGGACCTTAGACATAATAAGGGGAGGAAACCTAGGCCTTATCCCCTAGAAAATGCTTATACACATCTAGAGTGAAGAATTATGTGTTGAACAACCTCAATAGAGCCTTCCATGGTATCATTTACCTTGAAATGGGGATACTAGTGACATTAGAACATTTTTAGTACTAAGTATAAATATTATTCCCCTTGACATGGGTGGGGGGGAACACTTGGTCCTTAGGCCTTAAAGAAAGTTGTTAACCATATAAGGCCAAAATTGATGCCTCCAACCACCACACATGACGTTGAAAGTGAATTATTTGAATCTTAACGAGGATGTGCATGCCATCATCATTTGTTGAGCACTAGATATGCATCTCAAGGCCATATACATGGTTAGGGGAGGAAACTATGGCCTTAGGCCCTAACTAAAGCTTCTAGGAATCTAGGGATAGGAAGGATGCCTTAAAAAATCACACATGACATCTCATAGGTATATTTGGACTATGAATATGGATGTTGGTGGAATTAGGTGGTTTTGAGCAACAAGTATGGGGCCTTTGAGACATGATTGAGGGAATATGCTCATTCCTTAGTCCATAATGGAATATTTGAGGCACCCATGTTAATGAGCAATTCCTTGAAGCACCACACATGACCTACTCAAGGTATGTTTGGTCTCCAAGAAAATATTCACATGCCTGTAAAACGTTTTGAGCATTAGATATGGGTATTAAGGCCTCAATATGGTTAAGGGAGGAAATCAAAGACCCGATCTCTAAATATTTTTTTTGTCATCTATGGCTATGCATGTGCCTTACTCATTATCCCTCTATGCCTTACTCATTGGCCCTCCCTGCCTTTATATTTCCATCTCTCTCTATCTCTATGTGTTTTTGTGTTCCTTTCCCCTTGTCTCTCTTACAACCTCCCTCTTTCTCTCTCTTTATCTCTATGTGTGTGTGTGTCCCTCCCTCACTCCCCATCTCTCAAAACCTCTCTCCACCTTCTTTATACCTCCCTCACTATCCCTCCCTACATCACTCTCTCTCTATTGCTCCCCCCTCACCCCTCTCTGGTTGTTTCTTGCTCCTTCCCCTCTCTATCCCACACAATCTCTCTCTCTCTCTCTCACTAAATATATAATGTGTGTGTGTGTGTGTGTGTGTGTGTGTGTGTGTGTGTGTGTGTGTGTGTGTCCCTCCCCCCTCTCTCTCTCACACAACATTCAACATTCCTCTCTCTCTCTATCTCTCTATTTTTATGTGTGTATGTCCCTCCCTCACTCCCCCTCTCTCATAACCTTTCTCCACCTTTTATATACCTCCCTCACTATCCCTCCCTCCATCACTCTCTCTTTGTCACTCACCCCTCTCTCTCTCTCTCTCTCTCTCTCTCTATGTATGTGTGTGTGTGTGTCCCTCCCCCTTCTCTGTATCTATATCTATGTGTGTGTGTTCCTTTCCCCCAGTCTCTCTCACAACCTCCCTCTTTCTCTCTCTTTATCTCTATGTGTATCTGTGTGTCCCTCCCTCACTCCCCATATCTCAAAACCTCTCTCCACCTTATTTATACCTCCCTCACTATCCCTCCCTACATCACTTTCTCTCTATTGCTCGCCCCTCTCTGGTTGTTTCTCGCTCCTCCCCCTCTCTATCCCACACAATCTCTCTCTCTCACTAAATATATAATGTGTGTGTGTGTCCCTCCCCACTCTCTCTCTCTCTCACAACATTCAACATTCCTCTCTCTCTCTCTATTTTATGTGTGTATGTCCCTCCCTCACTCCCCCTCTCTCATAACCTCTCTCCACCTTTTCTATACCTCCCTCACTATCCCTCCCTCCATAAATCTCTCTCTCTCTCTCTATCACTCACCCCTCCCCCTCTCTCTCCCACACAATCTCTCTCTCTCTCCCTCTCTCTATGTATGTGTGTGTGTGTCCCTCCCCCTTCTCTCTATCTATATCTATGTGTGTGTGTCAGTCCCTCACCCCCCCTCTCTTATAGCCTCTCTCCACCTTATATATACCTCCCTCCATATCACTCTCTCTATCATTCACCCCTCCCCCCTCTCTCTTTGTCACTAACCCCTCCCTCCCTCTCTCCCACACAATCTATGTGTGTGTGTGTGTGTCGCTCTTCCTTCTCTCTCTATCTCAATGTGTGTGTGTGTGTGTGTGTGTGTCGCTCCTCCCTCTCTCTCTATCTCAATGTGTGTGTGTGTGTCCCTCACTCACTTCCCATGGCTCATAACCTCTCTCCACCTTCTCTATACCTCCCTCACTACCCTTCCCTCCATCACTCTCTTTGTATTTCTCACCCCTCCCCCTCTCCCTTTGTCGCTCACCCATCCCCCTCTTTCCCACATAATCTGTGTGTGTGTGTCTGCCCTATCTCACAAACTCCCTCTATCTCTCCCTCTCTCTCCACCTTCTATTTACCTCTCTCACTATTCCTCCGTGAATCAATCTCTCCCTCCCTTCTCCCTTAATTACCATCCCTCTGTGTCATTATCCATATACCCTATCCTCTCTCTGTCTCAACTTGTATCCTTCCCTCCCTATCTCTTTTCACCCTCCCTCTTCATGTTTCTCTCTCAAAACCTCCCTCTCTCTCCTTCTTCATGTTTAACAATTAATTAAAATTTAATAAAATTTAATTTTTTGAATTATAAAAAAAAAATGTTAATATTAGCAACCTATAATTAAAAATAAATAAAATTCAATGTTATTCAACATATTTACATTTTGAGCCTACCCATGTAAAGACATAAAACCATACACCCATGGATCATCATCAAACATGGAAAGCGAAGGAGCGAAAAACTTTATGTCAAGTCGTAGGCAACAAAGGGAATCTCCCGACACTTTAACGTCCCCTCTGTCTACCCACCAGGCTTTGGCAGTGCTCTCCTTGAGACACAAGAGACATACAGAAATCGACAGAGGAATTAAAAGGCATCTAATTATTGATATTCATGAAATAAAGATCCAAGACCATTGATATCATTTGGAGGTGTTGCACTATATAGTGTGCAACCAAGAAAGCATTTGGAGTGTGACTGTTATTTATGGCCTCGGGAGGAAGGGAGTCTGCTGCTGACTACTCTTCCTCAAAAACCAAAGAGGAGAAAGAAGATCTCTATGACAATCCCCCATGCTTTTGTGTCAATTCTTCTTCTTTTGCAGAATATTCATGGCGTGCCAAGTGGGTCATGAAGTCCTCTCAGATGATAGCCTTCCCATTGCATTCAGTTTACAGAAAGATCAGTCCACTTCAGACTGCAAGAGGCCGGCGGTTCACCAATTGGAAGCCAATGCAGACTTTGCTTCATGATTTTTTTACTAGTTATAAGAATATTGATTATGGTCAGATCAAATATAGAAATGGCAAGACACAGCTCAATATGCTGCTGCAACATGACTTACAGCTGTTAAGGATCTTGCAGCTTCCATGTCTGATATTTACTCCCAGTTTTTCATATATTGAGAAGCTCCCAGCTGCAACAAGTTTCCTGGAATTCTGCTATCTATGCAAACGACGCATAAAGCAAGGGAGCGACATATTCATTTATAGGTAAGAGAATTATATTATTGTCAGCATTAGGGTTCGCGAATACAAATATAACGACATATTTCTGAATTGTAAACGCTAGGGTTCGTGAATATAAATATCACGACAGATTTGTGAATTGTAAGCACTAGGGTTCGCGAATATAAATATAACGACATATTTTTGAATTGTAAGCATAGGGTTCGTGAATATGAATATAATTACGATATGGTTGCAGGGGTGATAGGGCTTTCTGTAGCGTGGAATGTCGTTATGATCACATCGTTGTGGAGGAGCTCATGGTGTCTGATATTACATCTCCATCTCCACTTACTTCGCCGGAGTTTACTTCTCTGAGCTGCGATGATATTTATTATGAGAAGTCGTATTCCTGTCTTCGTCGCAGCACTAGCACCAGCTGCATATTGTGAAAACTTGAATGATTAATTGAAGGCAAAGTGTGAAGCATCTTTATTTATTTCAGTAAAGTTCATCCTGCTTACAGTTTGGCATCCTTATCTCCACAGTACTAGTGTTCTTGGACTTTGTATTTGGAATTGCTCTCCTGCTTTGCCTTAATGGTTGCATGTGGCAGCCAAGGTGGCACTCACTTCAAAAAGCGTGTTCTATATATTTCGTTGCAATCAATGCCAATGCCTTGTCTTTATTTAATTAGAAAAGGAGCTGTGATCTACTTTTCTAGATGTTTTTAAAGCTTTTGAAATCATTTATAAGTATGATCCAGTTTTCTTTTCAGTCATGATTATCCTTTTTTAGGCCACTAGTATTGTTTTTTTAATAAGTCACTTCCTCGCGGTTTTAGAGCTTTTGAAGTAAGTATGATCCAGTTTTCTTTTCAGTCATCATTATCCTTTTTTTGGCCACAAGTATTTTTTTTTAATAAGTCACTTCCTAATGATTTTAGAGCTTTTGATGTCATTTCTAAGTATGATCCAGCTTTTTTTTCAGTCATGATTATCTTTTTTTTGGCCACTAGTATTTTTTTTAATAAGTCACTTACTGATGTTTTTAGAGTTTTTGAAGTCATTTCTAAGTATGATCCAGTTTTCTTTTCAGTCATGAATATCCTTTTTTGGCCACTAGTATTTGTTTTTTAAATAAGTCACTTCCTGCTCTAATCCTGTTTTCATTTGAGCATATATATATATATATATAATGTTATTTGAGGATATGGTATGTATACTGTCAAAAGCATTACTGAATTGGTTTTTTTAGTTGTAGGATAACGATATAGTATATATACTGTCAAAAGCATGACTGACTTGGTTTTTTCTAAATATATTTAAGTTTTTCATGATAACCAAGATATTGATAATTGTTTTAAAAACAATAATAAAAAATAATATATCATATATGAAATATATACTTCCTTTTTAACATATTACATATGAGAAATATACTTTCTTCTTCATTATGAAATAGAAATTAAGTTTTTTTTTTAATAGGAAATTATGAGAAATTAAATATTACATAAGAAATAATGAAAAAAACATATGAGAGTAAATTTTTATATTTGAATTTTGTTCTCATGATAAAAATGTCTAATTGAGATTCATAATATTTTATTAAATAATTAAAAATATCTTTATATAGGTTAAAAAAATTATATTAATTTTAAAAAAATATTTTATGAGGAGGTGACATAAAAAGGATTATGATCAAGAATGATGTCTCAATAAAGTATAATGTTGGGTATATAGTCGAGGACATCCTAGAGGTTATGGAAGTTGTCCATCTCTAAGCCAATCTCACTCTTATGTTCACCCCCACACTCCATAACATGGGCATCCCCATTGCACTTTGTCTCAAGCAAGGGAACTTGGAACACTTATATTTAAAGAGTAATTAAAGAGGTAGATTGTTCTAAGGTGGGAATGAAAAAAATGGAACTTCTCTTCGTCTAAAAGACACCACATCTAAAGAAGGAATGAGAGGAGAGAGAAGTAGTTGAAGTTTAGTACAAGAAATAGAAGGAGAGGGGAGAACCTAATCTTCCTAGATGGAAGTGTAGAAGTGGGGCTCTCAAACATAGAGCTCATAGAGATAGTGGGGATACTATATCCATGAAGACTTGCACAAGAAGCCAAAACTCTAAAGCAATTATCATTGTGGAGTGGTTGCAAGCAAGCACAAGGGCAACATGGTTAAAAACTTAGAAAGAGTAGATAAAAAATTGGCACCCATCATCTCATAGAAAAGTTTTTCATGGAGAAAAAACACCATATGGCCTTGGTCTCAAAGAAAAGTAAATCACTCATGATCCTGAAAGATTTGTATCAACTCATTGAAAAATATTGATTTTCATTTGTAGCGTTAAGATTTATGAAATTGCTAAAAATAAAAATTTCATAAAATTTAACTTGATGCAGATGGATTCAGAGACTCCTCGATTTTAAGAGGGGTCTCTATATCCATTTGCAACGTTAAAATTTACAAAATTGTAAATTACAATTTCATAAATTATAATCTTGCAGATGGATTCAAAGACCCCCCTCATAGGGCATGAAAGGATTATGCACTAGATTCCTCTTTGACCAGATGATGATCATGCATTAAATGATGGTGATAATGATGATAGTCGTCGTCGTTGCAAACTAATTAGATCTATCACAATTTCAATATAGACATATATAGAGATGTATAGAGACATGTTATATATAATACTTGTCTAATATGGCAAGAGAATGGAAAGTCATATCTTAGAATATCACTACCTTTATCATATATCATATTCATGAGTGGAATATGTGAAATTTGGATTCATAACAGGATCTAGAAGCTAAGAGATTCCTCACAACAAAATAATTTGACAATACATGAAGAAAACATTGAAAAGAGGAAAAATTAACACATAGAGATGGTGTCGATAACTGAGTTTTCTATTATAGTACAACATGTAAATATTTCTGGAACATGATTACATTACATTAGGATAAAATCGTTATCCTTTGGAGGAAAATTGGTGGCATACATGTGGCAGGCTTACATTGGACATCAAAACCCCCCTGGGTGGACAAATAGGCTCCTAAACCACCTCAAACAATCATGAATGGCTATGTGAAGATTGTGGAGGCATGCTTGGTCATAAATGAGGGTATAGTAGGTGTGGTGGAGTGAATGGAGGAGTGGGAGTGGCTCTAGGAAGTTATAAATGGTCCAAAATGGATAAAAACATTCAAATACTATGCATGGGAGCATATGGTCAACCTAGATCCATGATTTAAGGAGTGTGAGTGACCCAAGGGACCAAATGGTAATTAATGAGGGTGCCTTAGCTCCTGGTTTACCAAAATGAGGGTGTTGGGTACAATAAATGGTCCAAAACCTCCAACAACCTTAGGAAGATACCATAAACTAAGTTTGGACTATGCAACATTAGTGAAAATGAATGAGAATATGGTCCTAGGTGGTATCATGAATATGGTACTAGGTGGTATGATGTTCTAACACCCCACACCCCCTTAATCCTAACTTAGTGTAACCATATCAAAAAATTGAGGTATTTTCACCTAAGCTCAAACCACCTCTTACAAAACAATTTTAGTCCACATAAATAGGGTAAGAAGGAAAACCACATGGGAATAAAACCTACCCTCTAAAATGGACATGGATCGAAAATATGAAAGTGAATATAAATCATCACCATGTGTCACCCACCCCAAGGAGTGAGCTAATATAGGTGAATGTCTTCTTTGTGAATTTCTTGGTGGAGAAGTCAGTAGTTTCCTCTGTAGATGGGCAATACTGCAATGGTATCATCTGATCATGCACCAAGCCCCCGATGTAGTGCATGTGAATATCAATGTGTTTAGTCCTTTGTCTCTATACTAGATATATGGATTTATTTATTTCACTTTTTTTGTCACACCAAATGATAGTGGGTGAATCAAATTCAAAACTAAGTTCTCCAAAAATGACTTGCAACCATACACATTGTGTAGCTACATTCACTGCTCCTATGTACTCGTCCTCGGTTGATGATAAGGAAATACTGTGTTGTTTCTTACTTTACCAGAATATGGTACTATTCTCAATCATGAATACATAACCTGAAGTGGACATTATTTTAGTGGAATCTCCAGCCCAATCAAAATCAGTAAATCCAACTAGTTCTAGTGGAGAACTAGCTGGATAGTGTATCCCAAAGTGTTTGGTTCCTTGCACATAATGAAAGATACTTTTATCATACTTCCTATGGATCTCATGATTCTCTCGCATATACCTTGCAACAACACCTATTTCATAATACAAATCAGGTTGAGAGTGTGTGAGATACAACAAGCTCCCAACTAGTTTCCTATACAACGAGTTGTCCACCAATGGAGATGAACCAAAATCACCTAGTTTAACTCATGAAAGGAAGGGACACTAAGAATATTTACATTAATCCATTTTGAACTTTAATAACACGTCTAGAGCATAATTTGATTGGCTAACCTTAGTACTTGCATCATATTGCTCAATCTCCAAGCCAAGAAAATGTTTCAAAAATCCTAGGTTAGTCATAGAAAATGTATTGTGCAATGAAGACTTAATTGAACCTATATCGGCAATGAAACTTATAGTGATAAAACGATCATCAACATACAGTACTATGATATGAATAGAGTAATCCAAATTCTAAAAATACACATTAGGATCATATTTTCATCTTTCAAAGCCTTGTGAGAGAAGAAAGTTGTCCATCTTGGCATACCAAGCTCAGGGAGCTTGCTTGAGGCCATAGAGAGAGTTCTTCAACCTACAAAACATTTAAGGATAATGAATGAAACCTTCAGGATGTTGCATATAAATATCCTCATGAATTTCACCATGAATAAAATAACTCTTCACATCCATATGGTGCACCTCCCACCACTTAATTGTTGCAATGACCAAAACTAGCCTGATTGAGTCCATCTTTGCCACCGGTGAAAATGCCCCTGTATAGTCTGCTCCATGGAATTGAGAGAAGGATTTAGAAAAAAATATGGACTTATACTTCACATGTGAATCATCATCAGCCATCTTGGTCATATAAATCCACTTGCATTGTACTAGTTTCCTCTTGGAAGGTAGAGGAACCAACTCCCAAGTTTGATTGTCTTGCAAAGACTTGAAATATTCTTGAATGGATTTTTTCCATATCGATTCATGTGATTCTTCTTCATATGAATTTTTATCATATCCAAACATTAAAAAAAAATCTCTGGAATATTCGAATCACAAGTGGAGAAAGCATTGTGAAACTCAGATCTAGTCTTCCTGGTGTCTAGTGGATCTCCTGCAATATCACCAACTACTTGTATGGTTTTATCAGCCCATTTTGGATTTGTGGGAGATTCATGATCTGCATGCATGTCATAATATTCAAATTCTATATCAGAATAAGAAAAATCAGAGAGAGAAATATCACTTACATCATCATTGAGTGAAGGGTGTGAACAATCCCCCTCTACTAGTTCAACCTCTTGCATAGGTTCTTCTTTGAACTGTACACTTCTCTCACTGAATTTTTTCTGAGATTAGGGACCAAAGAGAATGTGTAACTTTTCATATTCAACATATACAACCATTATGGACTCATTGATTTGAGGTTGCAAGGATTTCCTTTTCTCTGGAGGAATTCTATCCCATGCCTTTGAGCCAAAAACCCTGAAATGAGACACATTTGGTTTGTGACCTCTTCGAGCATCAAATGGAGTTTTGTCTTCCAATGCTCTGTGTGGAACTTTGTTCTGAAAATATGGACAATAATTTATGGCCTCATCACATATATTAGTAGACATATACTTAGCCTCCAACATGCATGTGGCCATCTCCTTCAATGCTTTATTCTTGTGCTCTGCCACACCATTTTGTTGTGGTGTGTAAGGCACTGAATGTTGCATTTGAATTCCATTCTCTTCACATATATTTTGTAGGTTATTATTGGCATATTCCTTTACATTGTCATTCCTTAATACCTTTATATTATTTCCACTAAAGTTCTTAACATAAGATTTGAAAGCTTTGAAGATCTCATACACTTCAGATTTCAGCTTGAGGAAAAACACCCAACAATATCTTGAAAAAACATCTATGAATGTTAAGACATACCTTGAGTTTCCATAGGAGGGCGTGGGAAGAGGTCCTATATAGTATCTGAATGGGTCAATTCAAGCACTTAGACAACCCTTCTTTCCTTCTTTCCTTCTCCTTGTCATACGTGTGCTCTACATGCTTCCCAACAATGCATCCCTTGCATGTGCCTATGGAAAATTTGATGCTTGGAAGTCCTTCAACCATTTTCTCTTTGCTCAAAGCTTGAAGGTATATGTAGTTGAGGTGTCCAAACGTCTCATTCCATATATTTCTGATCTCATTGACATGTGGTAGGAACACATTCCCTGAGGAGTAAGGAAGAATGTGTGAAAACTTGTATATTCTTGACTCATAATCTGCAATACCCACTGCAACCACTTTTCCTGTAGAAATATATGAAATTTCCTCATCATCTTGAGTGAATGTCACTCTCTTGTCTGAACTTGTTTGAGCCATTTGATAGATAGAGAGTATTTTTGTTGCAATATCATGGCACGCAACACATTGTTGAAGTACCCATTATCAAGACTGATCCTGCCAATCCCTTTGGCTGGGATCTCAGAGTAATCACCCATGAGGATTGATGGACCATTGTATGGATGTAGGGCCGAGAAGGAGTCTTTTGTAGAATCCATGTTCCTTGAGTCACTTGAATCTATGATGAAGGAGGAATATCTATAATATCTAGCCACCAATGCATGACACCTTTCCTTGTTTTCAAGATTTCAAACGTCCATCCTTCTTCTTTGATCCATCTGGAAGGGGAATGTTGTTCTTCTCAAAAATTTGTGCCAACATGTCAATGGTATTAATCATGAATTCACTCCATGGATTCCAACCTTTTTGGAAGTAAGTGCATTTGGTCTTCTCTTGCTTCTTCCCTTTGTGCTTGCTAGGATTTGAACCCCCATCAGAATATTTGGGCTTCTCTTTGTCCTTCATCTTCTCTTGCTACTTTGAATACTTGGAACTTTTCTTTCCCTTTTCTTGATTCGAAACCCTTATAGCAAGGGCCTGATTCTTGGTGGATTTGATGGTACCTATTTGAACCAACTTATCTTGTTCTTGAGTCAAATACTCCATGAAGTATGCCAAATATGGCATTCTCCAATTTCGAATTGTCAACTTGCCTGAGTGAAATGTCAAAAAAAAACATTGAATATCCAGGCCCTAGCTTCGAAAGTATGGACAAAATTAGATACTCCTCCTTCTTTTCTTTGCCACATTGCATTTGTTGAAGAACCAAGGATTTGAGCTTGGTGAAAAAGTCTTGGATCGAATCAAAATGAGTTGGATTCAAGGTGATTAAGTTGTTTTCAAGCTGATGGCCTCTCAATTCATCAGTATTCCCAAACAGTGACTCGATCTTGAGCCACACTTCATTTGGACTTGTGAGACTGTCAACATGGAACAAGAGGTATCTAAAAATTTTGAGACATAACATCCTTAACAATTCACCCATTCTATTAAAAAAATTGGACTTCTCAACAGCTGAGTTTGGCTCATTTTTTGTCCCCATGGTAACTCTGTAGAGACCTATGGATCTCAGATGGATTACCATCGCAGAATTCCACTCAAAGTAGTTGAATGGAGTGAGAAAGGTGACATGAGACTACTCCATTTGCTGCTAATTCAAACCCTATTACAAAGAACATTGAACAACCTACAATGCAAACTCTCAATCTACTAGAGGAGACCTTCAATTGCTAATTCGAACCCTATGAACTCTCTGAATTTGAGTTGAAGATCCAAATAGATATGATACCATTTGAAATTATGATTCATAGTAGTATCTACACACTAATAGAATCCTCACAACAAAATAATTTGACAATACATGAAGAAAACAATTAAAAGAGGCAAAATCAACACAGAGATGGTGCCAATAACTGAGTTTTCTATTACAGTCCAACATGTAAATATGCATGGAACATGATTATATTACATTAGGATAAAATCATTAGCCTTTGGAGGAAAATTGGTGGCATACAAGTGGCAAGATTACCTTGGACTTCAAAACCCCCCTAGGTGGACCAATAGGCTCCCAAACCACCTCAAACAGTCATGAATGGCTATTTGAACTTAAATTGGGGAGGCATGATTGGTCATAAATGAGGGTATATTAGGCATGGTGGAGTGCATGGAGGAGTGGGAGTGGCTCTAGGCAATCATAAATGGTCCAAAATGGCAAAAAACACTCAAATACAATGCATGGGTGCCTCTGGTCAACCCAAATCCATGATTTGAGGAGTGGGAGCACCCCAAGGGACCAAATGGTCATTAATGAGGGTGAATTAGCTCTTGGTTGACCAAAATGAGGGTGTTGGGTGCAATTAATGGTCCAAAACCTCCAACAACCTTAGGAAGACACCATAAACCAAGTTTATACTATGCAACATAAGTGAAAACGTATGAGACTATGGTCCTAGGTGGTATGATGACTATGGTACTAGGTGGTATGATGTTCAAACAACATAGAAGAAGAATCCTATGTAATATCAAGCAAAATGACCACTTGTTTATAGATTGGTTCTTTAATCTAATTATGCACTTACAAGCATATCAAGGTATAAGTTACTATTCTTGTTTATTTTTATGTTCTTAATGAATTTAAATAAGGCTTTAAGGATAACTTATCAATGATGAAATATCCTAGTTAGATTTAAAATATTGCATATTTTTGGTACATGTTGATGAAACATTCGGTACTAGTTTGTGATAATTGCTTCACAGTGAGATCTAGGAGCTAAGTCAATCTTCACAATCCAATTTATTCACAAAATATGCAAGAAAATAGTAAAAGTGAGAAAAATAACACACATAGATGGTGCCAATAACTGATGTTATTATTAGTGTACAACTTGTAGATATGTGTGGCACATATTTATAATACAATGGGGAAAATTAATGAGCCCTTGGAGGCCATCTAGATGCAAAGAAGTGTCAGGCTAGGATTTGAACCCTAAACCCCCCTAGGTGGACTAATAAGCTCCCTAACCATACCAAACAGTCACAAATTCTATTGTGAACATGGATGGAGCATGTTGAATCATAAATTAATGCATGGGAGAGCACATGGGTGAGTGGGAGAGACTCTAGGAAACAATAAACGCCCAAAGAGAGTCCACAACCACTAAATACATGCACTAGCACCCTTGATCAAATAACTTCCATGTTTTTAAGGGATGTGGAGTGCACCAAGGAATACATGTCATCAATGAGGGCGCCTGGGTTGACAGAATGATCAAACTAGAGCACCTCAACTGTCATAATGATCAAAGTGGAGCACCTCAATTGTGGGTAAATGAGCCAGAAATCACCTAATAGACAAAGATTGATCATTATCACCTAAGTTAGACCATATGACATAAGTACAAGACAAATGAAAATGTCACCTAGGTGTATGACCATCGTACTAAGGTGGATTATTTCTCTAACACCCCCCCTTAATTCTAATTAGTACAACTTATACCAAATGTTTATTGAGGCCTTGGCAACCAAGGCTCAAGTCACCTCTTACAACAAAAAAATTTATTTGTCCATTTAAAACAACGAAAGAGGAAAAACCTCATGGGGAAAATCCTCCCTCAACAATGAACATGACATAAATGATCAAAAGCTATTCAACAGGTCCTCTTCTTCACTTGAATGAGATGAAATAACAGCTTCTTGGTGATGGACTTGGTGAAGATGTTGTGGATGCCAAGATCATGCATCAATGCATCAATGTGTTGTAGACAAAGAGCATGTGGAGAGGACCCTTGATGGTCATCATTTGCTGATGGAGGAGCATCATAAGAATGTATTTTTCTGCAATCATACTCTAATCTGGAAGCATAATCAATAATGGAAAATATATCTCTGCAAATTCTTTCCCAAATAACATCAAAAGATTCAACAAAATCTATCTCATGTGTAGCTATCATATCATGAATTAAACCATGAATCTTCTTCCCAATTTGATGAAGCGCCTTCATAACTCTATAAAAATTCTCATGAGGCTATGAAATATTAGAATATGTGTCATATACAATAGAAAATATCATAGGTATGGTGTCTCCATGAGCGAATGGGTCCATAGTGGGAGAAGAGTGGGCAATTAGATCACACTAACAGTTGAGTGAACATAGATGGTATGGAGACTTGAACATTAAACCACATGTGGTGAGATCATGTCTAGACATATGGAAAATTAGTCCCATGAATTCCAATTCCATGTCTTTCCAATCAATGAATGACATACAAGACATAAAATCAACATACACAAGTGACATAGTATTGGGAACTAGGCAATTTTGAGATTTTCCAACTAGTGAACTTCAGGGTTGTAGGGTATTTTGGGAATCAAATGGTCATGGTAAATGATTCTATGACTGTAATAAGATGTATATCATCCTTTATATCACCTTCAAAATCATAATATGAATTATTTGAATGGAGTGGGAAAGATATTTCAGAAGACACATCGGAAACTAGTGAAAAATGACTAGTTTTTGGAGGAAACTTCGGTGAACTGTTTGGGGTTTCTTCCAAGGAATGGATGGAGGTTTCATATTTTGATATATTAGAATTTAAATCAGAAACAAAGACATATGAAACAGATATATGAGAAATGGGTTTATTCCTTGCACTCAAATCATGCATGCACTTACCATTTTCTTGCTCCAAATAGAGCTTGTGCTCCCCTCTTCTTGCAAAATCTAGAACATTAATATTGTTCTCTACAAGGAGCTTGGTCATGATTTCCATATTATTTTTGAAGAAATATATTTCATGACGTGAACATTTGCAATAACCACATGTGGGATTCTCTCTCTTACTCTTCATCCTCTTGGATTTCAAATCCCCGTCAATTGAACTGGAGCTTTCTATATCTAAATGCTTCTTCTCCTTCTCTCTTTGTTACTTAAAATACTTGAATGTATTATTGCCTTTGGTTTGATTTGATACACCATCAACAAGGGATTTATACTTGGTATATTTGATGGTACCCATCTACACTAACTTGTCTTTCTCCTGAGTCAATGACTCCATGAAGTCTGCTAGCGCGGGCATCCCCCAATTTCTAGTTTTGAGCTTGCTTGAGTGGAATGTCAAAACAAACATAGAATACTTATGCCCTAGATTAGAAAGCATAGAAAATTTCAATTGCTCATATTACTTCTCGATTCCACATTGTTTCAGCTGAAGCACCAACGCTTTGAACTTGGTGAAGAATTCTTGGATAGTCTCATAGTGAGTTGGGCTCAATGAGATTAGCTCATTTTCGAGTTCATGGCCTCTCATCTAATTAGTATTCCCAAATAGTGACTCAAGATTGATCCCAAATTAATTGGGTGTGGCAAGACTATCTACATGGAAGAGAAGGTCTCTCAAAATTTTGAGACAAAGCATCCAAAATTCCTCATCAAGTCTGTTGAAGTACTTCAATTTCTCCACAGCAGAGTTGGGCTCGACTTCAATCCCCATGGTGACTCTATACAGACCTTCAAACCTCAGTTGGATCACCATTTCAGAATTCCATTCAAAATAGTTGAATGGGGTCAGCAATACATAAGTCTGCTCCATCCTGCTTGTGCACTAAGTGACAGAAACTTTGTTGTGCCTGCAATGCAAACACTCAAATTTTCTGGAAAATCCCCTAAACAACAACTCAAACACTCTTATTTTGTATTTGTAGCTCCACAAATCTTTGATACCATGTGAGAATTGATTCACAATGAGATCTAGGATCTAAGGCAATCTTAACAATCTAATTTATTCCCAAAATATGAAAGAAAACAGTAAAGAGAGAAAAATAACACACATAGATGGTGCCAATAACTAATGTTATTATTAGTGGCACATATTTATAATACAATGGGGAAAATTCATGAACCCTTGGAGGCCATATGGATGCATACAAGTGTCAGGTTATGATTTGACCCCTAACCCCCCCTAAGTGGACCAATAAGCTCCCTAACCTATACAAAACAGTCACGAATGCTAGTGTGAACATGGGTGGAGTATGATGGATCATAATTGAAGGCATGGGAGAGCACATGGGTGAGTGGGAGAGTCTCTAGGAAACAATAAATTCCCAAAGAGATTCCAAAACCACTAGATACATGCACTAGCACCCTTGGTCAAATAGATTCCATGTTTTTAAGGGATGGGAAGCGCACCAAGGAAGACTTGTCATCAATGAGGGGACCTAGGTTGACATAATGATCAAACTAGAGCACCTCAAATGCCAGGATGATCAAATTGGAGCACCTCAACTGTGAATAAATGAGCCAGAAATCACCTAATAGACCAAGATTGATCAGTATAACCTAAGTTACAGCATATGACATAAGTACAAGACAAATGAAAATGTCACCTAGGTGTATGACCATGGTACTAAGGTGTATTATTGCTCTAAAATAGTTCCAGTACTAGATACATGGTTAACATAAGTTTGCACACCTATTGTTTGAATTCCGTCAATTGGATCTTGTTTCTAGACTTCCCAATATGGATTTGGGTCGCTCATACCTCACCCATATCATATGTGTGAGTCTCCAACTTGTGGTCAAATGTTTGCTATTATTTAGCAGTAGTTTTCAAACAACCAAATTTTTCCTTGATTTTTGTGCAAATGCGGTCGAATATGAAAAATATGAGACATGGGTTGTGTTTGTAGCATAGAAAATTGAGTATAACATTAGCCACTTTCAAAAAAGAGATACGGTTTGGGAAATTTGAGTGGTTCTTTAATGTGGGTCTACGCAAATTGCATCAAAACCCAGATTTTTGTACAGTTTGATTTAGTAAATTTTGAGTTTTAAGATTCAATTCCATCTCTTCTCAATGAATTTCATGTTTAAGTAGGGCCTCATAGGATTGAGAGGGAATATCATTATGTCCATGTAATAAAATTTATCATTGTATTAGAAATACATAGAGCAATTTATTGCATATTGTAAACATGGTTTTGTTTTTAATGAAAAGTTGATTGTTCTTATTGATCCATTGGACATTCTAATTTGATCTAGTATTCAGATCCATGTCTTGAAAATTCCACACTAGCCATGCTTATCATCAATGTTTCAAATCTATAATAAGATTCATCATCAAGATAGTTTTTCAATTTGAAGAGATGGTGATCTTAAAGTATTAATATTCAATTTTGATATGCATAATTAAATGTAAATTGGCTAGAGAATTAAGATTTTATTAATTAATATTTTTTATAATATCTCTAAAGAATGAAATAATTAATTAAAATGATCCAAAGTTGATGTAAAATGTTCTACATTTAAGCTTTTTTTTATATGTTTAAAAGTTTTATTAAAACATTAATATTAATATAAAATAATAAAAATATTTGATTAATATTAATATAGTGCTAATATATATCAATACTATATTTATATTAACATTAATAATAAATATAGTATTAGTATCTACTAGTACTATATTCATATTAATATTAATATTAATAAAATAAAATACTCTTATTTAAGATCCTAAAATAGCATTAAATGTTAAAATCTTAATATTATACATTAATATTATATAGTATTAAGTGTTTATTAATACTATATAAATATTAATATTGATATAGTATTAGTATATACTAATACTATATTGGTTTTAATAATATTATTAAAAAAAAACTCAATTAAGATCCAAAGCTTTTTTTTTAAATTATCTTCTTATTCTTTGGTTTAAGAGTTGGGGAGCCAATTAGTACTCACTTCAATGTCTCCATCTCTATTTAAGTTTTCAAAATGCTTTATTATTTCTAAGGCTTCCCTAAACCATCTTTTAAGATAATGATCCTCTTTTGCTAGGATTTTGGTGTCTTCTAAGAACAATTGGTGTTTGGTTTTGGAAGAATGTTATGCTAGTACCAAGGTTCAGATTCGTTCGTTCATGATGTCATCCCATGCTCTTTTAACTTGGTGTGGAAAGAATGCCCAATTTCACCAATGTAGCATTTCCCACTTGAGCATGTCACCTTGTAGATGCCTCTGTATAGTTTTTGGTAAATATGGTCTTTAATGGGTCTCATTCTTTTCCTAATGGTTTGTAAGGGTTTGAATAAGGTTGTGATCTCTTTCTTTTTAAGGATTCTAGCAATTTTGTCTCTGACTCCTTGGATGTAAGGTAAATAAGCTCTTATGTTAGATGTTTGAGTATTCCACGGAGTATTCAGGGTGTTAGTTCCTTTGTTGGATGTTATAGTGTTATGAGTGTCGGTCTTTTTTTTCTTTATCCATATATGTTTTGATATCCTTGGTCTTGTATCTTATGTTCACGAAGACATTTCTGAGGTGGTCATTTTCCTCTTCAAGATTCTCAGCATCCGAAATTCTTAATGCCCTTATGGTTAATGTTTAGAGGATTGCTATCTTGTGGGAAGGGCAGTGATGAGAGTGTGAGTGGATATAGATTTATGTATGTGTCTTCTTCGTGAAAACTTTGTGTCTGAATGTTCCATCTTAGCAAGTGTGTCTCCCAGGTTGGGAAGGGCCCCTCAACTTAGGTGATGACCTATTATTTTCATCTGCTTTGCAATTTAACATTATGTTGTTTGAACATTCAAATTCAATTTGATGGTTACTTCAATTTTGTTTAATTGTATTTTAATTATGTTCTATGTGTTTTATATTTGGTAATTAAAACTCAAAAACAATTACATTCTCGATTATGTGCATTAATAATTTAATTTTACAATAATAAAATTCTAATGTTCATTAATTTTCATTCTCATTTATAATGTCTTTCTCCATAAATTTATATTTAATTTATTTAAATTATATAATGTTTAAATAATTCCAACATACATTAATTCTGTAAATAGTTACAACACTTATTCGTTATTGTTGCATCTCGAGTTACCACCAGATCTTCCCATTTACATTCTTCTACATAGTGAGCAGTACTATTACATTCTTCTACATAGTGAGCAGTACTATTACATTCTTCTACATAGTGAGCAGTACTATTAAACAGTGTTTTTATTATTTTATGAAGCACATATGAAACAAATATAAATCGATTTCCCCTTCCTTACATGTGCAACCTTATTGTTCCAATCAATTATTGGAATCATTGTTCACATAAACACTAACATTTCATTCCTTCAATAAAAACATAAACATATATTAGTCGATAGCGCTCACTTAATATTTGATTTACATGTACAAGTATTGATTCTAGAAGATACTCCTTAAATCTATTGGGGGTTGCATACTTCAAATCGCCTTCACATATTAATTTCATACTCTTCCATCCTTTTTATTAATAAATATATACACTCTATGTTAGTTTTTTTTTTTAAGTTGCACAGTAAATTATATTACAAGGGAAAAAAGATTACTTCAGAGAACTTGTGCTTTGACAGGGGTTTGAAGGAGATTGCGTCTCCTTCAGAGCCATTTCCAAAAAATAAGACACCTGTCTTTATGTAAGCATACTGATATTTGTAGATAAAACATCTAAAAAACTATTCAAAAAAAACTCTATAACCTGTTCAAGACCGATATGCAGGGAAACTGGGATGCATAACCAGTAGAGCCCCACTAGAACTAAAAGAGACAGAGAATAAACCAGAGAGAAAAAAAACCTAGACAATATTTAAAGACCTGCACGAAGCAAAGCCTAAAAGAGACCTGTGGGGAGCTTGCATTAAGCTGAGGGGGGATCTTCAGTGATGGGGCAAGCCCAGCGCTCCTCCTGTGACCTAGTGGACGAGTTTGTGGCTGCCATAGGAATGAGAGACAACGCTGGAGGATGACCAGCCTGTGGGGAAGACAACTATTTCAGTCATTTGGAGAGGGGTTCCACGGGAGAAGGCACCTGGAACGTTTTAGCTTAGGGAAACTTGGAGGAGTCGTCGCTTCCTCCTAGACTGGTGATGGCGCACCCATCATTTCACTTCCACTGGCTCCACCACTTGCACCACCACCCTATGCATCTGCCCCACCTTATGGACATTTAAGCTAGAAATACTGGTTGTTCCTTTCCAGGAGAAAGTTTTGTCCAATTCAGTCAACTAAGTGTCAATTTCCGCAATTTTCATTTTCATGGAGTGGACCACCATTCGAGCTTTAGCCCAATTGCTAAGCATGTCTTCCACTAGGTTGCAAAGCATATTTTTAACCATCCAGTAGTGGTTGATGTGACTGCCATCCTCCCCTGTCGACAGCTTCATGTTCAAAACTTTATTCTCCCATGCCTCAACCAACACCCAAATGCGACCAGAGATATGAGGTTCATAATCCTCAGGAACAGGGACACTGCTACTCCTTTGGGGTTTCGCACGACCCGAGTGGGCACATATGGGAGTGCCACGCTGGCAAGACATGGTCGTCGACTTAATCCTTAAACCAAAATGCAGAGGGGTGAACGCTCCTTCACTGGTTCTAGAATGATAACCACCACCAGAGTTAATAGCAGCAGCAGCAGCAGCAGAGAGACTATGATAAACCACCCTGAATTCGCAGCCGATATAACTATCCTCCATATCATAATGCACGCGAAAATCCTGCATCAATTTCCTGTCAGTCGCCATTAATTCGATCGGACGGGTCTTGAATGAGCTTGGGACGAGGTACCAGTTCCAGCTCTGTTCTCATGCTCTGACAAGACGCGAGAATAATCCTCAACGTTTGAAGGATCCTGCGCAGAGTGACGGCGTTCATGAGCTGGGAGGTGAGCGCACGTCGTAACACCGACAGAACCTGGGATGCAGAGATCACGACAAGTGTCAACAAGGATCATCAGGGAAGTAACGCCGGTGGATTTGTTCACATCCAGACGTCGGGATTCCGAGATGGCAACAAACGACGATGGTTGTAAAGGTGGACACATGTTGCTAGCGCCCGCAGAACAGCTGGCCTTGGTGTTGTCACCCGCATCCGGGCTACACTCTATGTTAGTTAATATATACACTCTATGTTAGTTAATTATGTTCCATATATATTTGACTATACACACAAATATTTGTGCTCCCTCCCATTTGATGATTGATTCTCTATATACAAATATGTTTGAAAATGAAGTATTTAAACATAGATAATTAAAATCATTCCATTAATTACACTCTATTATTGTTTTTTTTGTTCACATATTATTTAGTTTTGTAAATTTACACAAAAATAATATGTTGGAATGTAAAAAATAACAATAATTCTTCTTTTATTGATTCTTCTTATTGTTCACTATATCATTGTTTTAGTGTCTGACATTATTTGGTATATAGTCCATAATTTTTTATGTGTTTAAATCCTTATCATATTCATTTTCTTTCATTATGTCATTGCTTTATTATCATTGTTGTGCGCATTCTAAGAGCCTATGATTCTAGATTAAGTTTACTTATAGCTTGGTTTGATTTCCTTTCTCCTATAATTGCTTTTCATTTGGTTTTATGTTTCTTTGATTTCCCACAGTTTGTAACACTACTAGTATCCATTGAAGGGCTAGAAATTAAAAGTTAGCTACTCACGATTAATCATAAGAACATGCATATATCAAATATTGTAATCTTGAACCTTTCTAGCAATCAGTTCATATGTCCCAATGCATGAATCCTTAGGGTTTATTTCTTGTAGTTTGCATTACTTTGCTTTGATTTGGTTTTCCCATATATTAATCAACCAATATAGGAATAAGCCATTGAAGATAGTTATCTAACTCGGGAGATATGATATTGTAATATAATGTTAAGCTGCATCCTGTAGTGTTAATTTCATTTGATTTCATTTGAGCCTACCAATTTTTGTTTTACTTCCATTCATTGCATTTTGAAGGTGCTCGTCAACACTATTTGTTATATTAGGCTAGATTGAGCTTTATTCTTACATTTCATGTGCTTGCATCTATAAGTTTACAAACTCCCAGATAATTTAATGTTGATTATTTAGCACGTAATTTAACCTGACATATTTGGCGTCGTTTCCAGGGATATGATATAAGAGATTAGAGAATAGGTAGGTTGTTTTCATAAGTTACATGTTTTGTGTGTAATTTAGATATTATAATAATTTGGGGGAGGAGAAGCAATATGACACAAAGGCACCCTTACTTTAAAAATTATAAAGGGGCTCTATCCCGATACATTCACTTTTGTGTGTTTCTTTGAAGCCTCATTGTTTCCTTTTATGCAAGTGTTTTTTTCTTTTGGTTCGACTCATGGAAATGAAGAAAATAACTCATGTCAACATATAACTTAGTGACATCATGAGGGATGTGAGTGTGTCCAAGTATATGATGGGTTTTTGCTTTTGGCAAGTGTCTTTTGTCCTTATGGCGATGACTTGGAAACCTACATGAGGACACGTGGAATGCAAATCGATGATGTGGAAGTACAATGGCATGTCTGGGCACTTAACTTGGCATCTCAGTGGACCAGTATCTTTGCAATATGTGGAAAGTTTCTATTGTCGGTGGACAAGTATATTTTCATTATGTGGCAAGTGTATATTAGTTTAATAACTTGGCATCTTGGTGGACCGGTATCTTTGCAATATGTGGCAAGTGTCTATTGTTGGTGGACCAGTATCTTTGCATTATGTGGAAAGTGTACATTGGTTTAAAAAGTGGGTTCAATCAAAATCCACAGGGTTCGACCCTGTGACCTCCCATCCACCAACTATGCACCTCACCACTACACCACAGTTGGTCGTTGTTAAGCCATATGAGAAACATGATGTTGGAATATGTGAAAATAAAAATCGAGGCTGAGCCCATGGCCCGTCCCCACAAGGCGTCCGCCCCATACCTCCATACCACCGTTCCCACGTGGTCACCACGAGTTCCAAATGCATACCAATTAGGGGGGAGTGAAGGATACCCTCATGGGCAGTGGTTACAACAAACATGCACATGGGAGTGTGATAACGTGCCAAACATTTCAACACATGTTTATTAAAAACTTTGGTTAAGTGGGTTCTTATACCAACAAAAAGTGGTTCATATTATATGTTTTTTTTAGAAGAAAAAATCCAGTCCTTGATATTCATTAAGAATCAAAGGGCATATTACAGAGTAGTCATAGCTGGGAGGAATCCACACATGACTCCAACAGATAAATTTGACCAAAACCAAGAACAACAAGCCATCAAACTGACCAAGAAACAAACAAGACCATAAAAAAGGCCTACCAAATAGCAGGAGTTGATAAGAAGGATCAAGCGTGATCTCTGATGGAAGCAAAAATAGCCAATCCAGGAGCACAATGAGATACCAGAAACATGATCCAGAGATGCCCTCAAAACATTGCTATAAAACCTCTAAAGAGATAATTCAAGAAACAAGTCATAAAAAGAAAGAGGAGACTAAGCTCTGGCACTGAGCTCTAAAAGAGCTGAAAAACACCATTCTCAATAATAGTATCTTCATATATTTCAATGAAGGAACAATGGCCTAGGGCCAAGGAGAGGGCATCTTTGGATAAACCATTTGCTCTCTTATTGTGCTCTCTGTAGACATGCCATATTTCCAAACAAATAAAACTATCAATCATGAGCCTGATGTTTTCGCACCAGTGATCCAGCTCAATAGAAGACAAAGAGGCCTTGTTTTTTTCCCATTTAATGATCACTGATGAGTCACCAAAAATATGCAGAGAGGGGAGACACATGTCCTGAGCAATATGTAGTAGGTCCCAAAGGGACAGAAGCTCGGCCCTCGTATTTGTACTATGTCCACAACCAAGTTTGAAATTGAAGTGTAAAAACTGTTGATAGCAAGGATAAACCCTACACCTACCATCTTGTCTGCTGCTCCTCCATTAAAGAAACCATAAGGATAAACAAAGACATGAGCTAAACCAATGTTTCTGATTTTAATCTTTTTATCCGGGACTGGATAACTATGCACAACATATTCCACCTGATTGACCGTGTTGTAGAGAGACACCACTTTGTCTTTGAATATGCCCATATTGCGAGATTTCCAAATGCTCCATAATACAAAGAGAGGGAGATAACATAACTTGAAGTTCTGAGTAAACCATATCTCCAGAAGATCCAGGAGGGAGCAGTGAAAGGATGAAGGCTTGCATTTATAAACATCACAGAGACAAGCAAAAACATTTTTAGTGAATGAACAGTCAACAAAAGTGTGATGTACATATTCCTCACTCATGTAGCATAAACAACATCTGTTAGGCCCATTTCATACCCTTTTAATGAGGTTGTCCCATGTCAAAATACGATTTTCAGTCGCCAACCATATGAAGCATTTGATCTTCAGAGGAAACTTGCAGTGCCAGATACCAACTAAGAACTTATTTTTAATTGGTTCAAGGTGTGCCTTAACAATCAAATCATATACATGACAAACAATTACCTCCCCGTCCTTTTTGTTGTGAGTCCACTGCAGGGAGTCTGAAGTATTATTTAGTCTGATACCAGAAAGCTGATCTAGAGATGCCCTCGAAACATTTCTATAAAACCTCTAAAGAGATAATTCAAGAAACAAGTTCCCATAAAAAGAAAGAGGAGACTGAGCTCTAAAAGAGCTGAAAAACACCACTCTCAATAATAGTATATTCATATATTTCAATGAAGGAACAATGGCCTAGGGTCAAGGTGAGGGCATCTTTGGATAAACCATCTACTCTGTTATTGTGCTCTCTATAGACATGTCAGATTTCCAGACAGAGAAAACTATCAATCATGAGCCTGATGTTTTCGCACCAGTGATCCAGCTCAATAGAAGACAAAGAGGCCTTGTTGTTTTCCCAGTTAATGATCACTGATGAGTCACCAAAAATATGCAGAGAGGGGAGACACATGTCCTAAGCAATATGTAGCAGGTCCCAAAGGGACAGAAGCTCTGCCCTCATATTTGTACTATGTCCACAACCAAGTTTGAAATTGAAAGTGTGAAAACTGCTGATAGCAAGGATAAACCCTGCACCTCCCAGTTTGTTTGCAGCTGCTCCATCAAAGAAACCATAAGGATAAACAAAGATAGGAGCTGAACCAATGTTTCTGATTTTAATCTTTTTATCCAGGACTGGATAACTATGTAGAAGATATTCCACCTAATTGACCGTGTTGTAGAGAGACGCCACTTTGTCTTTGAATATGCCCATATTGCAAGATTTCCATATGCTCCAAAATACAAATGCTCCAGGATACAAAGAGCGGGAGATAACATAACTTGAAGTTCTGAGTAAACCATAACTCCAGAAGCTCCAAGAGGGAGCAGCCAAAGGACGGAGGCTTGCATTTATAAACATCACAGAGATAAGCAAAAACATTTTTAGTGAATGAACAGTAAACATAAGTGTGATGTACATATTCCTCACTCTTGTAGTATAAACAACATTTGTTAGGCCCGTTCCATACCCTTTTAATGAGGTTGTCCCATGTCAAAATACAATTTTCAATCGCCAAGCATATGAAGCATTTGATCTTCAGAGGAAACTTGCAGTGCCAGATACCAGCTAAGAACTTATTTTTAATCGGTTCAAGGTGTGCCTTAACAATCAAATCATATACAAGACAAGCAATTACCTCCCCATCCTTTTTGTTGTGAGTCCACTGCAGGGAGTCTGAGGTATTATTTAGTCTGATATGAGCGTGATTTAGACCATAAATGTAGTTGTTCCATTATTTCTTCCACTCTCCACCCAAATCCAAATCGTTTGCTGATAACCAGTAAGACTGAGCACCCATGATGGGGTTACGGGCATGTTGAAGAGTGGTGATTCCATAATCTAGCAGGTACTCCTTCAAATTGTGGGAAAAATAAAATCATGATTATGATCCAATAACAGGATCTGATCCAATTTTAATATCCATACCATTCCTGACCTTCCACCCTAGACACCTCCCAATCCAAGAGAGGGTTTTAATAAAGCCATTCCAAAAGATAGAAGTGCCTCTAACTAAGAAAATTTTGCATCGGAGCCAAACATCCATAGGTTGGTCTTTCAGGTACTTTACAAAAATAGTTTGATGACAAATGCCCGAACCTTTGAGAGCCATCCAAAGACTTCTGAGTCTCAATGAATTGTTGAACTAGTCTAAATATTTAATACCCCAACCCCCAAAATCAAGGGGCCTGGATAATGTCTTCCAATCCATCAGATGAAGATGGTTCATGTCCCCTGAAGAACCCCAGAGGAAAGAGAAAATTAGTTGTCTCAATTTGTTAAGGATAGACTTTGGAACAGGTGCCAGAGCAAACCAACACACAGGTATACTAGTAAGAACAGCACGGATGAGGACAAGCATTCCCCCTAGAGAAAGGAATTTATATACCTAGTGATTTATCCTTTTCTCAAAATTCTTCAATAACCATCGCTAGTCCTTTACCTCATATCGAAGAGGCTTGATGAAGTAGCCAAGATACTTAAATCCCTTAAGTATGGGATCCACTTTGTAAGGAAAAAATGTAGAATTTTGTTCAAGACTCCCTCACCCATTTCATTAAAGATGAAACCATACTTTTCAATACTAATGCACATTCCGGAGACAGAACAAAAGGTATCCAGGATAACCTCAAAAGCCAACCACTCCTCAAAGGAACCAAATCCAAAGAGAACCACATAGTCTACAAAAAGCAGGTGAGTAATGGCAAGAGAAGATAGGCTTTTTATGCCCCTTATCTTACCATTAACCTTGGCATCCGTTATAAGCAGGATGAGGCCTTCAATGACTAAAATGAACAGTAATGGAGAAAGAGGGCATCCATGCCTGATGCCCCTAGAAGCTGTGAAGAAACCGGAAGGGGTACCATTGACCAGTAGGGAAAAATTAGCAAAGGTAAGACACCCCATGATCCAGTTTACACCCCCAAGAGGGATACCAATTTGCAAAAGAACAAGTCTTAGATAAGTCCAGTTAACCTGATCAAAGTCTTTTACCAGGACAAGCTTGAGGACCAGGGCACAACATTTTTTGGTCTTAATAGTATGCAAAGCTTCCTGTGTTATTCCCACTGGTTCAATAATTTTCCTATTCTTAAAGAACCCAAACTGTTCTGGCGAAATAGATCTATCTAGGAAGGGTTTTAGCCTGAGGGCTACAATTTTTTAGATAATATTATAGACCAAATTGCACATGGAGATGGGCCTGAAGTTGGCAAAGGAGTGAGTTTTCTCTTTTTTTGGTATCAATGTTAAGAAGGTAGAGTTTAGTGAAGATATTACCTTCCTGGAAGTTCTGGATGATTCCACAGTAGCTAGGAGATCCCCGCCTACCAAATCAAAAAACTAGAGAAATAATTCCATCGGCCAGCCATATGGTCCAGGGCCCTTGTCCCTCTTGAAATATTTCAAAGCACCTTCAACTTCACCCATTGATATCTTAGTAGAGAAAATCGTTGCCTCTTCACTAGATATATAGGATGGAAAGAGTTGAATAACCTTCAAGTGATCCACAATATTTGTCATATTATCATCCCTAAATATCTTAGAAAAGTGTTTGAAACCCAGCTCTTTTAAATGGTCGTCATTTTCCACCCAAACATCCTCCTCATTTTTTAGGGCCCAAATAGAATTGAAGTTTATGCGTGTCGAAGCAAGATTGTGAAAGTACTTTGTATTGGCATCGCCAAGTTTAGCCCATTTAGTTCTTCTCTTTAACTTCCATGACGGGAGTTCATGAGCTAACAATTTATCCTTCCTATATCTAAGAATATACAAAGTACTCAAGTCCTCTAAGGAAAGTAAGCCCAAAGGGCAAGTGGAAATAAGTGAGTTAATTTCCAGGTCAATCACAGAAGACTCCCTTTTCATGGCCAAGGATCTGGTTTTTGTCCAGGCCCTTACCTTTTCCTTTAATATTTTGAGCTTAAGAGAAAAGCCACACATGAAATCCTGAAGAGGATGAGGCAACAAAGAATACCATCTATTCTTCAGTAACTGAGAAAAACCATCCTCCAAGAGCTAGGCACAGTTAAATTTAAAGGGATAGTTATGAGCAGTAGCTGAAGAGTTCCATTCTAGACATATCGGATATTGGTCAGAGACGTTAGAGGGAGAAGACCAAACTCTATGTCTAGACAGGATGGGAACAAGAGAAGCAAAAACCAGAAATATGTCAAGCCTTTTACCGATGCCATCATCACTAGCCCTGCCATTCCTCCATGTTGGCCCTGCACATGGGGGAGCAAGGCCAACCAGATTGGAGTCAGCGATGAGCTGAGAGAAAAAAGGGACTAGTGGGTCCAAATGAGCTTTTTTACCCCAGATCTTTGTAGCATTAAGAGTAAATTTTAGGTCCCCTTCTAGCATCAAGTTAGGTAGAGCAAGCAGACCACCATCCACCACCATTTTCCAGAAGGTATCTCGATTGAGATAAGGCCCATAACAATTTAGGATGGAGAAGGTAGTGGAAGTACCCCGGAACCTGGCCTTTACCAGGATTCCCGCTGAGGTCTCATAAGCCTTGCAATGCACATAAAGGGGGTTCCACCCCGAAAGAAGACCTCTCAAGAGGCCAACAGCATCAAGTGCATAAAAATCCCATCCAGTCAAGATTTTATAGAGAGCAAGAAGGGTAGTGGTTGCACATGGTTTCTTGGAGCAAGATCATATTAAGAGCAAAAGAAAGAAGGAGAGAACTGAGGTTTTTTTGTTTGGCTAACCCTCCGAAGCCACGCACATTGAGGGATACAATATTCATCAAGAAACACTAAGAGTGGGAGGTATATCTCTAAGAACCCTGGAAGGAGAGGTTGTGTGACCTCTAGCAGTATTTTTTATTTTGACCGACAGTGGGGTGTGGGGAGGGTTTCCTGAACCCGGACTAGTATCAGAAGAAGGATTTTTTTGGATTTCTTATGGTAATATTTTTGAAGCGTATGGAATCAAGAGGTAGTGTAGACGGGGATAAAGGAGACTTCGCTGAGAAAATTGACATATTTTTAAGAGGGTAGGGTCAGAGAAAGTCGGGGATGAGAAAGGGCTAACGGGAGATCGAAACTTAGGAGCAGAGGGCCCATCACAAGCTAAGGGAGGAAAATCATCTGGTGAGAATAAGGGGGTATCATCCCCAGAGAGAAGACCCTTGGAAGCAAAAATAGAAAGAACACCCGACGACATCATCAGAGGAGGCAAGTTGACCTGGTTAGAAGGAACCGAGGTAGAAATGGACACGGGGGTCTTCAAAAGGGTTGCACACGCCTCAACGTCCTGGATATAGAAAAATTATCCTTTTGTTATGTCTTCGAAAGAAGAAGGAGAGTGAGAGTTATACATACCTTCAGGGGGGGTCGGTGAGGTAGCAGGGGTAGGTGAAGGAGATGGAGGGATTTCATGGCTCGGAGGAGGAATCCCTTCATATTTAATAGAGGAATTAATCCCATGAAGGAGAGTCAGGAAATAATGGTGTAGATGACACACATCATGACACCAGTTGCACCTAAATGGGACATTTAAATAATCGAGCCTTTGATAGATAGGCATATCATTGCACAAAATCTCGATTTCATCTGGTAACCCTCTGGAAACATCCATTTCAACCAGAACTTTTGCCACTCGCTTGTTGAAAATAATTTGAAAATCCTCTTCGACAACAATGAAACGATCGAGGGTATTTGCAAGCCCTTCTAGGAATTCTTTGCTCCAGAGAGGGAAGGGAAAAGCAGGAAGTAAAACCCATAGATGTTGTTTTACCACCCGTTCACGTAGGGGGTCAAAGTATACGTGCCATATGTTCAACAAAAGGGTGCCAATATCAATATTTTAGAGTGAGTTCATAATTTTGGACGCGTCCTTATCCTCCAAGAAGATGAAAAAAATCCAGTCGTTTGCAAGCAAGCTAATAGTCAGAACATATGTAAGTATAGGCTTCTAGTGATTCATCAGCCACTCAACCCAATCTTTTTTTACCCATGCTGCAGTACTCAAGTATTCCAACCAAATCCCTACTACATAGAGCACCAACCCTGTCCATATAGATATCGCGTCCCAGAAGATAGCGAATCTTTCCCTCCATCACTTTTATAGTCTTGCCATGACGTCGAGCTCGGGCCTTGGAGCAACCCTCCAGAGGACCAGATCCCAATACATTAGGTTCCCAATGGGCCATAAAAAACCAAAGTCCAAAAATTAAGGACTAACATCTATCAGACCTCTCACCCCATGGGAGACCAGCTTCAAAACAGTCTAACAGTAGGAAACAAAACAAAAAAAACGCAGATACAGGTTCAGTCAAAAATTAGTGAAAAGAATAGAAAATGGTACAGACCCAACTAATAGGAACCCCGACAAAGCATAAAACCAGAGAGAGAAAGGAGAAATCATCGGTCAAAACAGGGAGGCTGACGACCACCCCCACGAATCACTCCGCACAAAACACTTGAGAGCAGAGGAAAAAGAGTGAACCCCAAAGGCTCCTTTTGGACTTTCATCTCATGTTGACTAGCTCATCCCATAAATGTAAGTGGACAAATTTTTCTAACTGCCTAACCAACCTTTCAATTGGACTTCATCAAAAAATATTGGTTCCCTGAATTTTCAGCCACAACTTCCGAGCTTTCCACTTTTCCAAACCACTTTTTCGTGGCTTTGTTCACACTTCAACCATTTCCTAAAAACTAGTACCCAAAATATCCAAAAACTTCCTAGGGTCAAAAACATATGAGACAAATATAAATTGATTTCCTCTTCCTTACATGTGAACCCTTGTTCTTCCAATCAATTATTGGAATCATTGTTCTTTAGTTCGCCTCCACATAAACACCATCAATAAAAATATATATTATATTAGTTGATGGAGCTCAGTTAAGATTTGATTTACATGTACAAGTATTGGTTTTAGAAGATACTCCATAAATCGATTTGGTATTTGCATACTTCAGATATTCTTCACATGTTGATTTCATACTCTCCCATCCATTTGATTAATAAATATATACATCCTCTCCCAGTTAATTATGTTCCATATAGATTTGACTTATACACACACATATTAAATACAGGATATTGTGCACCCCTCCTATTTGATCATTGATTCTCTATATAGATCTCTATTTGAAAACAAAGTATTTAAACCACAGAGAATTGAGATCATTCTCATTTAATTCCACTCAAAACACTCTGTTATTTTTTCTTGTTCATAGATTACTTAGTTTTATAAATATGATCATAAGAATAAATTGTTGGAACATAGAAAATAATAGTACTTCTTTTATTGATTATTATTGTCCACTAGATCATTGTTTTAATATCTATCATTCTTTAGTATATAATCCATCAATCTATATGTTTTTAACTTCTTATGCATATTCATTCTCTTCCCTTCTATTTTTTATTTATTATAATTGTTATGCTCATTCAAGAGAACCTATGAGTCTAGATTAAGTTTACTTATAGCTTGGTTTGATTTCCTTTTTTGTGATTTCCTTTCATTTGGTTTTATGTTGCTTTGATTTCCCACAATTTGTCACACTACCAGAATCCATTGAAGGACTATAAATTAAAATTTATCTACTCATGATTAGTTACAAGAACATGCACGTATGAAAGATTGTGTTATTGAGCCTTTATAGAAGTTAGTTCTTCTTGTTTCCAAATACATGAATCCTTAGTGTTTATTTTTTATAGTTTGCATTACTTTGCTTTGATTTGGTTCTCCCATAGTTTATCCAAAAGCTACAGGAATTGGCCATTGAAGATCGAGATCTAACTCAAGATATATGATCTTGTGATCCAATGGTAAGCTACATCATGTAGTGTTTATTTTCATTTGATTTCATTTCAGCCTGTCAATTTATATTTTTCTTTCATTCATTGTATTTTGAAGTGTGTTCGATGGCACTAGTTTCTAGATTATGCCATATTAATCTTTAATCCTAGATTTCATGTGCTTGCGTCTCTAATTTTATGAACTCTCTGTCCTTAAGTTAATGTCAATTATTTAGCACAAAATTTAGCTCGGTTTTATCCAATCAAAATAGCACCCGACCCTTTCCCAAAGGATTTTAATATCGTTGAGTGGTATCTATTGGAAGGGTGAGCCTATCCTTCCAATCATATTTAGTATATTGGTCATCCAACATTTTGTCCTCCATATCTGCACTATCTTTGAAGAGGATCCCATGGAAGGGTTAACTAATCCTTCCTCCATCATATATTTCCATGAGAGATATTTTTCGACCATCCTCTAGGAATGTAATCCCATGTATTTAGAGAATTTATAAGTCTCAAACAATGCTTCCTAAACAATGGTGTCAACATATCAAGGTATTCATTGGAAGTGTCTATCAAAATTTTCTCAAATAATGATATTCCCCTCAATTGGTATATAGTGTATGGTTTGGATACTCCTTCCATTGTTATCCAATATATGGGTCTCTCTACACTTCCTCTTCCAGAATTATATTCTCTAACACTTACTCCATCAAATTGTTCTCATTGATTAATACAATACAGAAGGGTATGAAAACACTTCCTATATGATGGTGGAAAATACTTAATGATGGGAGGGTTAGCCAACACTTCTCAACTATTGGATTTTTTGTTGAGAGCAATATGGTGCAAGGGTTAGTCAATCCTTCCCTTGGTATCCAGTAGATGGATCACCCAAACCATCCTCCTTCATAATTGTATTCTCTTAGGAAGCGGATGTGTTATTGACAAAAATGGCACTTCTTCGTCTGTGACAACATTTACATGTTTTTTCGCATGCGACACTTCATGAAATCTATTATTAGTCGCCCAAATAACAACAGTGGATGGAAAGGCCATATCAGGATTTATGTAGCCCCGTTTTACCTCTTTTCTGAACTATTGAAAAGGTAGAAAATAAGGAACAACTTTTCAGAACAAACCAACTCCTAAAAACTCTTGCAAATACACTAAAATGCATTTTTTGACCCATATGTGAGTTTTGAGTGGGAAACCTGCATTTTCGCACTTTGCATACGTGATTTGTCAGTGTTTTACCCACGTATATCCCTTGAAGTGGTAAAAAAAATAAAATTCTTGAAATTTGGGTGGTTTGGGTGGTTTGGGAAGTGCCTCCTTAGTTGTAACTGACCTATCCTTGACCCTAACTCTTCATACTGCTATATAAGAGAGGGAGAGGAGACCATGAAAGGGACTTAGCCTTTCGTATTGTTATACTAGTTAAATTTGGACTCTCATCCCCCCACCTTTGGCATAGTTGTCATCTACCTTTGTTGCAGAGCTTGGAGGCTGAGAACATTGGAGGAGAGAAGTAGGAGATCCAGATCGAAGGTTTCACGAGGTTCCTTGCATGAGGAGAAGGTATGTCTTGTACTTCTTCGATTAATTAATAAAGATTTGATGTTCTTCCCTTTCAAAATCATTGCGTAATGGATGTTGAATCTCATTTTTTGATCACATTTTAATTAGAGTTTCATATTATCTTGATTATCATTGCTCTTTATGTTGTCAAATTGGTTTGAGGGAGGTTGAAGTTATTTTGCAGGTCTCTTGGTTGGAGAGCAAGAAGAGGGATGAAGGAGAAATATAGGATCATGGATAATTTTAAGAACACCCCCGAAATTTATATGTATAATAAATGGGTGAATCTCACTAATATATAGGAGAAATTGAAGGCTATTTTATCAATAATATAATATGTATATGTAATTTTTTGTCTAATATTTCATTCTATTATAGAATCTTGTAAAATTTTAGTGAACCTTTCACTAAATTATACGATATTGTAGAACCTTCGCGAATATTTCACTGAATTATAAAATATTGTAAAACAATTGGTGAATATTTAATTACATTATAAAACCCTGTAACGTCTTGGTGAATCTTTTGCTAGGAAGACTCGGATTTTGATTAGATTGCTAAGGTAGTGCAATAGAAAATCATATACCAAAGCTCAACTCTCTCAACTCCTAGACCCTCAAATGAACAAATGCATGAATGAGGAGAGGGGGTATGTATTTATACATTTGACAAGAAGTATTGCGTCACTCACAACTAGAGGTGTTGGTGAAACAAAACTACACTAGCTATATTCAAGGCAAGTGGGGACTCCACTTTTTATCTCTTCCCTTAATGGTCCAACGGACATGTGGGGACACAAATCTTGACATACCGATAAACTGACAGAATTGAACACTTTACACTGTGGAGTGATTATGACACCCAAAAACCATTCTTACAACATGCAGTATTATCGAGACCCACAACCTTAATATAGTGTATGAATTCCCAATTAGCTTATTTTCAAAATATCTCATTTTTAAGCTGCCCTTTAACAAAAAAAAATAACCCACTTATATGTTTATAGATACGAATGCCACTTTTTCCTTTCTTTTGTTGGCAATAAAAATATGAATTTTGTCATTTGATTTATAATTTTTAGAGTTAGTTAGAAACTTGTAATGGTTATTAGAAGTAACAATATACACTAATAATAATAGAAAGTTTAGTGGGAATTTATCCCCTACTACGTGCAAAAGCACCTACCCTATATCATCCAGATCATAGGGTAGAGTTCATGGTGCAAAGTATTTTTCAACCTCGACTTGTTCCTTTGTTTCTTTGTTCAGAGTTTATGGGTTTTATGAGTCTCTTTTTATGATTATGCCTATATGATGTATATGAAATATATATGCATGAGAATATGATGATGAATGATGCAATGTATTTCCTATATACGATGATTGATGTGCCACTCTAGAAAGTCATTATCCATTTGGTCTGCTACACTATTGAGACTTCTTGGAACATGCATGAATGAAATGGACTTGAACTATCTAACCAAGTGTCTAGTGCACAAGAACTTTTTAAAGAGGCAAGGATTGTGTACCTGGTAGCAGTTATTCAACTAAGATACAAGCGGTTAGGAGTTTAGGAAGACATCAATGCGACGAATACCCAAGTGAAGGGTGGCGGTCAGGATACCAGCGACACCATCGTATTCATCCTAGTTGTTGGTAGAAACACCAACACACATTTCGTCGGTATGGATTAGCTCATGTGATGGGGAATAAATGACCCACGCCGCTGAGTCGAGATTAGGATACCATCTCTTGCATCGTCAGAGAAACCAACATAGCAAGGTGAGGTAGGATCCATCTGGAGCAACCAAGCTGGAAACAAAATGTGAGACTCATGGTAACAACGATGTAAAACAAGAAATAAAAAATACGATACAAGGGTACTCCTGGTGAGCGAATTCAGGCATAGAATCTCTTGAGGTAGAGCCCATTGCAAGGATTCTTCAAGAGGCGACCGTTATATTCAACGAGGATATATTCCCCCTTGTCAAGACATTGATGGATGACAAAAGGGACATACCACATGGATTCAAACTTCCCTTTCCCATTATTATTTTGGGCTTGTTCATGGACAAAGACAAGGTCCCCCTCGCTAAAGGTGCATGGGTGGACGTGGGAGTCATAATGGGACTTCAACCGGGTATTTTCCTCTTAGATCATTTGGAGAGAAACACGACGATCCTCATTAGTTTGTTCAAGCATAAGTAGGCATTTTTCTAACAATGAAGTATCAATTAGAAGTTTGACGCCAAGGCGGAGTGACAAAATCTGACATTCGATGGGAAGAACTGATTCCACACCGTGGACTAAGTGAAATGGGGGGAAAATGCTGGCAGTTTTAGTCGATGTCGAATAGGCCCAGAGGGATGAAAAGAGAAAGTGGTGCCAGTTAGAATTATGTTTGTCCACCATTCGTTGGAGAATGGTTTTGAGGATCTTGTTGACAACCTCAACTTTTCCATTGACTTGAGGGTAATAAACAGAGGACTATTTTTGTTCAAATTTCAACATGGCAAAGAGATCCGTCCAAACAACGTCCTTGACGTGAGAACCATGGTTTGAGACTAGTTGTTGTGGGACACCGAAACGAGCGATAACATTGTTAAAAAGAAACAGGTTGCGGTACAAGCCTTACAATTGAAAGTAGGCATATCTTCAACCCATTTCGTAAAGTAATCAATGAACACAATGATGTATTTATGATTGTCGACCGAAGGAGGGTTCCAAGTCGTGAATTCAATCTCCAATTTGCAGAAGGGACCAACTATGATGACAAGATGTAGGAGCGTAGGAGGTGTCCTTGCCTTTGGGGAAAAGGTTTGACAATTGCGGTAGTGTTTAACTGCATGGATGCAATCGAAAAAGATGGAGGACTAGAAATAACCAACGTGGAGTATCTTTTGAGTGGTAGCAAACCAAATAGGTGGCCACAATAGGCTCCACTATGACAGTCATTCACGACTTGTTCGGCTTCATTGTGAGTGAGGCAATGACGCAGTATGGTGTCGAAACCACGGCGGTACAAGACATCACCAATAAGGAGATATCAAGTAGCTTGGTGCCAGATGGGATGACAATCTTCATGGCTTAAATGGAGCCCAAATGTTTGTATGTGGAAGTAGAGGAGAATGCCCCCATACCATGAGTATTTCGTCAAGATGATGAATAATAATTCATCAGGAAGATTGATTGTGATAGGGGGTGAGGTAGATGACGAAGGGAAGTTTGCCATCAAGGAATCTAACGCCAAATATTTAGTGCTTTTTCGTGTGGCGAATTCTAGGTCACACTCTTGTAGAACGACAATCTAGTTGGAAGCACGGACTTGGATAAGGCAGTGGCTCAAGAGATAATGCATGGGGTTGGAATCAGCCACAACTCGAGTTTGGATCATGAGAATGTAATGATGTAACTTGTGTATCGAGAAGATGAGGACGAGGGCCATATTCTCTTCATGTGAGTAATGTAAAGGTGTTCCAGAGAGTTTTTGACTTACGTAATAGATCACATGCTCTTGACGAGCATCATCTTCTTGGACCAATACTCCAGTGATAGAATTTTTAGATGTCAACACATAGAGGATAAACTCCTTGGTGCAGTCAAGGGGGACAACAATGGAGCATAATTCAGAGCTTGTTTCAATGCATCAAAAGCACCTTGTGCATGCTCATCGCATACAAAAGGAATGTTGGTACAGGGCAAGCGTAAGAATCCATGGACTTTCATCGTATAGTCTGAAATAATCCCGACAAAGGAAATTCTCCTTGCCTTGGAGGCTCTGCAATTAGCGGAGAGTACGTGAGGGGGGGAGATTCAGGATGGCTTGAAACTTTAGAGGATCCATGACAATCCCTTTCTGAGACACAATGAATCCTAGTAAGCGACCGAATAGGACACAAAAGTCACACTTGAGGGGGTTCAAGCAGACATTATATTTGAGATATTGTAGGAAGACTTGATGTAAGTCCTCCAAATGTTGAGAACGCTTCCGAGATCGAGTTGTGAGGTCATCTAAATAGACCAAGATAATGTGAATGAAGTCGTGGAATCAAAAGGTCATGGCCCACTAAAAAGTGGCTCGAGCATTTTTAAGGCCAAAACAGTATGACACGATACACAAACGTGCCTTAGGGGATAGTAAACGCAGTTTTGTATTGATCTTCTTTGTGGATCTGAAATTGGTTATAACCGAAAAACCCATCCATGAAGGAAAAGAATTCATGGTCGGTGCAAGCGTCAATGATATAGTCTATGAACGGAGCGGGGAAGTTGTCTTTTGGACACGCAAAATTCAAGTCACGGAAGTTAGTACATACGTGAATGGTACACTGTTTTTTGGTGATGGGAACAGGATTGGATACCCAAGTGGTATATGCGATATGGTATATGAACCATGCTTTCCATAGTTTCTCAATCTCAAGTTTGACGGCAGGGTCCTTTGAAGGGTGAATGCATCGTTTCTTTTGTCAAGCAGAGCCAACATCGGGCCATGTGTCGATGCAATGTTCAATGATAGAGGGATCAATCCCATGCATCTTAGTATAGGACCAAGTGAAGATATCACAAAATTTCTGAAAAAGTGTTTTGTATGAAGTGGCTTCTTCATAGGAGAAATACTCTTGGAGGGTAATATCCTCAACTATCCCGGGGGTGGTTGATATATCGAATTTAAAGGTTGGTGAAATGTTGGACATGTTACCTTCTTCAAAGGCGTCAGGTGTCAGAATCAAGGTTTTAAACCAGTCGACACTTCCATGGATGAAGTCTTTCACTTTGATAGAGAATTGGTCTGACGATGAAGAAGGATCATCGGGGATGAAAAATGAGTGATGGTGCAAATCATCCCAAGGATATTCAGGAGTCGAAAGAGATTCAAGGATCTCCTCATCATTGTGAAAGTAGTGCGTTGATAGATCAGATGGATATTTTATGGCCGAGGAGGTGGAAGGAATCTAGAGCTATAGATTGTGTAAATGGTGTTAGTGGTGTTCAAGGAAGAGGCTGAAGGGTGGATCTCCTCAAGGAAAGTGATTTGACTCACAGGATTGCTTGCCAAGGTCACTGAGGAGTGATCGGTACTCAAGAAATTTTGGGAAACAGTGTGAATAATGACCATATAGGCCACATGTTGCACATGGGTGGTTGGTTCATAGTGATTTGTTTTTAACTGTAGGTATGGTTGGTACATTGACAACTGGAGCGTCATCGGTCTCGACTACAGTGCGCATGTGGCTGAGAAGGATAGGAAAATCAGGTAAATTATGTGTCGCATGGACTTATACATCACATAAAGTGCATATAGGAGGAGGATGTGGTTATCTCGTTGGTTAGGGAATCTTTCCCCGAGTCTTCATGGAAGGAGGGGGGGCAGCAGTAGAGACAGAAGAATTAATTTGTGTACCATGAGGTGGGTGCGACATCATCTCAATAGGTTGGATGGAAGTCAACATGATATGGGAGTCAGGGGAGGGGTAGGTGGATCTAGGTACCACACAAGAATACCCAAAGTGAATCCAGGTAGGTTGAGAGTAGCCATGATGGGATTACTCACGATTCTAGAAGGTGGAAATCGTGTGAACAGGGAATGAACTGAAATAATTCTTCAAGGTTTGCGATTGAGGTTGTGACTGAGGTTGCAAGGAGGTCGGAATGTTACCCGATGTGATAGTGCACAAATCCGATATATCAGTCATTGAAGGAGGATGTGGTAAGGACAAAAATGTGTCTATTAAATGAGGGTTTGCAAATAAGCCTGGGCCAATAGCAGACAGGGATGGTATGGACATGTTGTCGATGATATTATCGATAGTAGGAAGGGTGTGTTCCGGTGTGGTTGGTCCCTTTGGATCATAATATGTCAGTTGGCAGATGGTCATGATCTTCCCATCATGGAGAAACATCAAGAGTCGAAATACGGTAGAGGAAATGACTAGCATTGCATATATATAACTACGTCCTAGGAGGAGGTTGTAATCAAGTTGAGCATTGACAACCATAATTTCAATCAACATTGTTTTTCTTGCTAACTCAATAAGGAAATTTGTGAGGATGCTCTAGGGTTGACCAGCACAACCATCATAGGCGCGAAGAGTGGTGGAAGAAGGTTGAAGGGTTGGGGATTCAAGTTTCTGCCAAACAAAGGTTGACATAACATAGGTGGATGTCGCCTCATCAATGATGCATCGATGAATGACCAAATTCTGAATCCTGACCAAAACTTGGAAGGAAACAGATGATGGAATCTGGGGTTCTCCTTGATCTAGATCAAAAGTGATCAACCTGGAGTCAGAGGGATCCTCACCACCTAACGCGGATAACAATGCTTTGCATTATGAAGGCCAAGTTTTGAGAACTTCCAGATTAGACATGACCAAGGGAGACTGGTCCAATTCATCAACAATATTGCAGTTGAGCACGGCTCTGGAAGTGGAGTTGTTCACAATGCGACACAAAGGGAACTGCGGGACTTTGGAAGTCTTGTCTATGGGGGGTCTTGGAAAATGCAAAGACATATCGGGAGCGATGGACGTAGATGCCGCAAAGGGGTAAATAGTTTTTTTTGTGGATCCATACTAGTTTCGTCAGGTCTGGAAGTTGACATCAGACAATAACGTCATAATTTGATGAACAGCAGGATCAATGGGTTGACACACACGAGTGGATGTAGGGGTTTATGGTACCAAGGGATGGGTTACAACCATTTCTTTAAAGGCGTCAGGTGTCGAAATCAGGTTTTTAAACCTGTCAACACTTCCATGGATGAAGTCTTTCACTTCAATAGATAATTGGTTCGACGATGAAGAAGGATCATCAAGGATGAAAAAGGAGTGATGGTGCAAATCATCCCAAGGATATTCAGGAATTGAAAGAGATTCAAGGATCTCCTCCTGATTGTGAAAGTAGTGAGTGGATAGATCGGATGGATATTCTATGATCGAGGAGGTGGAAGGACTACTGGAGCTATAGATTGTGTAAATGGTGTTAGTGGTGTCTGACAAAGAGGTCAGAGGGTGGATCTCCTCAAGGAAGATGATTTCAAACTCACAGGATTGCTTGTGAAGGTCACTAAGGAGTAAGCAGTACTCGAGAAAGTTTGCGAAACTGTGTGAATAATGACCATTTATGCCACAAACTACACATGGGTGGTTGGTTTGTAGCGATTTTTTTAACTGCGGTTATGGTTGGTATGTTGACAACTGGAGTGTAATAAGTCTCAATTATAGTGCGCATGTGGGTGCAAAGGATAGGAAAATCAGGGCAATTTTGTGTCGCATGGCCTTGGACATCACATAAAGCACATGTAGGAGGAGGACATGGTTCTGTTTTTGGTTTGAGTGTCTTGCACCCAATCTTCATGGAAGGAAGGGGGAAACATTAGAGACATAAGCAATCAGTTGTGTACTAGGAGGTGGGTGTGACATCATCTCAATAGCTTGGACAGGAGTCAACACAATCTGGGGATTCAGGGGAGGCATAGGTGGATCCAGGTACCACATAGGAATGCCCAAAATGAATCTAGGTAGGTTGAGAGTAGCCATGATGGGCTTACTCACGATGTTGAAAGGTGGAAATAGGAAAGGAATCATGTGTACGGGGAATGAACCCCAATAATTCCCCAAGGTTTGCAGTTGAGGTTGCGAGGAGGTCAGAACATTATCGGATGTGATAGTGCACAAATCCGATATATTTGTCGACGAAGGAGGAGGTGGTAAGGAAAAAAAGGTGTCTGTCAAAGCAGGGTTGGAAAATAATCTTAGGTGAATGGTAGACAGAGATGGTATGGACATGCTGTCGATGGTAGTGTTGATATTAGGAAGGACTTGTTCTGGTGTGATCAGTCCCTTTGGATCATAATACGTTAGCTGGTCGATGGTCCCGATCTTCCCATCATGGGGGAACATCAAGAGTCAAAAAACGGTCGAGGAAACAGCTCACATTGCATACATAAAACTATGTCCTGGGAGGAGGTTGTAATTGAGTTGTGCGTTGACAACCTCAATGTCAATCAACACTATTTTTCCTGCTAACTCAATAGGGACATTCATGAGGATGCCCTGAGGTTGAGAAGCATGGCCATCATATGCGTGAAAAGTGGTGGAAGAAGGTTGAAGTGTTGGGGATCCAAGTTTATGCCAAAAAAAGGTTGACATAACACAGGTGGATTCCCCCTCATCAATGATGCATCGATGAATGACTAAGTTCCAAATCATGAATGGAACTTGGAAGGAAACAGATGATGGAATACAGGGTTCTCCTTGATCCAGGTCGAAAGTGATCAACTTGGGGTCAAAGGGATTGACGACACCTAACGCAGATAACAACGCTTTGCGTTATGAAGGACGAGTTTTGAGAACTTCCAGAGCTTTCAAGTGCCGAAATCAAGTTTTTAAACCAGTCGACACTTCCATGGATGGAGCCTTTCACTTCGACAAAGAATTGATTCGACAATGAAGAAGGATCATCGGGGATGAAAAAGGAGTGATGGTGCAAATCATCCCAAGGATATTTAGGAGTCGAAAGAGCTTCAAGGATCTCCCCGTCACTATGAAAGTAGCACATGGATATATCGAATGGATATTCTACGACCGAGGAGGTGGAAGGACTACTGTAGCTAGAGATCGTTTAAATGATGATAGTGGTGTCCGAAGAAGAGGACGGAGGGTGGATCTCCTCAAGGACAATAAATTGAGACTCGTGGGACTTCTTGTGAAGGTCATTAAGGAGTGACTGGTACTTGGGAAAGTTTGGGAAATGGTGTGAATAATGACCATATATGCCACAAACTGCACATGGGTGGTTGGTTTGTAGCGATTTGTTTTTAACTACAGGTATGGTTGGTACATTGAAAATTGGAGCATCATCGGTCTTGACTACAGTGCGCATGTGGGTGCGAAGGATAGGAAAATCGAGAAAATTATTTGTCGCATGTACTTGGACATCGCATAAAGAACATGTAGGAGGAGGATGTGGTTCTCCCATTGGTTTGGGTTTCTTCCCCACTAGTCTTCATGGAAGTAGGGGGGTAGCAGTAGAGACATAAGTAGTCATTTATGTACCATGAGGTGGGTTCCACATCGTCTCAATAGGTTGGACGGGAGTCAACACGATATAGGGAGTCAAGGGAGGGGTAGGTGGATCCAAGTATCACACAGGAATACCCAAAGTGAATCCAGGCAAGTTGAGAGTAGCCATGACGGGATTACTCATGATGTCGGGAGGTGGAAAGAGGAAAGGAATCAGGTGTACAGGGAATGATCCTCAATAATTCCCCAAGGTTTGCAGTTGAGGTTGCGACTGAGGTTACTAGGAGGTCGAAATGTTACCGGATGTGATAGTGCACAAATCCGATATATCATTCAACAAATAAGGAGGTGGTAAGGACAAAAAGGTGTCTGTCAAAAGAAGGTTGGAAAAAAATCCTAGGTCAATGGCATACAGATATCATATGGACACCATGTCGATGGTAGTGTCGATAGTAGGAAGGATGTGTTCCAGTGTGGTCGGTCCCTTCGGATCATAATACGCCATTTGGTTGATGATCATGATATTCCCATCATGGGGGAAATCAAGAGTCAAAAGATGGTCGAGGCAACGAATCACATTGCATACATATAACTACGTCCTAGGAGGAGGTTGTAATCGAGTTGGGGGTTGACAACCTCAATGTAAATCAACATTGTTTTTCCTGCTAACTCAAAAGCAACATTCATGAGGGCTCCCTAGGGTTGAGCAATATGATCATCTTAGGTGCGTAGAGCAATGGAAGAAGGTTGAAGGGTTGGGGATCCAAGTTTCTTCCAAACAAAGGTTGACATAACACAGGTGGATGCCCCCTCATCAATGATGCATCGATGAATGAAAAAATTATGAATCATGACCAGAAATTGTAAGGCAACGTATGATGGCATCCGAGGTTCTCCTTGATCCAGGTTGAAAGTGATCAACCTGGAGTTGAAGGGATCGATGACACCTAACACGGATACCAACACTTTGTGTTGCGAAGGACAAGTTTTGAGAACTTCTAGAGCAGACATGGCCGACGGATACTGGGCCAAGTCATCAAAAATACTGTAGTTGAGTGCGGCTCTGGTAGTGGAGTTGTTCGCAACACATTGCAAAGGGAACCATGGTACTTTGGCAGTCCCATCTATGGGAGGTCTCAGAAAATGCAAAGACATATCGGGAGCAATGGAGGTAGATGTTACAAAGAGGTTAACAGTTTCCATGGTGGATCCATATTGGTTTTGTCGGGTCTATAAATTGACATCATACGATAACGTCATAAGATGATGGACACCAGGATCAATGGATTGACCCGCATGAGTGGGTGTGGGGGTTTGTGGTACCAAGGGGTTGATTACAACCATGCCCTTAAGGAGGAGGAGGAGTCGGGGCTGGAGCAGGAGAAGTTTGCACAATTGTTGAGTAATAGGAAGGAGCAGCTAGAGGGGATGCAAATCCTATCGTTTTGCCATTAGACCTAGGTGCCAGGAAATTCAATCCGTGAATGTGAGGAACTGGTGCAGGAGACACATAGGAAGGTGTGTCTCCAGACTAATTCATTATGCTTGAAAAATCAGGGGCATAACTTGGTTGGGTAATAGTAGGGGTGTTACCGAAGTGAGTCGACATTGAAGGAGAGGTCGTGTAAAGGTGATGATGCTGAGTAATAGAGCCAATGACTCCATTAGCAACATGGGATGCCCCTAGCGTATCTCGATGTGAGGATTTAGCACATGGAGCATCAGGTATAATGGTATATAGTTAACCTGATTGGGCGCAGAGGAGATCAAACTATTGTGCCTTGAGGATGGCTTCCTCCTCGATTTATGGGTTTTCATATGCAATGTCCTTGGCAATGGGGAGTAGTAAGGTCTTAAGAAACCAATCTATGAAAATCCTATCATCTAACTAGATCTTACACAAGCTAGGATGACGACGCCACTCATGGATGATGATCTGTGATATGAGTAGTTGTGTTTTGTCTACAAAATAATAGAATTTCCACACCCTCATCATAACGAACAGGTAACTGGAAGTACTGGAGAAACATAGAGGCTAATGAGGAAAAGTACGAGTAGGTGGCATGAGTTTGTTCTATATACCATTTGGATGCAACACTTGTGAGTGTGCACTAGAATAACCGCAATCAAACAGAATCATCCACTATGCTATTAGATGAACACCATAAGTGGACTAACATAATATGGTTTTGAGGTTCTTCTCTCGCCTTTCCTTCAAACTTAGGGATGTCTGAAGGGAGTTTGGTGGGCATGGGAGGCTATAATGGGTTGTGATGAATGGGGTCATTTGTCAATCCTTCCAAATCAGGTAGGTTGAGACTAGCCATGAATGGTAGACTAGAACCGAGATTGGATCAAGAAGAGCCAACATTGGTGCCAGTGCCAAATAGAATGTAGTTCCCATGGGTAAATGAGGGTGGGTAAGGCTGATTTCCGATAATAGGAGTAGTCACTGGGATGGTAGGAATAGCTGGAATGGAAGTGGAAGGGCCACTACCACCATGCATGAATGACGGTATTGTAGGAACCATGGTGGCTGGAGTGGGGCCACCACTAGTGGGTAGCAGACCAGCAATAGTGTATGTGGTCACAAAGGGCCCACTAGGACTAGGACCTGTTGTTCCAGCAGAAGGGATACCCAGAATGATGGGTTGAACGGACACAAGCCCACTATCAACCGTCCCCATTGAAAGGGGTTAGGAGGTGCACCAGCCATGGGGGTAGATGGGGCGGTGTACAAAGTAGGTTTGGATTGATAGGAATATGAATCATAATTAGAGGCGATATATGGATCTAAAGGTGGCGAATGATGTCGAATATGGATCTGGCAGTGACGGTTCAAGGAACCAAACTAATGGGTATGCCCCCTAAGACTATGCGAGTAGCGTGGTGGAGAAATGATGATGTGGTGGTGTGTTGTGTAATGAATGTAAGCATAAGAGTGTCAAAAGAAAGCTTAAAAACCCAACTACAGCCAAGTGTGCAAAAGCAGAGCGTACAAATGGTGGCTCACAGGACAAAAAGCAAGCTCTATAACCGAACTGCAACAACATGTTACAACAGGCGAGTCTACAACAAAGTGTTCAGAAAGCCAACAAGCAACACTACCTAGAAATAAAATGATGCACTAACCTATGGGGTATGAATGTAATAAAACTCCTAGATAATAGATGGAATCCCCTCACAAATTGTATCCTCTGCGGGGTGATGAAATCCTAGTCGAACAATATGAAATAGAAGAACAATAGGCTAAGAGAATCCCACTACCGACAGGGACCTCGAGTACAAGATCCCTAGATAGAATGGAAACTAGTCTACCTTGTTCATGACACATCCAAAGTGGTTTACTGGCACTTCAGCCCTTTGGCCCTCAACGCCCAGTATACTCCGGCATGCACGAGGAGGACTATGAAGGGTTAGCTTTCGGTATAGAATTGAGTGTGCTATTCCACCCTAACTTCTGAAACCCCTTCATTGTGGATTACTCCCGCAGAGTGGGGGGGGCTATGACATATTGGTTGTGACCATGTCAACAAGTACAAGAGGATTTTGGTTCCCTAATGGAAAAAATATATGTCTCAAATGTGAGTGACAAAGGGGTGTTATTTGGATGCCTATCCCCAGTGTCCTAACTTAGCTACAAGATTGTTTTGGTCCTCAATTGAGATTACAATCTAGGTTGAGTTAAGTTAATTTCTAGGTTAGCTTATGGTCATGAACCCAGCTTTTTGCTTTAGGGTGTGAGATGTGTGCACAAGTGATGTGTATAAGCCCCAACGATCTCACAAATGAAACATAAAATGAAGATAAATAACAGTAAATGATAGTAAATATCATGCAAAATAACTAATTCTTCCAGAAAATAAAATGTACACAAGTAAATGGGCACATAAGGAACTGATCAGGTTGTAGGAAACACACATGGGGTCTCAACTACAAATATCGACTAAAGGGGCTCACATACAAGGAAAATAGGACCACAAAACAAACCAGGGGGTTGTAATGGATCATATTTAGAGAAAAATGGGTCGGGAAGGGGTAGAACATAGACAAGGGGTCTGGAACAAGGAACTCAAACACCAAAAAGGATCAAAAAACTATAGGCCACGCCTGTCGACTGAACAGGTGCAATCAAGGTCACACATAACTGTGAAACAGTCGTGATCGAGATATAAAAATAGTGGGAAGGCTTAGGTCACATAAAACAAGGGTTTATGCACAATAGGTCGCAAAAAAATTGGTCACATTAGAGACCGGTGTCGCTCCAAGAGCCGAGACAAGTGCAATCTGGAGTTTTGGTCTAGGTCGCACTTATCGGAGTGGAAGGCATGAACTAGGTCTCATCAGGAAAAAAGGCACATCCTAGTCACAAATTTATGTCGAATAAGTGTGATTTGGTCGGAATTAAGGATTTTTTCAAAAAAGGCTGGTGAATTGGGCCGAGGGGGAAAGAATTAAGGCAATACTGGTTCAGATCTTCCCATGAGGGGGTCATATATGTGATGGTTGAAGGTATCCAAGTATAATAAACTAGTAAAAACACCTGCAAAAAAAAAAGATCTGAAAGAATCGACCGAGTGGAGTTGTCAAAACTGTAGTGGGAATTTCTCCCCTACTACGTGCAAAAGCACCTACCCTAGTTCATTTGGATCATAGTGTAGAGTTCATGGTGTGAATTATATTTCAACCTTGACTTTCAATAACATAAATATTTTTATAATTTTTATATTTTTTATCTAACTAACCAAAAGCAACAACAACATGCATACCTTTCTTTGAAGTGGGCCACTGCAGTCGTCTAAGGAAATGGTCCACTGGCTCCATGTTCTGGTTATCCAATACTCTCCACTAATGGTTGTCAAATAGGGGGAATGGATCCAAGTGGGTATGGATCAATCTCAACATAGACTGTGGGAATAATATGGAAAAATGTGGGAATAATGGTGAAAGGTGACAAGATGACGAAAAGTTAAAAAGTGTTTTTGGGGAGAGCTTCACAATGTATTTATAGGATGATCCAAGGTTTTTTTACCCATGGTATTTGTATATTGTTTTTAACCCATTCTCATTTTTAGGGTTTTTTGGTCCTTTTTGGAGAGAGTGGGGATAAATCACAATAAATACTCAACTTCCTTGTATTTATGGGGGAAGGAATAATAATGTTTTGGACCATATTTGGTGTAATTTTAGTCGTGAAGATAAAAATGGAGGAAACATGGTGGGAATATGATGTATAATTATGGTTTGGACCATAGATATCTAGGTGAACAATTTTTAGCATTAACAGAAAGAACATTAATGCATCATCACACATATCATTAGAAATACTATATTAAAGACTACTTTTTCTCAGATAAACTAAGGAGGTGTTTGTATCCATGTCCTTGAAATTTTAAAAGCATGCAAAATGTGGTAAAATTGTCTTAGCACCCTCATTGAATGCAAAAGACTAGATATCAAATATCATAATGTCTACATCTCAGTTCAAACATGCCCTGTACATATTATATACAAACATGATGGAAATGAAGTATCGTGTTCCAATTAAATCATATATTTATAATACATAATTAGATCCATTTCTGGAATATTGTAGCAATTACACATCAAAACTAATCATTAAAAACAATTTACTTCTGCATGACCCTTACAAGAAACAAAATATCGCAAAATAAGTACCGAACCCAACAAATTTAGGTCACAGATAAAATTATTCGAACTTGCCAATATGAATAAAAATACATACTAGTCAGGAAATTCTCAACAGAAATAAGAGAATCTACCAGTACTCTTTGTACATCTCTACAAGAACACAACCAAAATAATGACCATTCCATTGTAGCTCTATCATTATAATTAGTGTGCATTCATTTATATTACAAACATCCCAAACATTAACAATAACATACATAAAATATGAACATATACACTCTCATTAATGCCTTAGATACAATAATAATTGCAATGCAATATCCTGATAAAAGAACATTTTAAACAATCAGGTCAAATTTAGTTTGAATATATAAAAACCATGTGGCATCTCTCCATCAAGAGTAGCATCCACTAACAACATATAAATGTTAGTCGATAGTTTAAACATGACAAGGCATAAAATAAATCGTATCTTTTGATATCTATAAAACTTTCATGGAACCAATACTCCTAGGATAGAATAAAACCCTAATAACATCAACTGATCTTTAAGAATCAAGAGTTCCCTAGAATTCAACATGCCTCAAAAATCATTCATGATAGAAAGTATGATAAAAGGTAAATATACAATATAATAATATATTGTAACTGTGGATAAAACACATTAAAAACATGATAAAATCATACCATGTTAATTATTGGATGAAAAGAGTGATACAAGTTTGTATTCTATGATAAATTGCATGGGTGGCATGCCCCTTAAAAGCCTGATATTTCGGCGATGGAGATGTTATGCGAAGATTAAAATGTCAAGAAAAATAAGAATGAAAAGTGGAATCGAATTAACCATAACCTTCACCCTGCAAGTGCAATCTGATGTGGGTGAATCGTGAACCAGTGCAACCTTTATATAGAACAAAATAACCCCTGATTTTCCCTCCAATACTAGAAATCAAGGGCTCAAATAAGGTATCACATGAAATTGACTAAAAATACAGTTGAATGCAACCATATGCCTAAATTACAAGGAAAATGGAGGGCACAATAACCATGGGGAGCCTCCATTATTCAAAATTGGGGGAAAGGAGTGATTTCACTAGATTTCTATAGAAATTAGGGGCAGAAGATAGATTGGAGGGAGAAATTTCTAGGGAAAAATAGTTTTTTTTCGTTTTCCTCATTAATATACAAGAGGCAATTCATTTTGAATTTTTTCTTTTAATAAATATTGGGTGAATATATTTTAGCTTAAAAACCCCTTTCCATATAAGAAAATAGCCCACTAAATTTTAACCCCCTTAATATAGCCCATGGGCTATATATAGCCCATAAAATTATCCATGGCTAGGATCAACCTTCAATGCATAAGGTATGAACCCTCCTAACCCTTGAAATCTTGTTTAATTTATACTTGCAGAGCATTATATATCAGTCTATATACCCCTAGTATGTTGTTGGCCTCAACCACAGCCATAGGATCATTTCCTTAACAATTTCCATAGGATCATTTCCAGAATTCATATGCCAAAAATTTTTGTATATAAGCTCATAAACATAATTATATCAAAAAGAGAAGAGTCAAGGAATTCTTCCTATCCAATTCTTCATCATAGAATGGAATTCCTTTTCCGTGTCATAGTTGATCTAATTTCATTGTCTCTTTTCCAAACACAACAAGTCATTAGCTATGATTTTCTCACCAAGCAACAATTCGATACATATGCACATGTATATCATTCATAATTGCTACTTTGCAATCATGCAATTCTTATTTTATAACCAAAAATAGTTTAAGGTGAGAAATTTCTCTCTTTATCAATCTTGTCTCATGGAGATTATTCTCCAATTTATGTTGCAACCATCTTGTCATCTTTATGTATCGTTCCTTGGTCAATACAATAGCGTTCATTGCATTTTGTTCAAATGCCTTGATGCTAAATTGCTTTGAGGAATTATGGCCAAGTGTAACTTAACCTTTCTTGGCCTTCCTAACATTTAACAACGCTGCAATTTATTCCATTCCAACTCTATATGGAGTCTTTTCAAGATCCATTATACATTATCATGCCTCATTCAATTATGAGACCTAGTTTCCTTTCACATGGAAATTGTTTTCACAATTTTGAACCATACAACTGGTTTACACACAGGGATTCCTGATTCCCTTATTGGAATCCTTTGCATGGCCACTCTATCACTGTAATCAACCACATGAGAGGTCCACATACTAGAATGTATTTCTCCATTAGTGACATCTTATAGGTAAATGGAATTTACTTACCCATTTTCATTACTCACTCATATGTTGTTGGTTCATATTTGGTAATAACTTGCAACTTATCTTAGCATGCATGCACACTTTCCCACAAAGATGATTCACCCTTCACCTTTACAGTTTGTATGTCCTTTACCTGCTGGCATATGCCATACCTTGCTCAAAATTCTCATATGGAATACAATATCCATACCCAATAATCAAGAGCTCCCATGTCTCTTCCTCACAATTCAAATTGCACATATCAATTAAAATATTACCATGGATGCATTCTTATTAAAGGAACCAATGTCCGTTATTGGTCTCTTTTACTCATTCATGATTAGACATGGTTGCCACTTCTCAATAATGAATATAACAACCAAATAATCTCAATAAGGGATTCCAAAACCCCTCTATTGTTGCCGATTATGAACTCATAGAATACATTGCATATTTTATTGTGAGGAACCACAATTTCCTCTTAATTCCCATTCTTCCATCAGTCTTGTTTATCAAATACCATATGCAAGAGTGAAATATTACCCACTCAACATGTTTTCCCACATGTTAACAAGAATTACCATGATATTGTCACATGAACATCGTTGACCAGTAACAAAATAGTCTTGTTATCAAGTGTTCATACTTGGTTTAGTTCTTCACATTGCTTACTAACAAACAATTTTACCATGCTTTCCTTCCCAATTGGGCCTCCACTTTATTATGAGAGCACCATTACCATGATATGAGTATCATAATTTTTATTGACTATGAATCACTTTCATCTTTGGTACACTCTTAATAACAATATACAAAAATTTCCCAAAGTTTTGGGTTACTTTGGTAGCCATTCACATTGAAATTTATTACTCAACCAAGTATAGAGGCCCTTTTTTGCTTGCTTTATGAAACAAATAGAAACTTGTTCCAAAAATTAAAAAATTCTATTTTATCGTCCTCTATATAACCTTCCCTATGAATATAAGTATTCTCATTTTTAATTCTTGAGCCAAAATTTACAGCCTATCAAAATTGCCAAAATCGCCCAAATTTTTTGCACTTTTCCTATAGGAGCATTTAACTTTATAAGAAAACTTCAAACACCTTTAGAATACAATTTACGAAGAACTAGAAAAACTTATTTATTTGCTTAGATAATAGATGAGACCAAAATTACTCAACAATTCTTGATTCTTTGAACTAATGCCCCAATCGCCTTTTATAAGATTCCATAATTTACTGGTTTTAACATGGTTTCATCTTCTCCAGAATTGGAAATTATTTCATTTATGCAACATCCACCACCATTCCATCATCTTCCAAGTTTTATGTTTCTCCAATGGTTGTGGTTGAACCCCAAACCAACTTTCTTGTTTTTTTTAAAGATTGGGGGTCAAGGGGGCTTGCCCCCTTGAGGACATGTCATCCCCCTCCGTCTAGCAAGGCATAATGCCACTCAACTTCAAAAGGGAACGTGTCGATTGTTTATCCTTTACCATTACTGGTAATGCACCCTCGCTAAAGTGGTTTTAAAACTTTGCTCGACGATGTGTTGTCAATTGAAAATTGACACCCGCGCTGGGCGATTTTTGGCATAACATGCCCTCGTCCTATTTTATCTAACATCCACGTTATCGACACGTTATGAGGAAATACCTTTGATCTTACATTTTATCCAATGGTTAGATCTATGTCAAGCGCTATTATCACCCACACATGTTGCTAATGTGTTATCGGCTGCAACCGTTGATCTTCGATAAGATTTGATGGTCATATCTATGCTTGCCTCCATAGTACTCTACCATATGCAGTTCACTTGTGTGTGGGTCCAGTGTGGTTGATACACATCATTCCTTCTTCCCATGTGTCTCCTCCACATCACCCATCCATATGGCATGGGTGGCCCACCTATAATTTATCCAAAAATTTTAAAATTTCACATTTGTATAAAATTTAAAGTTGGTAATAAGGGGATTATTACCAATTAACCCATACCATTATATGTCATTTAATAGATCCTAACTTTCATATAACCATTCCACTGCAACTCTGCAAATTTCAAATATTTTCCTCAACCAGTTTACCTCTCCCACCGATAAACCACAAATCTGACCTGCGGCTTGCCTAGAATACCATCCAATGATTAATCCATGGGTTCCTCATAAGATTCATTCATCAACAACTTGGATTTTTCTTGTAACTATGCATTTCCAGCCCATATAGCTCTGGTGTTGCAACCAGAAGCTCTGATACCACTATATCACACCCCCATCCCTCAATCTGATTGACAAGAGGGGACATGAACTAATTTGAGCTCTCATAATTTTGCCCAATAACTGTAAATATGAATTCTTAACATATAAATGGTGTGTGCATACAAGTAAATAAAAATACAAAAAATAAATAAAGATCTACAAATATATAGCATGCATATGCAAGCTTAAGCATTACAAGCATTAATTAAAACATTGGATATTCAAACACAAAAGAGAATGCTTATCTTTAACAAAAGAGATCCAAGTAATTGGCTAATTTAAAGCACATGGAATATTTTTGGATGTGTTATAAGGTCGACACTTGTCAGCGTAGGATTTAGTTTCCCCATAGGCCCCTCTTCCTCTTCCCCTATGGTGGAATCTTATCTCATATAGTACTCTTTACACAACCATCTTGGACAATTTTATTATTTTCCAACATAATATTTGCATACATTTCGAATTGGCATGATAATCCATCATGTTACCAACTAAGTTACACTAAATTGGATTTCTAAACGAGCCACCAAAGATTAACAATAACTTGTTCAAATTTCAAGTTCAGAAGTCCTTGCAGGCCTTCCTAAGCTCTTTTTTCTATTTTTTTTAACATGTTCATACCCCATGGGGAATTGTAATAAAATGAGTTAGCATGATGACTTTATGTAAAAGGTTTGGTTTCCTAGGAATTATTTATTAATGCATTATTCCAGGGTGTTTTTTCCTTGTTAATTATTTATTGTTTTTAAACGATAAATAATTTTCGAGTTTTTCACCCAAACCTCCAAAGCTGGAATAATTGATTTATTAATTAAGCCTTATGAGGTTATTAAAACCTATGTGTGGATGTATATTACCATGCTAATCATTATTTTGAGTCATTATGAACATGTCCTAAGTCCCCGATAGGTTTTTTTTAAGGGGGGTATTTTCCATGGGGGTGCTCATTTTCTAACTCAGAGCACCCACTTAACCCTTAGACCCACTTTCCTAAGTTTTTGAGAAATTATTTAACCCCAAAATTAATAATTACTCGAAAAACCCAAAAAACTAAAAAAAAATTAAATATTAAAAAATTCGGCAATTAAAAAAATAAACGATAATTGCCAAAAATGAACATTGTGACTTGGAAAATCATTTTGGCAAGTACCTGGGATAGTCGGGGCACAAGTTGCATGTTGACATTTGAGTGAGATTTATGATTTTTTTATTTTTCCTCCTCAAGAGGGGCGCAACTCTCCAGGTGGGGACGCAAGCTAATTGGAAAAGCATTCATGCTTTGGGAAAAAAACTTATTTTTGGGAAAGTGATTCCTCAGGGAAGTGATGTTGCCACTTCCAAATTCTCATACCAACCCTCAACCACTCATTTCCGCCTCTATCCAAGCTAGTGCATCCTTGAGAGATGTGCCTCCCCTTTGCTTGCCAGTTTTCCTATATAAGCAGGCATCCTCTCTTCATTCCACATGGATGATTTGGGCATTGAACCTCTACTCCTGCAATGTGTAATATTGATGATTGATTTAATAAAAGGATTTGGAGGCTGATGCAAGTGTGGTCTATGGTGTTTGGATGTGTGTTCATTGGCAATATTGAGGTAATCTGTAGATTTTCACAAGCTTGTATGTGTTCAGGATTTATGGGATTTGAAGGGAATTGTTTTCTGATAAGATAGGAAGTAATACTCTTGTGATTATTTATTATTGTTATCTATAGTCAAATGCTTATTAGTTTATGATTATTCTTGTTTGAATTCTTATTTTTATTGAGCATTCATTATTGGATAACACTGGCATTTAATCCCCAATTGCAAGTTTTGTAGATCTTTTTACAAGTTGCTTAAGCTTGAGTTTTGGATGAGCGTGTTAGCTCTACTTCTACTCTAGTAACAATTAAAGAAAGGACTCCATCCCACTCGGAACACTTTGTGTATACTTTCTCGCTTTTCTTTCTCTGTCATTCAAGCTTGGTGATACCCTTCCGTCACAAAACTTTAAACTTTCTTTTGTGGTTATTTTTTATAGTGCATAGTTAAATCTCTTTTATATTAAAGAATATTTTATAACTATGATTTATGTATGAACTTAAAAGGTTCAGATCTGATTGTTAAAGTAGCATTTTTGCATGATCTAACCATCAACAAGTACTAGATTAATATCTAAATTTTTTCGATTTTTAAACTACTTGAACTTTTGATCAAAAATTGTATGATTTAATATGATTAGCTAGCACATTTGATCAAACATTGTTCATTGTTTTGCAGCAGAAGTTGACTGAACAAAGAGGTACTCTGGTGAAATTTTGAAGATCTAAGTCAAACAGGAGATCCTTCTTCTTTCATTTCTCTCATTGGCCTTTTTTCTAAGGCCCTTCATTGTAAACTTGTGTTTCCTATTCTACAAAGGAGCACAAGTAGTTCTTATTTCTGAATCATTGTAAAAAAGAGAAGCAAGTGGGAATCCAAGTGCTCACACCCCATCACCCTAGGGGGGATTCGTACTGTTTTCACTTTTTTCATCTTTTTTTTTGTTAATTCTTTCAAGTTTCTTAAAGTAAAATTAACTAATTTGGTTGTGTTCTCGTTAACGAGAGTTTTCGGTTGTGTTCTTAAACAACTTAAAATTTACAATACTCCATTCCCCATATGCTCTTGTGACCAGTGCAGGCATTTGGCTGGATCGGTGGGACAATCGGAAAGGGATTGAAGTGACTAGTAATTAGTGGAACGCTTCAATTAATCCCTACAAGTGAGAATCTGACGCTTCATTCGATTTTATGAGTTTGTGGGGAAATTCTGCAAGTGAAGCGGTAACCACTAGAAAGTGATCATGGGGCGTCGTTAGGCTACACCCTAGTTTTGTGTAGTGTTGAACACAACCCCACGACTCCATCTAGCCCACATGTCACTATGAGAGCCACTCCTTGGTAAATCAGGGCATATTCCTCATACCTTCTGGTATATTTGGAATACCATTTCCCCATAATAATAAAGATCATTACCACATTCTTAATAAAATTTACCAACAATTGACCCACTCCCTAATCACTCATTTAATAATTCTAAAACTGACCAACCAAGACAACTGCAATACTTCTCGAGACTTCACTAGCAATCCCTTTACTCAAGCACTCCATTAGGACCGGTCGATCTAGCAATCTTATTTATTTTTATGCTTAAGTTAATCAATGTGTTGTGTGGAATGTTATTTGATATGCTAGTCATTTTTATTTCTTGCATTTCATCTTAGTTGCGATATTTCATTTCATCTCATCTCCTAGACTAAATGTTTTATTTCATAGATTAAACACCATAGTTTATTTTACTAGGGACCACCCCCCTTGGCTTCGGTAGGAGAGAGCCTAGACGGAGGAGTCAAGATCAAGTGACAACACTTGACTCTTGCTTGCCCCCAAGGTCGCACTTAGTGGCTTGAATATTTCGGCCACGTGACCCGAGGTGCAAATTAGGCGGCAACATTTTGGCGTAATTGCCGAGGATAAATATTTTTATTCCCGGATACAACTTTGAGTTAAAATGACTTTGTTTTTATGCTTTGTTTGATGAATGTTAAAATTTGAATAATTTTACTCAGATCATTTGGAGACTCCACTTTTTTTAAATTTACCAAGGAATTCAACAAGAAGAAACTCTGAAGGCTTGCTTCAGTTCATCCCTAAGCCTAAAAAAGTCTATCATAGGAGGAAAATCAAGCTAGCTTCTCATAGGATCCTTGAAAATATTAGATCTAAGTCAATCCTTGATATTCACTTCTTATTTGTTGATCCTAAATCAGATAATTCACCTACCAGCATGGGCGATCTTTTTAAGCCCTTGGAATTTACCGCCATTACTGGATATCCTCATCAAAACCCTGATAAATCCATTGATAAGGTTCCCTCTTTCCATGGTAATGATGTTGTCACTATGAAGTCTCATCTATTATTTTTTGCGCAGTGTTATGCCAAGTGGTGCCATAATGTGAATTTTGAAGATGTAAAGATGAGGCTCTTTGCCTTATACTTAGAAGCTGATGCATTTGAATGGTTCTCCAATCTGGATGATAACAACATCAAAACCTTCACAGAGTTTGAGACAGATTTAAATTCGAGATAGGGTACAAGAAAGAGAATCCACATATGTTAGTTGCCTTGAATAAAACTAAGAATAAAGAGAATGAGACAATCGATGGTTTAATAAAAAGTTCAATGATTTAGTTTCAAGATTGAATAAAGATATTAAAGCTCTCGATGCATCGATTCTCATCTACTACATAGAAGCTTTTGAAGGAGAAATGAGATACCAACTTAGAGATAAGGAGCCAACAACTCTTCATGGTGCTATGGAAACTGCTGAAAATATAGGCAGAAACATGCAAGCATCTAGAAAATCCAATCTACCTGGGTTTTCTAAAGGTAGTGTTTCCATTTCGAAATTGCATGATTCCAAAGGAAAAGTAGTTGAGCCAGAAATAAAGATCAAACTAAGGAATCCATTAAGGAAATAATAGAATTGATGAAACAAATGATGGTCAACCACACTTCCTAACTAAATGCAATGCAAAACAGATTGATGACCATGGAGAAAACTCACATTGCTCAAAATCAAAGAAGTTTTCAACTAAGGACAAACCAAAAGTGGAAGAAGAAATATCCTCCCCAAGAGAAGAGACCTCCTAACCAACTGGAAACAAAAAACATGGTTGATGAGGTTCCTCCCTATTGCAGACCTTGTGAAGAGTTCCATGAAGAATCTAATTGTACAAAAAAAATTACATAATGGAAGACGAACAGATTGAGACAAACAATTTCGTGGGTTATCCTAGATATCCTGATTATATAAATAATGTCAGGAATGTCCATCCTATCTCCAAAGAAAAGTGGAAACAAGCAAGGGAGTATAGTTAGGAGATGGATAATGTTACAAAGATATTTGGTGAAAAACCTACTCCTGAGCAAATCATTGAGAAATACAAAGGCATGGTCTGTCAAAGAAGAAGGAATGTCATCCCAACTAAGTCAGATCAACACATGCCAAAGGTAAAAATATCTCCCCATATAGATCTAAATATTAATTTGGGTAATTGGTTGTCTAGTGTGAAAATCCCTTTCTTGGTAATTGAGATCCTGAAAATTCCTAGTCAAAGAGATATTTTCATGAAAACCTTATAGGAACCTAAGGAAAAGAATGTTAAGAAACCTAAAGAAGCAATTACTAAAAAGACTAAGAAGAAGGTAACCAACAAAACGAAAGATACAGTTGTAAACAAACTGGATGAGAATCCTACTAACAAACAAAACAATTTTAATGAAGATACTCCTATTGATTTGCATAGTAGAGATCCCAACAAAGAAGATCATCCTCCTTTCTACATTTCATTGATCGCAAATGATAAGATGCTACACAATTGTATGCTTGATTCAGGTGCATCCGTGCATCCTCTAACATCATGACCAAGAAAGTTATGGAGAAAATGGGTCTAAAGATAACAAGACTGTGTTAAAATGTGTGTGCCATGGACTCAAGGGAAATTGATGTTGTGGGTATAATTTTGAATTTTCCAATCAAGTTAGGTGCCTTACCAAACTAGTGTGACCATTGGCATTGTAGTCATCGATGTACCTGATATATGGGGAATGCCGATATCTAGGAAGTGGATTTTCTCCCTTGGTGGATCTATCCAAATGGATTGGACCTATGCCATGATTCCAGCTTTTGAAGATGCACATGTCAAACTGTATAGGGAAAGGGAAAGGAAGTATAATGTTGAAGATCCTGATGAACCAGATAAAGAATACATCTGCGAGACATATAGTCTGGGAAACCATGCCATGTATGCAAACTACCTTATACCTATCAGAGAGAAAGCCAATATTGAAGAAGTTGATGAACTATGGAGGGTGAGTGTTGATGGAGCCTTTTCCAAGTCAGGAAAAGGGGCAGGAATTGTCTTAACTTCACCATCAAACCAGAAGTTTAACTTTGCTTATAGACTTGAATTTGATGCATCTAATAATGTAGCCGAGTATGAAGCACTTCTGCTGGGGCTTGAAATTGCAAAGGACATGGGCATTGAGGTGTTAAGTATCAAGAGTGATTCAGAATTGCTTGTTTCCCAAGTAAAAAATGTGTTTGCATGTAAGTGTGGAAGACTAAAAAAGTATAGGAATGTTGTATGGGACACCATAGAGTATTTCAATGCTTTAGACCTCATGGCAGTGCCTCGTTTAAAAAACAGTGAGGCGGACAAACTAGCAGTGGCAGCTTCCACTTTAGAGTTCACTAAAGAGTTGATATAGGGAATTGTGAAATTTGAAATAAATTTTAGGCCCTCTATCCCAAAAAAATTAAATCATTGGCAAGTGTTTAAAGATGACAAGCAGATTATAAATTTCATCAACAACATGAAAGAATTTCCAGACTTTCAAGTCAGTTTTAAGGAGGAAGAATCCTACAAAGTGGAAGATGAGAAGCCTAGCAATCTTGTTCCCAAGAAAGTGGTGGAATGGGAAAGAGATTTTGATAGGCAGGACAGGTGTAAGAATAAAGAAACTAGAAAACTGGAGGATTACATAGACATAAACATTGGCACTGAAGAAGAGCCAAGAAAAAAAATTGGAAAAGGGACTTATAAGAAAGAGAGAGAAAACTTGGTTGAGTTGGTAAAAGAGTTTAGATATATGTTTGATTTTACATATGACGAATTAAAAGCTTATCGAGATGATGTGTTTCAGCACACAATTCCATTAAATATAGGTTCCAAACCTTTTCGTCAGAAGCTCAGAAGAATAAACCCCAAGTTAGCTCACATGGTCCAACAAGAGTTATAGAAAATGTTGGCAACAAAAATCATTTCTCCAACAAGACATTCATCATGGTGCTCAAACTTGGTGGTTGTTAGGAAAAAGAATGGACAGTTGAGGATATGCATTGATTTCTGAAATCTGAACATCTCATGCATAAAAGATAACTATCATTTTCCAGATATGGAGACCTTATTGCAAAGGGTAATGGGGTCAAGTATGATGTCTATGATTGACATATTCTCTAGGTGTAACCAAGTCCTTGTCAAAAAATAAGATCAACATAAGACTACTTTCACTTCACCTTGGGGAACGTTTGAATATCTAAGGATGCCCTTTGGTCTTCTGAATGTAGGTGTAACTTTCCAAAGAGATATGGATTATGCTTTCAATGAGTTAATTGGAAACATAATTGAAATCTATCAATATGACCTTACTATTTTCTCCAAATAAAGGTTTGATCATATAGGTCATCTCAGGAAAGTGTTTGAAATATGCAGAACGTTTGGCATTTCTTTAAATCCTGCCAAGTTGGTTTTGGGTATAGATGAAGGAAAGTTGCTTGGACACATTATTTCCAAAGATGGTATGAAGATAGACCCTGAAAGAGTTGCAGCAATAAACAAGGTCCCCTTTCCCCCTAACAAGAAATCCTTACAGTCTTTTAACGGTCAAATCAATTTTATAAGAAGGTTCATACCAAACTTAGTTGAGTTAATGAAACCCATGAAAAAATTACTTAAAAAAGATGTTCAGTTTGAATGGGATAGTGAAGGAAAAGAAGCCTTTAGAAGCATCAAGGATTTCATAGCAAGGTCCCCAATCCTGACTAGCCCAGATTATTCCAAAGAATTCCAGATATTTTCCTTTGCCTCAGAAGATACTGTTGCCGAAGTTTTGATGCAAAAGAACAAAGAGGGTCAGGAACATCCAATTGCCTTTATGAGTAGGTCCTCACAGAATTCAAATCTAAAGTACACTATAATGGAAAAATGGGCCTATGCCCTTGTTAAGTATTTAAAACACTTTAGAACTTATGTTGGGTACTCCAAAGTAGTTGGCAATGTGCCCCATTCAGCAGTAAAAGAAATCTTATCACAACAAGAATTGATATAAGAGGAAAGTGGGTATCAAAGATCCAAGAGTATGACTTAGAGATTAAACCCACCAAGTTGATAAAGGGTCAAGGTCTTGATAAAATGATGACAGAGGGAAATGGGCAGGCCTTAGGTATGATTTGTCAAAACAGTTCATCAGCCTCAGCCAGTTCAACAAAGCTTCGACGTCTTCAATAGCAACAGTGGTATTCAAATATAGTGTTATATCACCTCAACCTAACGTATCTTGAACATCTAGTCGACCACAAGAGAAGTTCGTTAAGACTACATTTTGAAATTACTCAAATAACTAAGAGGGGAGGGTGAACCAGTTATTTCCAAAGCTTAAACCATTTTTCAAAATTTAAACCCTTATTACTGATTATAGATATATAGTTATGATAATGCATCAAGTAAAACAGAAGAGATGAAGATTATCAATTACGCATGCATGATACAGATAGACAAACATTCATTTGTATTTGAGCACCTAATCAAAAGAGGCTGCAACCTCTGTTTTACAAAATCCTTCTTGTAGAGAGCACCAACCCTCATGTTTTTCTAGCATCCACTAAAATAACATTCTCCAGCTACAACTAGGTGAAAGCATTAACTTCCACTTATACATGATTCAACTTGTACAGAGAAGACAACATGTTTTTCCTAGCACCACCCTACCACCCTTGTTTATCAGACTTAAAATATGTAGAGTATGATATTTAGAAAAAAACAGATATAACAATTCAAACCAGCTATGTCTAGATCTTCTCCTAAATTTGCTTATGCATATTGGTTCCCCTCATCATCTCTGTTCTTTATATTCTTGAAAGAGCTCATATTCCTTTGTTATTCTGCAACCTCCACTTCAACGACGATCCATGCACTAGTTCTCTGTCTGCAAAGAGCGTGACCATCCATTCATCGTGCACATCCTTTTAGACATCTCTTTCCTTAAACCCTTTACCTATTTATATGCCTGATGGTCCATTTCCATAACTGATCAAGTTGTTCGATGCCTTATGACAGACAAGAAGTCTAGTCATTGCATAATCCTAAAGTTCTGCAACGCATCTTCACCATTTGGCTTCTTCAGCACTTGTCATTTTTTGCAACAAATCAGAGTTTTCACACTCCTGGTTTCATAGTTATGGTTCTGCAGTACAAGTTCTGCACCATTGATGTTCTTCGGGCTCTCTGAGACTGTTGATCTGCTGAGGAAATCAAATATCAAATATGTGATTTTTCTTGATATCATTTCATGATTTCCGCTTTCTGTCTTCTACACATTCTTTTCTATATAATCAATCCAGACCGTCGATTTCTTGTACAACATTTCAGGATCGTTGATCTTAGATCCAGTTCGGGATGCGGATCCTGGGTTTTCGAAATTTTGTGAAACAACTTCTATACTTTCCGCTTTCTGCACACTCCATTCTGCTATAGGCTTTCCGCACTCACCTTTTCCACATGTGGAAATCGGAAGTTGGAAACATCACTTCCCAAACTTTCGAACTTCAACCTCCCGCACTTCCATACTTTCGCACTTTCGGCTTCCGGACTTCAGGATCGGAAAACCCAACTTCCAGCCTTAGTCCTTTCCTCTTCTCCTACTTTCTTCTTTTCACTTTCCGAAATCGAAAATAAAATAAATAAATCTAACTTTTCTTATTCTCTAACTTTTGGATTTCTTCCTTTCTTCTCCCGCACCGAAACACTCATTTCGCGCTGTCGATTTCTTGTGCGGTTTCACTCCTGACCGTCGGATCTATTCATCCGATTACCTTTCATACTTTTGCATATTTTCTCTTGACATTTGATTTCTTGTGCAGGATCACTCCTGACCGTCATATCTGTTCAATATATTTTCTTTCAAACTTTGCTTTGACCGTTGATTTCTTGTGCGGGATCACTCCTGTTCGTCAGATCTCTGCACACATCATGGATTCTTCTGAGTCCTCTGCTCATCCTCTGCTCATCTGGATCATAGGCTTGGAACTACGTTTCCATCATTGACAACCAAATCACACTCTGATCTGTTTCCATATGACCACAAAACCTCCTACACTACAAACCACTAAGTATTGTCTTACTCAAGATGGTTTGGGTTGGAAAAACTCGGATGGTCTCATACTTAGGTGTGTAGATGACAAAGAGTCTAACGAACTCTTAGAGAATTTCACTCAGGAATTTGGGGTGGCCACTTTGCAGCTAAAACCACAACAAACAAAATTCTTAGAAAGGGATACTAAAGGCCCACCGTATTCACTCATGTGCACAAGTACATTAGGAATTGCCAGAAATGTCAACTATTCACAAGAAAACAAAAACTTGTCACACTACCTTTAAAGCCAGTAGTAGTCCAAGCCACTTTTCAGTAATGGGATCTTGATTTCATTGAAAAGTTTAAGGATAATTCAAGTAATGGTTACACTTGGATTTTGACTGCAATCAATTATTTTACCGAGTGGGTAGAGGCCATACCTACTAAAGCAGCAACCGAGAAGGTAGTAATGGATTTCCTTGAAGATAAAATCATTACTAGATTTGGGGTGCCAGCTAAGATAACCACTGATAATTCCAAATCTTTAAGCTCAGTAGCCATGTCATCTTTATGTTTCAAGTATGGTATTATCCTATCCCATTCCTCAAATTACTATCCCCAGGGAAATGGTCTTCCTGAGTCAAGAAACAAAAACCTGATGACCATCGTTAAAAAGATCATTGGTGATAATAAGAATCTTGGGGTAGTAAAATCAAATTTGCACTTTGGGTAGATAAAATCACCAAGAAAAGTGCAACAGGAAAGTCTCCTTTTGAATTAGTCTACGGCATGAATATGACTTTAATGTTTCATCTTAAGTTACCAGTGTATCAAGTTCTACAAGAATCAGGATCAGAGTAGGATTCATGAGTTAATAGAGTTGGATGAAGTCATAAGAAGGGCAGTTGATCAAAATATCAGAATTCCGAATAAACTTAAAAGAAATTTTGACAAGTCATCTAGGCCTAGAACTTTTCAAAAGGGAGATATAGTATTTCTATGGGACAAGCGGAGAGAAAAGCCTAGAAAACATCGAAAATTTGACAGTTTATGGATGGGTCCCTACGTCATTCATGACATAGGTTAACTCATTTCATTTAAGTGACATGGATGGTGAAAATCAAACTCTGACGGTGAATGGGAAACTTCTGAATTTCTTTAGTGACAACATCTAATGCCCATGGGGGCATCTTTGTATCATGAATTTCTAATCTTTCCTCTGCATTTTATTTCCTAGCTTAATTTGTGTATAATAGATTGTTTACATGTAAATTCTTTTTGTTGTAGATTATCTTGTATTATGATTTTCAACTTGTTATTTCATTTGGTTATATATACATGTGACTGACTTATCTTAGTTTTGTGCACGAACCAGATATTCAAGGTTTCTCGTATGATCAATATTTCACGAAGTTCAGACCGATCACATGTCCCATAGTTGGAGCCAGATGTTACCAACTAAGTTGCACTATTTTGGATTTCTAAACGAGGCACCAAAGATGAACAATCACTTGTTCAAATTTCATGTTCAGAAGTCCTTGCAGGCCTTCTTAGGCCCTTTTGTCTATTTTTTTTAGCGCGTTCATACCCCATGCGGAATTGTAATAAAATGAGTTAGCGTTATGAATTTATGTAAAAGGTTTGGTTTCCTAAGAATGATTTATTATTGCATTATTCCAGGGTGTTTTTTCCTTGTTAATCATTTATTGTTTTTAAATGATAAATAATTTTCGAGTTTTTCACCCAAACCTCCAAAGCTGGAATAATCGCCTTATTAATTAAGCCTTAGTAAGTTATTAAAACCTATGTGTTGATGTATATTACCATGCTAATAACTATTTTGAGTGATTATGAACATGTCCTAAGTCCCCCATAGTTTTTTTTTATTTCCGAAAAAAAAAATAAAAAAAAAATAAATTGTTTTTACAGGCTTATTTTTAATAAGTTAATTGTAAAAATGTAAAAAGTCATGAAAGTGTGGCTAAGGGGTTGTGTTTTCCATGGGAGTGCTCATTTTCCAACTCAGAGCACCCACTTAACCCTTAGACCCACTTTCCTAATTTTTTGAGTAATTATTTAACCCCAAAATTAATAATTACTCGAAAATTCCAAAAAACCCAAGAAAAATTGAAATATTAAAAATTTCGGCTATTAAAAAAAATAAAGGATAATTGCCAAAAACGAATTTTTTGACTTGGAAAATCATTTTGGCAAGTACCCACGCAAGGGGGACAAGTTGGATGTTTCTGTTTGAGGTTTATGAGTTTTTGAGTTTTCCTCCTTTAAAGGGGCGCAACTCTCCAGGTGGGGACGCAAGCTAGTTGGAAAAGCATTCATGCTTTGGGAAAAAGCTTAATTTTGGGCAAGTGCTTCCTCAAGGAAGTGATGTTTCCACTTCAAAACACTCATGCCAATCCTCGGCCACTCATTGCCACCACTATCCAAGCTAGCGCATCCTTTAGAGATGTGCCTCCCCTTTGCTTGTTAGTTTTCCTATATAAGCAAGCATCCTCTCTCCATTCCACACGGATGATTTGGGCATTGAACCACTGCACCTATAATGTGTAATATTGATGATTAAATTAATAAAAGGCTTTGGAGGTTGATGCAAGTGTGGTCTATGGTGCTTGGATGTGTGTTCATTGGCAATATTGACGTAATCTGTAGACTTTCGCAAGCTTGTATGTGTTCAGGATTTGTGGGCTTTGAAGGGAACTGTGTTCTGATAAGATAGGATGTAATACTCTTGTAATTATTTATTATTGTTATCTATAGTTGAATGCTTATGATTTTATTATTATTCTTCTTTGAATTCATATTTTTATTGAGCATTCATTATTGGATAACACCGGCATTTAATCCCCATTTGCAAGTTTTGTAGATCTTTTTACATGTTGCTTAAGCTTGAGTTTTGAATGAGTGTGTTAGCTCTACTTCTACTCTAGTTACTCTTAAAGAATGGACTTAACCCCACTGGCAACGCTTTGTGGATACTTTCAAGCTTTTCTTTCTTTATCATTCAAGCTTGGTGATACCCTTCTCTCACATACTTTAAACTTTCTTTTGCAGTTATTTTTTATAGTGCATAGTTAAATCTCTTTTTATATTAAATAATATTTTATAACTATGATTTATGTATGCACTTAAAAGGTTCCGATCTGATTGTTAAAGTAGCATTTTTGCATGATCTAACCATCAACAAGTAATAGATTAATATCTAATTTTTTTCTATCTTTAAAGTACTTGAACTTTTGATTGAAATTTTTATTTTTTAATATGATTATATGGCATATTTGATCAAACATTGTTCATTGTTTTGCTGTAGAAGTTCACTGGACAAAGAGGTACTCTGGGGAAATTTTGAAGATCTAAGTCAAACCGAAGATCCTTCTTTCATTTCTCTCATTGGCCTTTTTTCTAAGGCCCTTCATTGTAAACTTGTGTTTCCTATTCTACAAAGGAGCACAAGTAGTTCTTATTTCTGAATCATTGTAAAAAAGAGAAGCAAGTGGGAATCCAAGTGCCCACACCCCATCCCCCCAGGGGGGATTCGTACTGTTTTCACTTTTTTCACTTTTTTCATTTTTTTCATTTTTGTTAATTTTTTTCAAGTTTCTTAAAGTAAAATTAACTAATACGGTTGTGTTCTCGGTAACAAGAGTATCGGCACTGTGATTTAAAAAACCCACGCTTAGTTCTTACAAAACTTAAAATTTACAAGACTCCATTCCATGTATGCTCTTGTGACCACTGCAGGCCTTCAGCTGGATCGGTGGGACGATCAGAAAGGGATTGAAGTGACTTGTAATTAGTGGAACACTTCAATTAATCCCTACAAGTGAAAATCCGGGACTTCATTCGATTTTACCAGTTTGTGGGGAAATTCTACAAGTGAAGTAACAACCACTAGAAAGTGATTATGGGGCACCGTTGGGCTACACCCTCGTTTGGTGTAGTGTTGAACAAAACCCCATGACTCCATCTAGCCCACATGTCACTATGAGCCACTCTTTGGTAAATCCAGACATATTCCTCATACCTCTGCGTATATCTGGAATACCATTTCCCCCACGGGGACTTCACTTAGTGAACCTCTCACATAGCACGTGCGATAGTGGGATATTAAAGAATACCCTTAATTTCAAGAGATATTGACCCAAACTATTTTTGTTGAAACCCCCTCCCAATACTTAAAACCTCCTCCCCACCCCTTTTTGTACCTCAATCCTTATAAACCACCCTATCCACCCCCACCTTAAACCCCTCACCCCCCCAAAACCTGCAATATATTGGTTCGATTTTTTATAATTTTGAAACCCACAATATGAACTAACGTGATAGGGTATTGGTCAACAAGTGAAGCCCCCATGATTTCCCCATAATAATAAATATCATTACCACATTCTTAATCAAATTTACCAACAATTGACCCACTCCCTAATCACTCATTTAATAATTCTAAAACTGACCAACCGAGACAACTACAATACTTCTCAAGACTTCACTACCAACCCCTTCACAGAAGCACTGGTCTATCTAGCAATCTTATTTATTTTTATGCTTAAGTTAATCAATGTGTTGTGTCGAATGTTATTTGATATGCTAGTCATTTATATTACTTGTAGTTCATCTTAGTGGCAATATTTTATTTCATCTCATCTCCTAGACTAATTGTTTTATTTCATAGATTAAACGCCATAGTTTATTTTACTACGGACCAACCCCCTTGGCTTTGCTACGAGAGAACCTAGATGGAGGAGTCAATATCGGGTGACAACACTTGACTCTTGTTTGCCCCCAAGGTCGTACACAATGGCTTGAAGATTTCTACCATGTGACCCAAGGTGTGAATTATGCGGCAACACAGCCACAGGGTCCAAATAAAAATATATACATCATACATGCCTAGACATTCCCTAGTCGATCCTTGGCCTTGAGATTCGCAATAGGTATCCATACTAGCATAATTACATCATTTACATAATTTATTTCAATACATTACAAGGGTCAAACTAGGGGTATTACAATATAATTGTGTTTGGTGCATTTTGTTTATCGTTTTTGGGAAAATTTAAATGTGCCTAGAGCATTTTCTATCACTGTGGGCCAATTTAAATGTACTTGGGTCATTTTCTATCCTATTGGGAAAAATTATATGTGCCAAGGGATTTGTATAAAAAATGGGCGAATTTAATTGTGTTCAGGGCATTTTTTATTACTGTTGCCATAAACTTGATTTTAAATAGAAGTCATTTGATTCATGGGTGATATGTCTGAAAGGAGTCATAGGAATTTGAATAACAAAAAGAGCATTGAGCAAGCACATATCTAGAGTAGAATTTCCTTTCAATTGGAATAGTTTTTTTTTATTATTTCTATCTCTTGCTTTGAATATTTTATAAAATAAAGAATTTCATTCATGCACAAAAGTTTAAATTTTAATATTAGCAGTCAAAAATGATTGTTGAGGATAGATCACACAAATGTGTGTTGGTAAGACTATCGAGCTATAAAACTACAGTTTATAGATCGATATATTGAATAGAAAAGGTCGGTTTATAGGGATTAGTTAGTAAGGAAGGCCTCCAAAAGAAAATCTTAATTCGTAAATATTTAGCTGATTGAAAAAAGATTACTGTAAAGACTCTTTGAAGGAGGATCTAGTTTTTGGAAATTGTTAGCATGGGTTTTTTATTTAATTGGAAACTGCATTAGATGGTCCGTTGATGATGGAAAATATGTGCAAGTAGGAATGAATACATAAGTCATCCATAGATTATGCTTCAAATTATCAAGTTTTTTTGCGAATGAGATCCATGGGAGGAATTATTTTTTATCTGGTAGATGTGTATAACTAGCAATTGCCCCAAGGAAGGTGCAATAATACGCCGTGAAGGTAATTGTTAGCAGGTAAGTGAGAACAGGTAGTCCAGTATCTATCACTGCCTAACCAGTATAACCTAACAAGCCAATTTATTTTGAAACTGTTTGATAGTTTAGAAAAAGGCCTATATGATTAGGAGTTAGTTTAGAAAAAGGCCTATTTAGCATTTGAACGCTTGCAATTTCAACATGTGTATGGTGAATTCAATGCAATTTCAACATGTGTATCTTGAATTCAATGAGGAAGTAGCAAGATGCTCAATATTGCCTTGTAACATGATCCATATCTTTTTTCAACAATGCCTGGAAGTAGCAAATATTCGGATACAATATCTATTGGATATCTTTTTTCAACAATGTTTTATGCCTGGAAGTAGCAAATATTCGGATACAATATCTATTGGATGTCATATAGGGGTTGTTGAACAACAAAAATGTAACAGAGATTCTGACTGGCCTCTCTGCAAAAGCATGCACAAAGTGTTTGCTGATCTCACACTGGGCACTCTCATTTGCTCTAACAAATTCAGGCTTCTGTTCCAAAAAAAAAAAATTGCAAAATTTGAGCTTTTGATGCAATTATCCGGTAGCAGCAGTAAGTCAGAATGAGCAATTGGCTAATTTTGCCTGTGAGCTCCATCTAAGCCTTCATTACAGTCAAACAGTGTTCTGTGAAATAAACTCGCCAAATCTCATAAACAAATGCCCATCAAAAGTGCTGCTTGTGCTGCCTGTACCATCTCTGTGATTTTCTTTCACATATCATCTAAGTATCTCCTGTAGTTGTTGTTGGGTGCTGGTTGGTTTACTCGGATACTTGTAGTTTGTTTAGAAGCTGGTACTAATGACTGCAAAACTCTGGCAACCTCATGCATGGTGGGAGTGCAAGCTGAAAGATATTTCTTACAACCCCAAGATCTGTGCAGGTTGTTGTAACTTCTTCGTTGCTGCTACTTCCATTACTGTATTGTTGTCTGCTTTTGATAGAATCTACATTCAAATGGCCATGTCAATAAAACTGAAGGTTAATTCTGTATTTTATTGGTCTATGCAGTGTCCCAAGACAAAGATAACAAAGCCAAATGAAGCAAATTGACGAAATATAAATCTTATCATCTTACCAGCTGAAGCAAAATAGAGTCGTTATCCACAGCTTTTCTCCCAGTTAGTAGCTCTAAAAGAACAATGCCATAGCTATACACATCGGACTTCTCGTTAAGCCTCGATGTCCTTGCATATTCAGGGTCAATGTAACCAATGGTACCCATAACATAGGTAGAGGTGTGAGTATTTGCAGAGGGGATACACTTGGTAATGCCAAAGTCTGATAAATGTGCTTCAAAATTGTCATCTAAGAGAATGTTGGAAGTTTTTACATCTGTGTGAATAATACGTGGGTTAGAATCGTGATGGAGATATGCCAGACCTTATGCAACCAGTCTATGTTAATCTTCTTTGAAGATCCTACATACAAAGAAACATTGTTTAGATTCTGCAATTCATCGATTAGCAAACATCAATCATATATGAAAGGTTGGTAGAATCTCATGCTAGGCCTATAATTGCTCCAAGGAAGGTGCATCTAAAAAAGTTAATCGTGCATCTAAAAAGTTAATCGTGCAAAGGTGCTTTCAACAGATGCAAAATACAGTGAAAATGTTTTCAACAGAACTACAGCTCATTTACACCTTTCTAAAGGAAAACCTTAAAATATAAAAGGATGCTTCCTCGCATTTATCGATAATTTCCCATGAATAACATGTATTAAGTCACCTGCTGGCACTATGCTAAGCAAATGCCAAGGCAACATTAATGACAATCAGGGAGCTAATCCCTTGTGCTTAAATCATTTACAATTTACATGGAGTGACAAAAATTAAGGTCTCAAAGCATACCTAATACTAACCAAAATTAATATCCATTTGGATACTTTATTGAATGCCAATGTACTTTATTGAATTATTCAAAAAACATTATTACATAGAACATCACCTGTAATCAAGATATTTACAAAACCCATCAAATTCATTATAAAGCTAAATTCTGCCTTCGTGTATGTAGCTACATTACCTCCCAATATATATTTTCAATGGACCTCAGTATCCAGGCTCTTGCTTTCCTTGCTATAACCAGCAAAATGCTTGTCACTGTGAGGAATATCTAATCCTCCATCCAAAGCTCCCTAGACACAAAAGAATGAATGCAGCAAAAGAATATAGTAAAGTTTATATTTAGAAAAAAGATGAACAAAGGAAAATCAAACCATATATAATAAATATATAGAAGAAATTAGAAGACACTCTCAAAAGAACAAATATTTCAATAACCATGAGTAACCCAAGTAAGAATATAATTATTGCTTTAACTATGCCTGAGAGCATTCCTAAACCATCTATAGAAAAGATGATATTGTCATCAATACACCAAAATCTAAAACTAATCAATTAACAAATATAAGAAAAGAATTACGATCCCAAGAATGTCAGGAGACAACAGAAGTACAGGGAAACAGAGCAACAAAAAATACCACACAACTGGAACATGATAAGGCATAAGAAAGATTATACCATCAATTTATAGCTTAAGCAATCGAGTTACCAAAGAGATGATAGTAGTAGGCCCACAATTAATACCATTTTCCTTACTATTTATAAGATATGGGATTGAACACAAAAAATCACTTTTACAACATTTAATTCAATGTAAAAAACAATGGACAGGTTACCGACCTTCAGAGCTCCAAAAACTCTGTTGCCAGTGGTGGCCCTGACAAGACCGACATCCAACAAAGCTCTAAATGGCCTCTTGGCATCATTTGGTTCAACGCTGTAGTCCTTGCCAGTGGCCTAGCATACAAATCAGTACAAACTTTAATCCCACATAATTCTAAATAAGCTAACATGAAGGCATATATAATTTGAAATTAACAAAACATCCCATGTATCCCATAGTTAAAAAAGTCGGTTACCAAATATGACACAATACCAAATAACTATAATGATAAGAAACAGAACTGCCAAATGCAATATTCTTTTTTAGCTCATCACAATCCAAAAAATGAATTATCTTATTCTTGGACTACATGGTTTTGAAATACATCATCAAAATTTGCATTTGTAATTAGAAACCATAGAAACAATTAAACCACAAACTTCCATTTACCATGTAATCATAGAACAACAAATTGCCATGTGGAGAAAGAGAGTACCCATGCAAACTGACAAGATTCCGATGTTTGATGCTTCCAACAGTCTCTAACTCTGTCTCAAATTCCCGCAAGCTTTGTGGGTAGTGCGTGTATAGTCTTTTAATAGCAATTGGATTAGAGTTCTTAAGAACACATTTATAAACTGTGCTAGTAGCAGCATAACCAATTATATATTTCTCATTCAAATTTTCTGTAATGTGCATTATGTCACCATACATGTGAAGGGTCATATCCATGTGCAATATTACTAGCCTTGGAGAACCTGATTAGGACATCAATGCATTTTTTAATTAAGTGCATAGATATTGATTTGAGATAATTCTTTATTTCTATGATATAATCTAGACAAATGAGAAATGTGGCATAATAATACCTTGACCCATTTTGCTTGCTGACCCTTTGGTGAATGGTTTAGGCTGATTTGAACGGTAGAGAGCTATGATAATCATAGACACTAATAAAACTGAAGCCAGAGAGATGCAAACAATAGCTGGTGTTGAGATAGAAGCTGTTCATTTTCAAAATCAATATGATACATTTATAAATATAATTTCTTAGGAAATTTGATCGTAAAACAGAACTAATCTATGTAATTTGACTTGTAAAATTTAATTTTGTTTTCACCATTTGATTGCCTAATGTATATCCCACAAAGTGATCCAATCCAATCACCACAAAGAGCTGGATTTCCTAAAAAGCTGAGGTAATAATCAATCCTGTCAGATCAAATGCACAAACCCACTAATATATAGAACAAATACTGAATTTTGTTTGGAATATATGTATACCTTTCTGGGGTAAATCTTGTAAAGTTCTTTATGGCAGGAATATTCCCAAACAAATTGTTGTAAGAGAGATTTCTGTGAAACAAATGAACCATTTCCAGTCAATCAGTAGAAGTTGAAATATGAAGATTACTTCCTTGGAACTTCAAAATGAAATGAACTTCAAATAGGAGTGATTTAGACTAATTCTTACAGTGTAGTAAGGCTGAAGCAGTTGGTCAACTGATATCAGAATAATCGAGTTATTTTCATCTCTGGGATTGGACCTTCAAGGTGATTTCTGGCAAGATTTATGTCCAAACAAAATACAATCTAGTGTTGTTAAAATACTTGCAGAAAGATTCCACAATAGATCTATGATTAATGTTGTAGTATATTACTAGGTTTGAATATGTTTCTACCATTTTTGGCTTCACTTTCTTGAAAACTATATAGAGAGAAACTTACAATTGAAACAGGTGTTCCAACTTCCCCAGCTCAGGTGGAATCTGCCCTGTTAGGTGATTGTCATTTAGCTGACTGCATATCCATATTGGGATTTTTTTTATAATTCACATCCAATTTCTATTTCTTGCATATACGATACATAACTACAGGATGTTGTTTAAAGCTCTTACAGGTAGCTCAGCTTTGTCATATTCCCTAATTCCGGTGGAATAGATCCAGTGAGATTATTACTGTGCAAATATTTGAGAAGTACAAAGCAAATAACAAGAGAATCAGCTTCTTGAAAATTGAAAATGAAAGGAAGTTGTGGTCAACATATAATGACCAGAGGTTAGAATTCAAGCAATTAAGCGTGCAATTAACTTACAGCTTTCCAGTGTAAGTGAAATTGCCTAGGATGGGAGGAATTGTTCCAGTAAGATGATTATCGCTCAAATCCCTGCAATAAATATTACTAATGTATCAATGCAGTAGAGCATAAACCCTAATTGTATAATCAAATCTTCGCTTGGGATCACATAGCATTGATCATGTAGGAAGGAATATGAATTGATTCTACACAAGAAATATACTAACAAAATCCCAAAACATTATGGGTTTTAACTTTTTATTGAGCTGGGATTGCATGCATATTTTAAGGACTGAGGTTACTTTTAATCAGATTAGAAGACATTTTAGTCCGAGTTAACATCCAGCAAACACTTTACTTACAGAACAGCGAGAGCCTGCATGAGACCAATTACTTCTGGAATCCTTCCTCTCAACTTATAACCTTGCAGTGACCTATGAAGAAACCACTTCAAAAATAGTCTATGACCACTAAAGCAAACACTTTAATGTCATTTGTTGAATAGTACAGACCATGCAACTAATTATGTTACTTACACAACCCACGTGATGTCATATCCCTATCTATTCAATAAAAACATTCTGATACCTATTCTCTTTCATTAAAATAATATACAACAAAGGGGCAAGATGCATTAGTGATGGCATACAACACTAGAAAACCTATTTTAAGCTCTGGAATTTTTTATACTTACAGCCAACATGCTATTATATATACATGTGAAAAATCTAATAGTTATATTACAGAAAACGATGTAATTGTCATCCATTCAAATAGTACATGCCAAGCTATCATATTGAGGATATTTACCTTAGAAGGACAAAAAATTTATGCACCGCCAATGGATTCCTTCTCCCCACCATGATATGATAACCTGTTAGAGTAGCACACAACACACGAACAATGAACTATAATATAAATATAGTATTCAGTAAATAAAGTATTTTTTTGTTTCTTCTTGTATAAAATGTTCAAATAGTATGGAGAGAAAAGTAGATAGGACAGTACCTTTTAGTTTGGAGTTGGATGCTTTGCATGCCACAAAGGAAGCTTGCAGTGGCGGGAACCGGAGAGGACAAGTACACATGAAGTAGCTAGACTAGTAAGTTTAAAAAACTGACTAACAAACTGTTGAAATAGTTATTTATTTATAGACCATATATTGTTTTATGGACAGTATTTTGAAAAGATTCGACTATCGTAAATATGTGAAATCAACTGAATGTACAAATAGTATACTTGTAGTAGAAATTTAAAAATGGGCAACAAATTTACTTGCAAGCCAAGTATAGGGGCGCGCTGGGGGAAAAAGAGACATAGGTATGAAGACAATAAGTACAAGCTAAATAAACAGACAAGATAAATGTACAACAGAACTGAAGAATTTAGTATATATTGTGAATTGTTTCTATGTACATACAGTACAGAGTGAACTGTATCGCTGATCATAAGAGAGTATTTGAAACAAAACGAGGATTGCGAATATTTACAACCAATTTAATGTCCAAGCAGTCTAAATTGAGTAGAAGTAACAAATGGACAACATATTTACTTTGAAGGAAGGCTCTTGCGCATGGTGTCCCTTTCGTGCATATGGACCATGCGTTGAAGGAAGGCTCTTATTTCTGAGAGAAGATTTATGGTAGGGTGAATCGGATTCAGTGGGATGTCTGAAGTTGATTGGAACCGTGCTTCAATTTGTTGCAGCGATGCTTCTTGTTCCTTTATTTGCTTGCAGAAGCCAGCAAGGGTGTTCAGGTATTGCATGTCCATCTTTGTTCTTGAAGAGCTAGGAAGAGAGTAAAAAGAGCAATTAAAAGCCTAACATGTTCAAATAATATAGAGTAAAGCAAGGCACATCTATTTATGTATTTGAATTGCTAGACAAACATTTTTTTTTCATAGTACCAAATAAGAAAAGCAAGAAGATATTCACATCATAGATCATAGGAAAAAAAGTTGAAAACTTGTGTAATGGACAATTTGTTGTTCTTTTTTTTGTTTGTTCTATTGTAGAGAGAAAATAATGTTGTAAGTCTAATGGTATGGCATGCAGCACACAGATCAGAGAATGCATGGCTTCCAACACTGTACTAAAAGAAAGTTGGCATCTCATATGCAAAAAAACAGTGAAACTTCACCAACACATGCTTCAGTCCCCACATAGGTTAAATAACCCATCAAGCAGCAAATCAAATTGGATGAACACAACTCTAATAAATAGAAGTCCCATGACCATGGACCCCTCTAGTGAGAGATTTCATGCATGTATGAGCTCTAACATGATGGTCATGAATGAGGAAGATTGCAACAACAGCACCTAGAGAGACAAAGGAAAAATACACACAAGTACACTTTGTAGCACTGCCTTTACTATGCACCATAAACACACATAAATATTAAACAACTATGGGATTGATAAAACATTCAGCTTCCCACGGATTATGAACAAGTACATTTTAGTTACAAACAAATCAAACTAAAACTGGCAGCTAGTCGAATGCCCAACTATATATTTTTCAACAGTTTCCAAACCCACTTCAATTGCACTCCCATTTCACGTTTCTTCCATTTAACTGCCCCGCATTTCACTTTTGAAACTTGAGTGACTGGTTTAGCTTTTGATAGAGCTGTAATGTTGCCTGAATGGGGTATGATGGTTGGAAATAATAAGTGAAACCTTCAATTGTGAAGAAAAGACTTCAACAAACAAACATGCACTCATCCACAATTAGCTCTCTCCATTGATCCAAGCTAAAACTGTACTGCTCTAAGCTGCAAATTTATTCTAAAAGCGAAAAGTCCTCACTTGTTGCTATCCTAGTCTGATCTTTGCAGTGAAGCCCTCGAAGTATCATCTTTGTTAAAGCACTTTTTGAAAAAGTACTTGTTTCCAGGATACTCCCTTTTTATCCAAATGGAAGCGTGTCTTTTTACGGATGGTAAATCCTCCCACCCTTCCAGGGTTGCTGGTAACTCTCTAGTATCATTTCAAGTATTTGCTCGAAGGCCCAACTCCAGATGTTGTACTCCACGCATGGGAGCAACTGGCTGTGAGGATTGGAGAGTGGTCTTGCAATAATAGCAAAAGGTACCAGCGGAAATAAATATTGGAGAGAATATAAAGAATGCTCACTTCATCCATTGTAGTAAATGGGATCAAATAAGATGATAATGTGGAATGGAAGACAATGAGAACCAGGAGGGGTTTGCATGGCATCAAACTAAGATTTTTTTTGTTGAAGGGTCAAATTTCAAGCATACAAGCTTCATCAATAATTGGCAACAAAAAAAACAAAATTCTATGATAATGTGCACCCACCAAAGATAAGCTAGTAAGGACATGTTATTCTACACTAGTGTGAAAATTGATGCAGGTAAAAACAGCGAAGATTAGCATAGGCTGTCTGTAAATTAAAAAACAATTAAAATAAGTATAACTAAAACGCAGATTATTTCCACAATAACATGTAAAAAGTGACATGTTTGTACCATGAAAAGCTTGTTGCTATCAATCTTCAGACAGGAATATACAGGGTTGAATAAATTTTATTATGTAAAAAATAAAATGTATTGCAAAAACTGGGAAGACGCATATAAATCTATTGAGGTTTGCTAAATCTTGAAGTGGGTCAGAACCTACTCTAAAAATATTCATGAATCTTTTTCAGTCGAAAAATAACATTCCTTGGTATTCAATGAATCAAAGGAACTTTTTACATCTTCAAAATGAGCAGATTGCCACCATGGACAGAACAGCAAATAGTGATAACAGTCCTATCCAAATATACATACTACACAGAAAATACTAGTATATTCCCACAATATAACAGAGTGGCTCAAAGCACTTTGAGATCACTACAATATGATCCCTCTCATAGGAAGGCTATCTGATACAGCCATCTATGTCCCTAAAGAAAATAACAGGAGCCCAGAAATCTGATCCAAGGAGGGAGAGAGTCTCTTGAATTCAGTAATAGTTGCTCAATAAAACCTGAAAGTATCTCAATGAGTCAGGTGAGATCAACTGTAATAGAATGAGCATATTCTAAAAGAGTTGTGATGAGTTTTCCCCAATAATCTCAATTCCAAAAGATTCAGTAAGTAAGAGATGGCCCGGAGCTAAGCGCAGTCCCTCCTTTGATAAGATGTCTGCCCTCCTGTTATGTTCCCTATAAACATGACTGAGATTCACCCACATAAAAGAGGACATGAGAATCGTAGTGTTGAGGCACCAGGCCTCAAGATTCACCATATCCAGGGTGGATTACTTTTTTTCCCAATTTATAATCACAGAGGAGTCACCAAAGATATGTAGGTAAGGTAACCCAATATTCTTTCTGACCCGTAGTGATGCCCAAAGTGCTAAGAGCTCAGCTCTAGTGTTGGTACAGTTGTCACATCCGAGCTTGAAGGGTAGAAAGTGAAAATCATCCAGTCAGAGACAGATTCCCACACCCCCCATTTTTTTTGCAGCCGCACCATAAAAAAAGATCATAGGATACACTGAAGTAGGAGACTTCCCAATGTTCCTAATTCTGTTTTTATGAATCAGAGGAGGCTTGAAGGTCATGAAATCATCATAAATAATATATAATAGTCTGTTCAATATGGGCTACTGAGCTTCAAAACAGGAACTGTTCCTAGCCTTCCAAATATACCATACGACGAAAAAGGGCAGATACAGTAAACACCCCTTAAAGTGATAGCCAAAAATACAAATTTTCCAGTAAAGTAGGGGCACTCCAGTCCAAGCGCACATTTAAAATACAGCTAAGGCCTCCGATGGCCTCCTTCAAAAACCGACAATAGACAAAAAGATGTCCTTGTACAAAAAATCGACAAAAAGTTTGTTTGGAATACAACTGTTCCTTTTTTTCAGAATACCATATGACAGTTGTTTTCGGAATAGCATACATCCCATCTTAATCCCAGATTTTTAAAGTTTTTTTGAATACAACTGACAAAAAGTTTTTTCCGAATACAACTGTTCCTTTTCGTCGTCTATAGCTCGAATCGGATGCTGCCACGTGTTTGATGTTTGTCTGTTGGTTTTAAGGTTCGACCGCGTGTTGGTTTTGATGTTTGTCTGTTGGTTGTAAGGTTCGGCCGCGTGCTGGTTTTAAGCTTCATGTTGTTTGCGGACTGAATTGTACCTCTCCCCATACCATTTATTCGATGAACCTCTTCCCATACCTCTGTGCAGAATCTCTTGGACTGAATCGTACCTCTTCCCATACCATTTATGCAAATGGAAGCATGTCTTTTTACGGACGGTAAACCCTCCCACCCTTCCAGGGTTGCTGGTAACTCTCCAGTATCATTTCAATTATCTGCTCGAAGGCTCGATTGATACAGTCATCATTTGGCACAAGGCTCAAGAGCATTAGCCACATGCTGTACTCCACGCATGGGAGCAACTGGCTGTGAGGATTGGAGAGTGGTCTTGCAATAATAGCAAAAGTTACAAGTGGAAATAAAGGTTGGAGAGAATATAAAGAATGCTCACTTCATCCACTGTAGTAAATGGGATCAAATAAGATGATAATGTGGAATGGAAGACAATGAGAACCAGGAGGGTTCTTTGTTCACCCTCCTATCTCAACTCTAGAAATTAGTCCAGTTCATGACCCATGAGTTGCGATGCATAAGTTTGCTTTCTCAGATTTTTAAGAGAACTAACTACAGTATCTAAGGTGGCATGTTTTTAGTGGTTGCAGAAAGAACATCAAGGGGCAATTGTAGAGACACACTTGATTGTAACATTCACGAGATCCATTTAGGCTCTTACGGAGAAAATGTGGATTAAGTGAATAGGAAATAGTTGTTTCTTGGATCACTCTTGTAGTACAGGAATCTACAGGGACATGCAAAAGAGGCCTTTATTCAGACATATTAATCATGTGATGCAAATATAGAGACTTGAGTCCATGAAAATTCGAGAGGTTGGTTAAATTCTGAAAGCACCATCACATCTCCCCACTTACTGTTTGATGCCGTATTTAATTACTCACCTTAGAATGAATCCAATTTTGTTCAACTCACTTCCCTCTTAATCCAACAACATGGATCTCTTTGGAGACATCTGATAAAATTTAAAAGTTACCGAGAAGACTAACATGGCCCCTTCAGAAGGATGACAAACAAAAAATAA